>UXGC01000196.1:83388-236631 GCA_900480045.1 Eurytoma adleriae
CAAGAAATCCGACAATGCATCCGTAACGATAGTTGAACAATCCAAAGGAAAGAAAAATAAGAATAAAAAACAGCAGTCTGATAATGTCCTCGTGAAAGCCCCTGAAATTAGTGAAAACATTGATAATACAAAAATGACAGATATTGTTGTACAGGAAGAGACTAAAACTACAAAAATTTTTCCGAAAATTGACTATGAGGACGGTGAATGCATCAATATTGTACATAGCAAAAAATCTGATAATAATAATACAGTAATAATGGCTGAATCTTCTAAGCGGGAAAGAAATAGTTTACCCCAGTCTGTATCTGTTAATACAGTGGCGGCAAAAGTTATTGAAGAAAAGGCCGCAGCGGATATTAAAGGCACTCTCTCATCAACAGATGTTATACAGTCGATAAAAATGGAAAGAAATCAAGAGGCTTCTAAAATTGAAACAATTGTAAGTCTTCGGCCAGATAGCGTTGAGGCTAATTTAACCACTACTTATGTAGCGATAAATCAACCTGTAAAATCCGATACTATTGCATTGTGCGACTCTTTACATGACACTACTCATCAGCCTGATGAGAAATTGAACAACCCAAGCAGCTTATTGATTAATATAGAAAACATTTTACCAAAAGATGAAACTATTTTATTTGGTAGTGTTCAAGATAGAAAAAAAAACGATCAAAACCAATCTCATATTGAAATAAATATTAAATTGGAACCTGAAAGTAAGATAGACACCAAATCTGTTAGTGAAGAATTCATTGCGAAAGAAAGACATTCACAAATATTATTACAAGAAAAACCTCAATCGCCCTATCATCAAGAATCTAAAAGTAAAATTCCAAATAGTAAGCCTTATCTACATGAAACTATTAGACCATATCAAATGGATTATCACAACTATGCAGAAGCAGAAAATAATTTACATAGTTTCTATAAAATTGAACAAATCCATCAAGACAATTGTTTAACTAATTTAAGAGCAGAAATAACTAGATCGGAAAGTATTGAAAGAATAGTAAAGCAGTCAAAAATGAAAACAGAGAATAATGCAAACATTGAATCGAATTGTTCTTCAGTTTCCTCTTCTATAATTGAAGAACTCCCTTCTAAAACAGTTTTAAATACAAATGAATTAAAGTCAAATGACAAGACTGATGCAAAAGCTGATAAAAATGATACTTGTATTAAAAATTCTGGTTGTATAAATTTGCAATCAGATGATTCGTGGATGAGTCTCTTAGATGAACCAATTTCTATAGATGATGATTTGGACGTAGACGATCAAAAGTCAAATACGAACAAACAAACAAATATAGCGTTAAATAAACAAGGAGAATCAAAAAGTTCAATATTAGATTCTACTCTACCTAGTACATCAAATAATGATTCTATTAGTAGTTGCATTCCCATTGACACTGCAATAAGCGGTCTAGAATTGACAGAGACTTGTCAAAAGTCAAAACAAGAAAACACATTAAAATTACAATTGTCGCCTACAGAACTTCAAGAACATAATGATAAATTTGTTGATATAAATAAGGATTCCAAGAATTCAAATTCAAAAGCACACCCGTCAAAAATAATAGAAAACCGAAATGTTCATAACGAGAAAAAACAAAGCACAAATCAGGATGATAAAATACCATCAGAAAAATATGAATCAAAAACCATTGAAACAAAAAATAAAAATAGTAGCCCTAATCTTACAGAAACTATAAACACTTCTAATAATGATAAACCGACTGACTCTAGAACTGATGAAGCTAGTGCATCTTCTGTAGAAATTCCAAAACCTTTAGTACTAGAAAATGACATACTTGCTGATTACGCAAAAGGTTTAACTGAAAAGGAGTTCATGAGCAGATCTCCAAAATACTTAAAAGGAAAAGAACGTTTAACCAAAGAATTTGTTAAAGAGTTCATTGCAACTCATCCGTGGAATGTTGATCTTACTCCAGAAGAACAGGAAGAATTTGATTATATTATGGAACATAAAACGCTTAACCTCGATGTACCACAATTTCAAAACAGAGAATGGTTAAAAAGAGCTGAGAGAAAAGCAGAGGAAAGAATGAAAGAGAAATACGAAAAATACAAGGAGTATGTAAAAAAAGAGCATGAACAAGAAGATAAAGACGATCCTGAATTTGCGAGGCGTTTAAAGGAAGCTGAAGAAATAATGCAACGAAGAGTGCAAGGAACTTCTAAAGAACAATCCGAAGATCCGACTAAAGCAAATGTAGGACAGAAAGCATGCGACAATGTCATATCTAAACTTCAGAAAAACTTAGAAAAAAAAGATTCTGTGAATGACGAAACCACTATGTCAGTTAATCTATCACAAAAGAAAAGTACTGAGAGATTGGAAACACAAAAATCTACAGCTGAAACTTCACAAAACGTTTCTAATAAACAAGAAATTCAAATAAAATTGAAAGAAAAATGTTCAACAAAAGAACTTCCCACATCAGAATTACTAACAGTCACAATTAAACCAGAAAACGAAAGTAAAAATGTTTCAAATTCAAAATCTAAGAAAAAATCTCTGAAAAACATTGAATTAGCTGACACTTCAAATAAACAAGATAAATCATTATGTGATACGAAAAAAATTGACCCTGAAAACGAACTTGAAGATGGTCAATTACAAAAACAGCCGCAGCTAGTCACAAAAGAAGTAGAAATTACAAAATCCGAAATAAAACTAAAAGATAATTTCCATATAGAAAATGAAAAATCCAAAGATAGTTGCAAAAATTTGGAAGACAAAAGAATCTGTACAGATGTAGCACCAGAACAAGTGATAGTTGATAAAATCAAACAAGATCAAGATCAACCAAACAAATCTCTCATATCGAATACAATTTGTAAATCTAAGGAAAAGAATCAAGAAATAAAACCTGATCACAAAAAAAATAAACAACAGAAAACAACTGAAACTAAATCTGTAGAGAAAGTTGAATCACAGCATAAAGAACATAAATCAGTACAACATCAAGACAGTATACCAGAAAATAAACTTGCAACAATTGACATTTCGACATCAGACATTCCTTTGGACATTACATTAGCTTCGGATACATCAATTGAGTCTACAAAGGTCTTAAATGAATCGGCAAATACAGCTACAAAATTGATATCTGTCACAGATAAAACAAATACCTTAGATATCTCTAAAGAAAAATCTTGTAAGGAAGATATACAAATTGAAGGCGGCGAAATTAAGTTGTCAACTGGACATTCAAATAAAAAAGAAATGACCAATATACCATCAAAAAGTATAATAACTGGAAGTGATAAAGGTGAAGTTTTACCACCAAAATCCCAAACAGTTGAAGTAGATAATATGGAACATTCATTACAAAGTGAAGATAAAAAAGTAGAGTCTCCTTTGACTAATGATTCGAATATTCTTAAATGTAGAAAAAATAAAAAATCTAAGAAAAAATCACAACCTATTTCCAATACTAAAAATTTGAATGATTCAGAAAATGAGACAAAATGTAAAGTAGAGGATGTTAGTAGTCTAAACTTAGAAAAAGAAGATAATAAATCTGCAGGTCCGACCAGGTCTTATGCTGATATTGCTGCAAAAACTGTTGCATTGCCAAGCGTTTCAAAAGATCAGGGTGTATCACTTGATAAAACATTTGCAAAAGATAATATTATTACAGAGGGAGATAAAAAATTACAGTTGGAAAATTTGCATCAAATGGTGGATATAGTCCACCCATCCACATCTGCGACATCAGAAACGAATGCAGAAGAAAGAGTGCAGTCAACTTCTTACGCGGAAATTGCAGCAAAAACACAGTCTACGACGCTAGAAAATATTACTGCCGAACGTAGTAAAGAAGTTTCTGAAGTTAACGTTCCACAATCACATGAAGAACTTAGAGCTCTTCCACAAATTCAAATTTCGGTTGAAGAAGAACTGGAACCAATTGAAAATATTGTTCATGTAGATGATCAAGGATTTATGGAATTTGTTAATAGAAAAGAATTACGATCTCGCCGATCACGTTCACGATCAAGAAGCTTACGAAGGTCTGAAGTATGCGATAAATCAAACGTAAATACCAAATCTTTAAAAACTGATGAAGCAGAGGAATCCGAAAAGTTGAAATTAGAAAAAATAATAAAACAAGAAAATATTCAAAAAGGTAAACATGAAAAAACAAACGACAGCTGCAAAACCAATGATTCACGTGAAGCTTCGATTGAGAAATCGCATACAAAAAATAGAAACAAATCAAAAAATAAAAAAACTAAATCTGAATCAAGTAATATCAATAAAGAAGATAAACAAGAAAATATTCCTAAAACCAGTACAAAGGATGAAACACAGCAAGATAAAGAAGAAATAGAGGAAGCCGTTGAGGATAAAAAAATCTCAAAATCAAACCAAAAGAATAAAGCTAAAAATAAAATAGATTGTTCTTCAAAATATTCTACTTCTTCATCCAGAGACGATGAATTCCAAAAAAACATAGAATTAAGAAATGATGCAAAGAATGATAATAAACACTCTTCCGCTGAAACAAAAGTAACTACAAATGAATCTGTTACAGACAAAATATCTGAAAAACAAAATAAAATTAAAAAAGACGATAATAATTCGTCTGTGGATTCAGTAACCATTAACCAAGAAGGTACAATTGCAGATTGTTCAAAAGTTGAGGAAAAATATACAAGTCAAACTCTGCCAATTGTGGATTCTGTTGAAAATGAAACAAAAGTCGAATTAGTGCAAGAATGTTTCAGTACTCTTGAACCTATTGCAGATGAATCCAAAGACGTGAAAGCTCCATTAGGTAGCATTTCAAATTCTCAAAAAATAAATGAAAAAATTAAACCCAACCTAAAATGTGTTACGCCATTACAGCAAAACAGCAATGCTATTACGAGTAAGCAAAATGAAAATAATTCTGAAAAATATGAAGTAAGTTCTGTTAAACAACCACGAGATGAAAATTTAAAGCATAACATTGAAAATACAGACCATAAGATCCAAGATGAAAAAATAGAAGTCAAATTGATAAAAAATGACCCTTGCACATCAATAAAATGCGAAGACGCTTTAGATAGTAAAAAATCAAAAACTGACGTTGAAAATAAAGTAAATAAATCTGATGATACCCAAATACAAATTAAACCTAAATCTCAATTTAAACAGAATAATAAAATTGAACCATCAGATATTACCGAGCCTTGTAGTTTAGCTACAAGTGATTTTAAAACAGAAACTAGTACTGTTGATTCAATAAACGATAAAATTGATTCTCCAAAGTCAAAAGTTACATTTTATATTGATGATGAAATAGTTGTTGTATCTCAAAATAAGCCTAAGCCTAAAGTTTTAGAAGCACCAGTGGTCACGAGAGAAAGTGAACAATCTGAATTAATATCGCTACCTAGTTGGGCTAAATTCGTATTTCAAGACAGTGGATTTTGGTATGACAAACACAAATATGATGATGCAGAACGTGATTTCTTTGAAGCGCGAGCTTTAAGTCTCAAATCGAAAAAAAATCAAGCTAGTGAAATTTCAAAAAAAGATTCGAATGATAGAAATGATCCCGATAACGATAGTTCAGGAACTGGTAAAAAGCCAGATAGTACCGCAGAAAATAATACTTCAAATTCCAGTAGCAGTAGTCCTTATACAGAACGTTTAGTAGCCGATTTACCTGGTGGAATTGGAAGTTGGAGTGATTATAGTACTTATCTATCTCTTGAGAAAAATGATATAATTGATGACGAACAGACATCACTTTTAGAAAATCATAATTTTCCGGAGGCAATTGATCCTAATCTCTCTTGTCCTATTCCACAATCGTATCAAGACCTAACATCCTCTTCCCATCCCATCACGTATATAGGTAATTTGTCAAGCAGTTCAATTGAGATGAAGAGTACTGTAGAAGCCTCGGAGACACAAAAACTGGTTTCGAAGATCCAAGAAAATGATACTGTTACGATGAAGGTGCGAGTTATCACCAGGGAGAAAATATTTATGGATTACTTGTCCTGTTTATATACTTATATCGTATATTTTCACGACAGTTTCATAAAAATATTTTTAACAATTAAATATTATGACGTGATCGAAATACGATAAAATGAAAATTAGGAGATTTTTTTTTCTGTTTGATTAATCCAAAATTTTAAATGTAAATATGTAATGCAAATATTTATCGTAATTCGTATTATTCGTTTTGTTTGTATTATTTTGTTTTGTTTTTATTTGCAACTTATATTTTTGGTTTTTGCAAATTCCACCTTTTTATTTGAGTAGATGTTAGATTGATCACTGATCAACTCATAGTATAAAAGTTAATGCAAATTCATTTCTTTTCTTTTTTGTTTTTGTTTATTTTTCTTTCTTTAAATTATCTCTTTTATCTGACATCTACTTAAACATGTAATTAAAGCAAGCACAAAAATATTTCAGATATCTTGTTTGAAATCACAAAAAAATAAAGATAACTGAAATTTTTTGTGCGATAACAATCGCTTCTTGAGAAATTTTTCTGAAAAATTAAAAATGATAAGAATTAATATAAAAAATTTTGAAATATTTTTGTATTGCTCTTTATGCATGTTCATTTTCTATACATTCACCTTCATAAAAATATTTATTTTTATAAATTTAATAAGATTTTCGATTTAATTTAACTTTATTGAGTGTCATTGATCTTCTCTTTGTTAAAATAAAATCATGTCTTCCTTTTCATTGTTACTAACTTTCCACACAATTTAATACTTTCAGGTATCCTGTGCAGCTGAATATATATCAATGAAATTAAGACTACCATTGATTAAAACTTGTGTATTTACTTTAATACATTAATCAATAATTTACATTTTAGTTATTAATGAATAGTATGCATTTAAAAATTTTAAAGTACATAAATGAGAAATATAATCGTAACCGATTATTTAAAGTTATAATTTATTTTGCAATTTAAAATTTATAAATGCTAATAAATACTGCGATAATTATTTTTTAAATAAAACAATGCTTTTCCTTTCAGTAGGTAATAGCATGAATTGAAGAGTGACTATTATTTATTGTTTTCGTTCGGTGTTGCAATACACATTAATTAACTGCACGATATTCGAAATTAAATTTTATTTCAAAAAATCTTCAACTATTTCTTTTTATTTCAGGAAAAAATGAAACATAATATTGACGATCTACAGTTGGTACTTGTTCAACTTGAAGGAGCTTTAAGAACATTACCTCGAGATAATTTGCAGTCTATGATCAGTACTCTTTCGGTGAATTTCAAATAAAAATATTTTAAGATGCGTGATAAGATTATGAAAGTTTGAAGTACTTATATTTCTTTTTTTTTGGCAGACAATATTAGCCGATTTGCGTTATTGTAATCAAGAAGCAGCAAGGATTAACAATGAAGTAAACCAAATGCCACAAGATGATGAAACTAAAAAATTACAATTTTCGATTGGTGAAATTCGAAAAAATCTTGCATCTCTTCTTACCCAAGCAGAAGAAGGTCAAATAATCCTTGAACAAGCTCGAGAAACTCAAGAAAAAAGAAAACAAGAAATTAGGTCTTACAGACAATGCCTTGAGGAAACAGAAGCATGGATTAGACACGTTACTCTTACAATTAATGATCAAAGCAGCACTCTAAACTATCAGGTTTTCCATAAAATTTTTTCCTGTATATTTCATATTATTAAATTATTGAAAATCAATGTTCATTTATATCAAAGTTAATAACCAAAGAATTTTATAAAATTTTTATTTAAATATTGCAAAATTAAAACATTCAATTTACATTGATTTTGTTATAAAAGTAATTATGTCTTGCAGGCTTTGCATGAAGAGATATCATTCCGGTTACAACGAATAGCAGAATTCGAGTCTATGGTGGAAGTACATGAATTAGCAAAAAATCTTACAGAAGCATTGCAAGACTTGGCAAGTCGACTTCTTCAGAAGCAGCAGGTATACATCTCTTATCAGAACTTGGAACTATATCCTCTTACTGCACTTCGTCATGCAATGGTTATGGGTCTTGCTTGAGATCACTTCTTTCAACTTCTCTACGTATTCTTGGGCACTTGGTTAACAAGTGAACTCGAAGAGCTAATCTTGGCTGTGTTATTGGCTGATATAATCATTCATTCTAAAATTCATTTACAGAACTATAAATAAATATTAAAAACCAAATAAGAAAGTACATCTACTTGCTTATTATATAATTAAGTTCTTACTAATTTGAATAAAAATATTTAAGTATACTTAAATACCTTACGTATAGCATTCATATAAGAAATGTTGTATTTATTAATCAATTAAAAGAAAGAATTTTGAAATTTATTTTTTACTGATTTTATTTGTATAAAGATTAAAAATGATTGTTGATATTCATATTTTTCATAATTTCTAAGTGTAGTTTTTATAAAAAAAATCTTTTATATTAGAATTTATTTGATAGAAAATCTATTCTACGTGATTAATTGAACATATGCCAATGTGATTGTTTTCAATGAAATTAAATAAATGGCATAGCAACAACACCTTCATCATCACCATCATTAATCATCATAATCAACATTATTATAATTTTCATAATGTAAATCATACCTGTCACAAACATAGCAATACATTATGCTTTTAATTTTCGCCTCTTTTTGTTTTCCACCACTTAACTAGTTTAAGTAATTATATAGAACATAGAAAATGATTTGTTACCTTCTTGGATTGATTTACACGATTGCTAAAACGTTATTTTAGTACTTACTATTTTATTTACTCTTCTGTAACAAATATTTCTGCCGTTTTCTGATTATTTTCTTGTATTGATTTAATTGTTTCTGTTGCACTTATAAAAATGTGTAATTGTAGGCTTTCTAGATGTCATTGTAAAATGTAATTGTAAATTATTATCAAAAGAATTACTGTATAATACAAATGGCGAGTTTTTAAAAATTCATTTCTGTATTACTGTAAATTTGCTGTCTTATTAAAGAATTGTACGCAATTAATCCTTTCCATCTTCTTTTTCTTTGACTATCTCTTTTTTTCTCTACATATTACTCTGAATATAAAAACGTGAGTATATAGGACGATCACTGCATGCTCATTAAATTATATTTATTAGAAGCTTTTTTTATCTTCTTTTTACATAATAAATTGATTAAAGCCAATATAATAAAAATTGTATTAAATTAAAAATACAGAATCAAAAATTTGTTTTTCGATTTATGATATTTTGTCCATTGAATTTCTTCCTTTAAAGTGTACCTTTAATAAGGTTTCAAAAGAAAGTAATTATATTTTTTCGTTTAAATTTTTTGTTATATGCATTGGGTGCATGGAATGCATAAAAATCATTTCATCTTAAAGAAGCATGCTATCATCACTATCCTTAATCTCTGTGGCATAATTCAATCAACAAGCGTTTCTATATATAAACTTCCCACTTACAGTCTGATCTCCATTCTACTTAAACTATTTTCATTGCTAATTTTAAACTAGCGTTTCGCATTTCTGCACTTCGTGCTTCGACGTCTAAGACCGAACGATCTTTTTTCAGCAGACGGTCGACGAAAATGAGCCACTAGCTCAGATCGATACAACGAATAGTGTTGATGCCACTCTAGATCAAGCATCGGCACACGCGTCTCTTGAAACTTCGTCGCCTTCGCTAGCAGATGTTTCCTTGCAAACAGGACAAAGTTTAATCGAAGACATAATAATTGATCAATCAAAACCAGAACATTTGAGTAAGCAAACATCAACGTCACCTGTGCCAATTTCTACTGCATGCCAAACGTTCGAAAATGAAACAGTGCCTGCAATTTTAGGATCTACAGAAAAACCTCAAATTCAAGAAACAATAAAAGTTTTAAAAAGTATTGACGGTAAGCACGACGTTATTGAAATTGCAACTAAAAATATCTTACCTCTATCGAGTCAAGACCAAGTGCGCCGTGAAAAACAAGATAAAAATCTTGACGACATCGTAGTCGACATGAAATACCAAGACGCACAAAAACAAGAAAACGTAACTTCTGAACTAAATATACAGCATGCAGCTCCCCAGTCATTCGAGACTGTGCTCGTGGAGCCAGACGACGTCACGACCGAAGTCGTAGTGGATAGTGATGGAACCAAGAGGATAATTGTTCGTAAACTTCGCAGAACTCTTGTAACTAGTAGACAAACAATGCAGCAGCACGTAGCTCAACTATCATCAACAGTTGGTAGTGGACCTGCTGTCGTTCAAGCATTTTCTGAGGCTACAATGAGAGGACAGCAGATAACAGTGACTAGAACGAAACCAGACGGAACGGTCGAAATGGCGACAAAGCAAACGTATGGTGGTAAAGTTATAACTGGTACACCAGATGAACAGTTGAATGTAGAAGAATACGAAAGCCCGCCACAATTTTCGCATCGTGTAATGCAAGGTGATATAAAAGATATGAGCCCCAAACCATTCGATGTTAATGAAGCTCTTGTTGAAGGTGGTGAATATCGAACAAAAACCTCGACTGTGCATGCGGTAGTACAACAAGTGACAAGAAAAGTTATAAGAAAAACTCGGCGCATCATTAGAAAAGTTACTATAGTCGATGGTAAAGAAGTAACCAGTGAAGAGGTAGTTGAAGAGCCGGAAGAAGTTGAAATAGACGAAGAAGATATACCGCATATAAGTATAAACGTTGTAAAGGGTGAAGAACAAGGAACATTTGACATTAATAAAGAGGACCGTGAATCTCAAGACAAAAAAGAAAATCCAATTGAAACAACAGAAGTTATTTCAGAAATACCTAAGGCAGAAAGTATATCTCAAAATATTGAAATTCAAATTCCTATAATAGATTCACAAACTAAGATAGCAGATTCAACAGAGAAGCCTAAATCAAAAAAATCAAAAAAGAAAAAATCTAAGAAAAATTCAGAATCTCCTGAAGATTCTCTCAAATCAGATAAGACATATACGATTGAAGAAAAATATAATTTACATGGTGCTGAAACTTCTGATGCAGAACAAATTTCATTAAATAGTTCTGAAAAAACAGTAAATATAGATGATCAAATAAAAGTACCGATAAAAGAAAAACATGAACACGAATATGCACCAATTGAGGTAAAAATTACAGAACCAAGTTCTTTGGCCCAACTTAGCCAACAATTTATAGAATCTGAAAAATGTGCCATTTTACAGACTCCTATCGAGGAATCATATGAATCAACAACTAAGGACGTGTCTTCCTTGGAATCAACTACTGTTGAGGATATACCGACGATAACAAAAGCAAGTTGTAAGTTTGAAGATACACCTATAGAATCATCTTTCGGAACACATGGTATTAAATTAGAATCTGGCACTGTAGACGTAGAACAGCACTCTGACGTTTTTCATAGTCGCACAGTAGACTCAGATGATAATTTGCAGTCAGATGTTACTGATATCCCACAGAAACAAAATAAAGTAGATGAGAGAAAAATAGAGGCAAACATCAAAGCTAATACTTCAAAATTATTGGAAAATGAGAGAAGATCGATAACAATTGATAAACCACAGGATGAATCGAAAAAAGAAGAGACAATCGTTGAAATAAGTCATAATTTTTCCAAAGACGTTTCTCAACCAGGTTTATCAAATGATCCCAAAGCTATAATTCAGAAAGTTGATATTTCTTTATCTATTCAAGATCAAGAAAAACCTGACAAAGGACCAATAATATCCGTTGAATCACATGTAGAACGACCGCAAGATAGAATATTAAATGTGACTGAAGAAAATGTTAATATTAGACTTCCTCCAAAAACAGAAATAGTTGAGTATATTGAAAAGAAAGAAGATAAATCGTCGAAATTTGAACCTCAGAGTGCTGATAAAGAACCAGAATTTTCAATATCAATCCAAGACATAAACAATTCCCAAGAACCGCAAATGTTAGAGAGTCAAGTCAGTACAGCTACTAGTTGCAAACCACGAAAAAAGAGAAATGAAAAAGAAAGAAAAGATACTAGCAGGATAAGCGATGAAGAATCTTCTGAATCGGCAGCCACCACAACTATCGCAGATTCAATGGAAATTGATGTCCCACAATCTGATTCGTCAAAACATATTACAGATCATCCGGAACCAGATGTTTATGAAGTTACGGAGTCATCAGATACTTATTCAGCCCGAAAACATGAAATATTTGAAGGAGATGGATATGAAGCTGATCATAGAACAACTGTTGAGGAAATGCCACACGAATCTGAAATTGATGGTAACAAGAAGAAGAAAAAAAAGAAAAAGAAACAAAAACTTAAAGTTTCAAAAGAAGAAGATAACGCCCGCCATAAGAGTTCAATTGATGAAGTTGAATTGACTGATGATGTTCATAGCACAGAAAATGAAGAAAATAAAATTACTAAGAAACCATCAAAAATGCGTAAACGAAAGAAAGGAGATGTAAATATCATAGATAGTGACAACGTCGCAAGCGATATTGTTACTAATGAAGCAGATACGCAAACAACAGTTGAAACTCGTGACGTCTCTGCCGGTGAAACTGTTCCAGCAATTTCAGAAGATCTTTTAAAATCATCAGAATCTTCCGAATCCGAAAAAATTAGTAAATATGAACGTGAAATGCAAACGTTGACTGTTGATGGAACTCACACAGAAATTCAAACGTCTCCTCGACCGGGAATGGATGCTGCTTTACAAATTTGTCTAGATATAAAACCCGACGTTGAAGATTCTTCTATGCAAACTCTAACACCAGATCCCACTTTAACTGAAGAAATTGCCCTTCAAACTACTCCGAGAGAAGAAAAGGAGATTACTGCTGCTTCTCCTCCGCCTTTATTGGAAGCCGATTCGCAGACAATAAATGTTGAAGTTCATAATTTAGAAATGCAAACGTCACCAACGGATCTCAACGTAATAACAGGTACAGTAATCTAAATAATTATTTGACTATAAGTTCATTCATTATTCTATAATGATAACTTAATTTTTTTTAATATTTTAAACATAATTTTTTTAAATTTTTTGTTATAGAAACTGAAGTTCAAACGACTACCGAGTTTTTAACAAATGTAGAGCAGCAGACAACTCCACCTCCTATTGAACAAAAAGTTTCAGAAGAAATAGCTGTGCAAACAGAAACGCCAGAACCATTAACAGTTAATGAAAAAATTCCTTTAGTTAATGTCGCTACCTCACCAGATTTAGTTGAAGTAGAACATGCCGACGTGCAAGCCAATTTACCTGAAAATTGGGAAACCCACGTTGTTGAAACACAAACTACTCCTACGTCAGTAACACCGCCTTTGGAAACTCAAGAAGTAGAAATACAAACAACATCTGAGAAATGCGAAGAAATCATGATTCAAACAAGTCCAAGGGAAACACCAGTAGACTATATTAATAAGGAAGATGTAATTGTACCATTAGCTATTGAAGAAACCAAAGTGTTATTAGAAGAAGAGTCTCAAACCAGTACACCAGAACCAAAAAATACTTTTGAGTTATCTATACAAACAAAAACTGACGAAATTATTCCTACTGTTGAAGAAAGTGTGCAAATTGCACCAGAAACAACTGAAATTAGTTCTCAAACTTCTTTACAAGCATATGTTATAGAAGATGATCATATTTCGAATGAAAATGAATTATCTACAGAACCAGTAAGTTTATCAGAAGAAAAATCAAAAGAAAATATAAATGTTTTACCTGAAATATTGTCAGAAGCTGAATTGGTCATTAATAAAGTTATGGAAAATATCGAAGAACCAGCTTTGATTGAAGAAAAAATATCTTTTGATAAATCAAATGTGACTTCTACAGCAAAATTGCAAGAAACTATCGATATTGAAATTCCAAATGTAACAGTAGTAGATGAATCTGTAGTCACTAAATCAGTTGAACCAATTGGAGCAGGCGATATAAAGGATGAGGAAGTCATTGAAATTGAAGAAGCAACAAAAGAAATAAATACTTTGTCAAATATAAAATCACCTGAAGTTTTTCTTAAATCTAAGGAATATTCTATATCCGAAGAAACTCCTCAAATATTATCTGGCAGTTCCAAATCTGATTCTGAATTGAAAGTTTTTTCACCGGATGTAAGTTTCTCTCCTGAATCATCATTTGAAATACAAATCCAAGCCACTGTTGAATTAGGCGGCAGTACTACACCAGAATCTACTTCTCAAGATACAACTATAACTGAAGATCCTACAGAAGAGGAATTATTAAAGGCTAAACGACAAAAGAGGAAAAGACAAAGACATAAAACTGTAGAGATTCGCGATCCCACACAAGAAGATAACAAATCTGCTCTAGAATCGATATACGGCGAAGCTCTTAAAACTCCTGAAGAGGTTTCAGCATTTAAAATTTCTTATTCTGATGTTGCGAAACGAAATACAGAACAGCTTCTTCAATCTGAAACTAGTGACAAATCTTTGGAATCAATACCAACTGATCAAGAAATTATTAAATCTTATCCTGATCAAGTTTCAGAATCAGCAAAGATACCTTCTCATGATCTGAAGCAGCAAACATCAATTGAAGCATTAACAACTGATTTTATAATTCAAGAGGCACAAAGCTTTAAAATTCCAGATAACCAGATCAAACTGAAAGCTGAAGCAATTAAATTGATACTTGATAATATTAGAAATTCCGAAAAATTAACTCAGTCGTCTCATCTTTCGAATGTGTTACACATATCAACGTTAGCAAGTTCAAATCTGGAAAAATCGTTCGAAGCTAATACATCTCAAGTGACTAAAGATTTGGCTGTTTTGAAAAATGCTGTAGAAGAAAAGAATATTGTTATTGTTGAAGAAACAGTTATCATAGTGATAGAAACCATAACTCAATGGTTAGAAACAATCGAATCTAGAATTTTCTTAGGGAGAGAATGTCCAAGCGGACCATCTCGAAATGACTCCCAAAACTTTATCGAACTTAAGGATGAAGTTGTTCACGTTGAAGAAAAAATTAAAGAACTCAGTAAAATCTGGAATGAAGTCGAAAGCAACTATCCACAACAAGAACGAGAAAGAATCAAGGAATGCTTTGAAGCTTTGGAAAATCAAGCTAAAGCTATTGAAGAAGTGGCGAAAGACGGCGAAAGTCATATAAAATCAGAAATAATGAGATGGGATGATTTTTTGAATAGAGTAGACGCTATTGCAAAGTAAGTAACTTTTAGAAATTACACGTACATGAATCATTTTGTATATCTTAAAAATACTAATAAGATTGTTTAATTTCAGTTTTATTGAAGAACAAAAACAGCAACTGGATGACTTAATTAACAGCGAAGCTCTAACAATTTCAAAACTAGAAAAATTGGATGAAATAGAATCTACAAATCGTGATTGTATAGTTGAAGTGAATAAACTGTTTGCCGATGCCAAAGCGCTTCTCCGAGACTATCCTGGAAAAGAAATACCTAAAAAAATAAAGGAAACTGAAAAAATAACTCGATCGATTGAATATGTAATTTCTACTGAAAGAGAAAAACTCTTACAAATATTAGCACTTGCAGAAGAGTACGAGCAAACGTTACACGAATTTTCACAAATTACCAGAATTGCTGAAAATCTTTTAAACAGTCCGATATCTGTAGTCAGTTTAGCGCAACTACAAGATGAAATGCAAAAACACAGGAAATTCTTTGTTAACTTAAATCACTGTCGAGCTATATTGGAATCACTGGAAGATAATTTAGATCCTGAATCAAAAATTACATATTGTGATCTTCACGAAAAACTACACAGTAAAGCAATATCTTTATTAGATCAAGCAGCGTCAAAAGCTCAACAAATGTCTCTTGCTGCGTCGAGGTGGGTTGTTTTAGAACAAGGAATTAAAGAAGAAAAAGGATGGCTTCAAGTGGCTCATCAACGGGTTCCAGATCTTCAAAACGTAACATCTACTGAATATGAACAATATATTTCACTTTATCAGGTAATATAATTAATAATTTTGATTACAGTAAAGCTAATTATTATTTTATCGTATTATTTATTTTCTCAGAATCTATCATTAGACGTAGCAAATCATCATGGTCGACTTCTTCAACTTGTTGACTTGGCTCATAATCTCCAGAATTTAATAAACATCGAAGATCCAAATGATCATTACGGAGAGGCTCTTGATGTGGTAGTAAAGCTTCAAGAAAACGTTGAATTTTCATTGCGACGATTACTTGCATTCCGTGAAAGCTGGAGTAATCAAGAAATGTTAGTCAATCGACTAGAAAATTGGATGTCTAGAGCTGAGAGAGAACTTGCAACGGTTAACGATCCTACTGGTGGACACATGCGACAATTTTGGGTAATTTCGACTCTGATAATTTTAGCTATGTAGTCACCGAAATTTCTGAGAATCGTGTCTAAAGAGATACTTTTTTATTGAAATTATATTGGCCATAAGCCAAATTCCAACATTCAATTTTGTAAAAATGTGAAACAAATATTTTGATTTTACTTCCAATAAAAGTTGGAATCTTTAGTATAAAACAAAAAATGTTTCAAAATATGTTTGTAACTGTAAATTTTTTAATTTCTGTAAAATGTACTAAAATTAAAATAATTTGTAGGAATTGAAAGCTCAATACGAAGTGCACAATAACATGCGTAAGGAAGCAGGTCACTGTTTCGAACAAGCTCTTCGAATCGTCCCCTTATCCGACGAAATTCTGCAGCGCCAATTCCATGGAGAAATGCAGAAACGATGGAACAGCGTAACAGAAAAAATGAAGAACATACAAGATGCTGTAAGAAGTAGTATATCATCAGAGGATGTGCCAGCGAATGAAAAATTAAATATTCTTGAAAGGGAATTAAATGAATTGAGAAGCACTATAAATGAATTCCACGGGGTCATGAAGACTGAAGAAGAGTTGCTATTGTATGTGGAAAGACTCTCGGTACTATTCGAGCGCATTTGCGTAATACAGGTAAATTGGCACATTCGCAAATATTTATAAAGAAATAAGCTTATAAGAATGCGAGAAAACATTAAAATTGTGTTCCCTAGGATGAGCTCGGAAGACTCGGCTTGCTTCCGGCCGCGGAAAGCGAACGCGTCGGTGTACTATTATCTCGAGCTCGTCATCTGGAGAGTCTCCTCGGAGAAGAGCTAGAAGCAGCGCAGATTCTGCGTGAGCGACTGCAAGCACTGAAACGGGGTATCGCTCGAGTACGTAAAGCTCACCAACGTCAGGCCATGTTGCTGGATCAGTGCGAGGCGAGCGAGCGTCAGGGCAGCGACGTGGTCGCAGCGGCAGTCGATCGCTGTCAAGCAGTCGGCGATGAGTTGGTCCAGATCTGGCAGGAAATCATGTCCCTCAGGCAGCTGCTCCACACTTTACCGACCAGTATGAGGGTCTCGGTGTCGCCCGTGGGGGTCGAGCGCGACATCTCGGCACTGCAGGACAGGCACGAGGAACTCGAGGCGAGATGCCACAAACTCCAAGGTCTGCTCAGGAGCCGACTGGGACTGTGGAGACGATTTGAAAAACAACTGGAGATGGTCCAGCAGTCGGTCCAGGAGACAGATTACATGATGGAGTTGCTCACTGTGCAGGGTACCGTGGATTATGAGAGACTACTCAAAGCTACTGAAAGACTTGAGGTAAGACAAATATCAAGTTTTAACTTACTCTACTGGTATAAACGTATAAAATATTTATAAAACATATGTATATATTAATAATATTTTGTAAAAGGTTGCACGAAAAAGGTGATAAAAATGATTTCATAAATCCAAATCTGTTCGTTTCGCACCTGACCTTGCAAATATCTTTTAAGATAAGAAATATGCATCACTTCCTTTTCTCGTGTTTGTTGAACAAGTGTCATACTTTAAAAATAACTGCAAAAGCTTTCAGATTAGAAATTCTCAAGAGTTTTAAAAGCCTTAAATAAATGGGTGATGCATTATAAAAACTTGAAAACGGGCTTAACTTAAATTCTTTTCTCGCAAAAGTACTCCATAAAAACTAATCCATTAACGATTGTCATACAGAAATTCTGCAGAAATAATTCAATAAAAATATTTCATTTTCTGAAAGTAGATCACAATAAATTTGAAAATACTAAAACAACTAAAACAAATATAACTTATAAAAAAAATGTAAAGAAAATATTTGTGTGAAAGTAATATGCAATACTCAGACTGACCGATCAATCTGTTTGATTTTAAAAATAAATTTTACCTCAATTCAAGCAGCAACAATAACACATTAGTAACGCTTCCCCTACGATAATTCCTGGAAAAGCACGCAAAACATTTATAAATCTGGAAGACACGAAAGTTCAGCCTATAAATACATCATTAGCTCCCGTTGATCCAGCAAAGTAACGACCTTGCCGCAGCTCTTTCTCCGCTTCCCCGTCGTAAATCTCGCGTACGGTTAGCCCCGGCCATTAGGGTATCGGCTCTAAAAGCAAACAGGCGCGGGCCGACATGGCGGGTGATTCAAAAGTCTGGCGGCCAACGAAAATAAACGCGTCAGCGCGCGAAACTCCCCGGCGCGGCGCGCGCGTGGCAGCCCAACATCAGCGCGCTCATCGAGGCGCATGCCTGGAGAGCCGCAGAGCGATATCGGCCGAGCCCCGGTACCAAGCTAATCAGTCGGTTAGCGGAGCCCGCCGGCGGAGCAACCTCCTTGGTAAAAAAAACCGGATCGATCGCGCGCGCACGCTGCCGCGAATCGAGGAACATGTGACACCGGGCCAACTCGCGAGACGCGCACGACCGATCGGCGCAAACTCAGTGTGTCAATGTACCCGCCGTCGCGATCGCTGGACGAAATAAATGCCTACATGTCGCGTGTGCAACTCGCTTTTTTATGCAAATTACGCCGGCCATGTGTTCGTCTTTGTGCGCTTCATAGTTTACTTTTTTCATTCTTGCCTATTGTGAAATAGAAATTGATATTGTGCGTTGGAATTTTTTTTATTTCAATCGTCATTTTATAAGGAAGGAAGTATTTTCTAGTTATTGCATTATCACGGAAGTTAAATAACAGCTCGCAATATTATCAGCGACAAAACTTTATACAAGGAAAAGAATTAAAAAATTCGATGGCCACGTGTTAGTACACATTGAAATGGCTAAAAGGAACACCGTAAATCCCAATTTTCTGTGTAAAACAGAGAAGCCACGTAATTAACGCAAATGCGCGAAAAAAGTATCAGCGAGCCAAAAAGACTAAACGTACGTTTTCTGCAATTCAGTGCGAAAGTAGCGGCAGTTATGGATTCTTAATTGAAGAACACTGGAATAAATAGTCCCAAGGTAAGCGCGAGTGAGCGCGAGGTCATTGATAAACTAAAAGTATACGTTTGCGGCCGCCGTTATACGCGGAGATCGACGACACGCGCACCACCGCATGACTTGGGTAGAAGCGT
The DNA here is from genome assembly GCA_900480045.1 of Eurytoma adleriae. Classification (NCBI taxonomy): domain Eukaryota; kingdom Metazoa; phylum Arthropoda; class Insecta; order Hymenoptera; family Eurytomidae; genus Eurytoma; species Eurytoma adleriae. The sequence goes on from UXGC01000196.1 coordinate 102,815, forward strand.
CTTCGATGTGCGTACACGCTCACCTAGCTTCCGTGTGTCACTTCCGCTCCCACTCGCTTTAAAACTCAAATCCATCTGAGCGTGGTTGACTGTCATTCTTACTGGCGAGCCCACTGTTTTCTTAAGATAAGCATCTTTTGTCTCGTCTTTTCAATTGTCCTTTCAAACGCGAATGCGTTAAAAAGTTCAAAACACATTCGCGAAAATGGAATTATACTTTAAAATTTAACAGATAAATAATTTTTTTTTGCACGAGAATTTTAAAATTGTTTTTTAGTTAAATTAACAATCGTCTATCAGTTTTTCAATATTGTGTATAATTATATTGAATGAAAAATATAGTATTCGGTAAGACCCTATAGATAGCCTCAAAAAAATATCTGCAAGCGTCTGACGGATTTCCTGTCGCCTCATTTGTACTGCCGGAAATGTATTTCTTGTGCCATAAAAAATGTTTTAACTTTTATCAAGCAATAAGAACGTAAAATTTTTAATCATAAAATAGAGCAGAAAAAGTTTATTTAAACGCGATAAGTCTAATTTATTCTTCCGAAATGTACAGTGTAAATATTAGTACAAGACTAAAACTTTCTTTTTCAAACTGATGTGGTAAAATTTTCATTCAAATTTTCGAGATGCGAGAGAAAGCGATCTTTCGCCGGCTCTCCAAGGGAACATGTGTTTAACGCGACGCGACGTCTCGCACACGCACGATAACAGCTGATATCTCGAACGAGTAAACTCGGGGTGTAGTGATAAATAATGTGTTCCAAACAGGAGAACTTTCGTGCAAGATTTGCATGCTATGATCATTAAATTCAATAGCCTATTTTCAGTAAAAATTTTCATGGAAAACCACAACCTACTATTTCTCAACTTTAAAACCCTGTCATAAATACAAATTTTTTTAAACCGATTCCTCTATTTTTATCGTTGACTGTAGTAAAATAAATAACTTTAAATATTGAACTGATAAAAGTAACATTGTCAATAGACCGCCGCATAAATATTTATTGTAATTATTAAAGAAACTGCATTATGCACACTTAATGCCGGATATGCGAACATGCGGGACCAGCATAAAAAATCCGCAATTATTTTTTATGCACTTTGCCCGTTTCGGTGTTGCGATCAACTTTCTTTCATACTAATGCCATGCAGAGCCAGTCGTGCTTTGACCGCAAGCATTGACTGTGTCGTTGTATAAGAAATCACGATCGCGTATCCGTCTCGATCTTTAATCTAAGCGGCGTGACTTTTCGTGACTTTTGATCTCCCCTCCTCTTACTTCCATTCTCTAGGCTTCAATAGAATATCTGCTCTTCAAGCTCTAATTGAGCTAATGTCTCTTATGTCGTTTGATACTTAAAATAAATTATGCTGGAATTAACGTACCTATGCTGCAAATTGCGATAATTTACTTAATTCTTCTTACAGTTCTTATAATTCAGTGGTAACTATGTTTAATACGATACAAACAAATATCATCATTCGTTAAATTTGTATGTTTAGAAAATATTAGTTGTATTTTACCATTATTTAAATTTTAGAGATTATTTAATATATAATCATTTCTGAATCGTAAAAAATAAAAATTAATTATTTCTGTATCGTAATCTGCATCGAAAAATTTCAAACTGCTGTTGATAATGTACAATTTTTTTTTATACATCATTTAGTAAAATGATAGCGCTACAAATTACACTCTTCCAAATAGCAATTTATTCTTACATTTTAACAATTACTATTGCAAAGTTATAAAAAAAATAAAGTTGTACAGTTTTCTATTAAAATACGAAGATAACCATCATCATGTGCATCACGCGTTATATAAACATTTCGTATAATAAGCTTCTTGTTCTAGTCAGAAATGTTTTTTTCTTGAATTAGTTACAAAATTATTTTTATTATTATATTCATATTAAATAATATTAATATTATTATTTATTTTTCATCCTTAAATTAATAATAATTATTATTACAATTTTATTTCCTCCTAATTAATTAGATAAGAATAAATATTTATTTTAATATTCATAAAAATCTGTAATTCAAATGCGTTTGATTTTTGTTGGTCAATTTAAAATTCTCTTCAGTATTGCCAAGCGATGATTGTTATGAAAGAGCGTTTTAATAAATTCAGACACAGGTTAATGAACCCGCGAGTACGCGCCACAGAATTAGTTCACTAAGCGTTGACCGAATTCGTGCGACGTAAGTCCGAAGAAACGTACGCGCCTCATGTCGAGCAAAACTATTTATATCCAGTATTAGATCCAATCTAAGAATTTTGCTTTGTGCCATCCTGCAAAATATTCCCGATACATTGAACCGAACGATAAATCGAATGGACCATTTCCACTTTAACGAAAAGATTAAGTAATTAAGCAGAACTATTAATAAATTAATCGAATAAATAATTAAGAAGCAGCATAAAAAATAAAAATAATATTGAAAAGAATTTAATTAACTTCTCATAAAATAAAATGATAATTTAACTGATACGCTTAAAATGAGTTGAGTTGAGATAAGGCAAAAGTTATGCATTTTCTGGGAGTACTCAAATGCATTAGTCATCGCCGCGACTGTTACAAGCTGCACATGACAATAAGACGATCCCACGGGTAAACGTAGAGAAAAGATGAAGAGAGATTAAAAGGGACAAACATGATTTCAGGGATTGAATGGGGACTTCGTTGCGCGCGAGGTCCTGATAAGCGAGCTGAAGGCGGCGGCGGAGCCGCTCCGTGAATCCTGTGCCGCAGAAGTGAGCGAGCGCGTCGACGCCGTGGTCAATGAAGCGGTGCAGGCCTGGGAGGACACCAAGTCCGAGCTCGGCGCCCTGTGCACCAAGTACCAGCACGCCGTCAGGCTCTGGGAGCAGTATCGGGACTCGAGCGCCGCGGTGAAGGCCTGGGTGGACACTCAAATGGGCAGCGTCGCCAATCTGCCACCCGAGGAGGCGCTCAAGCAAGTCAAGGTAAGCTTTTCTATTATTATTTTCATTTTTACTTTCGCGTCTCTGAGAATAATAATTTGCCGAGACCTGAAAAATCTTTACTGTTAAAGTACATTTACACAGCGGTCTTTCTGCAGAAAACGTTAAGTTATAATTAACGAAAAATACTTAATAAAAGAAAGTCTCTTTTACATTAAACTTGTATTTCTCTTCTACAACGTGAACGAGTATAAAATTAAAAGTTATGGAATGGTAATTACCTTATTTACAAAAATACGCTAGAGTATTACGTGCTTCAAAGAAAGGAAGAAAATAAGATTTCTAAGTAAACATTTAGGGAATTCGCGAGCAAACTGATAAACAGTGAAATGCAGTGGAACTGTGGCTCGCGAAACGAATGATTGCTAGCTGAAAAACTGGGACAACGAGAACGGAAAACAATTTTCCCTTACGCTGTATTGTACACGTACCGGCGAGTATAAAGGTATTTTACGAGACGCGATTGTGAGCCGTTTAGGCGGCAAAAAAGTGAATGGCTCGACGCAGCGTTAGCGCGAGCGATGAGACGAGGCGCACAAAACCGTTCGTTCTGCGCTAGAGCTTTCTCGCGCAGAGCCATAATTCGGCTCGTAAATCAAGTGTGGCGAATTTCAGGAGCCCAACCGCATAGATAAGAATATCTCGCTCACCGTGTGCGATAACGATTATTTTTGCGTGAACTTTCGAAATTCTGCCTTCTTATCTTGCTTGTGTTATTTTTCGGAGAAAGGATAAATAACAATTTTTATCTACGAGACTAATTACATTGATAGCGAAAACACGATTAAACGTACAATGTCGATGTTTCGTTTACTCTTCTCTCAATAATTGTTTAATTCATAATAATATTTAAAATATCGGTTGATAATTAGAATTTTTGAAAAGCTACATGCTGCCTCATTAGAACGAAATCACGAAGCCTCCGCTTGTTAAATTTTAACAAACCTCTATAAATAAGTCGGCTTGATTAAGCTTTGGCGAGTGAGTGCATTTTTATGTAAATTCCTCATACAATCGGCTAACGAAGCCTGAGGCTCGAGAACATTGTTCGACGCGGCGTGAAGTGCGGAAGCCGTCAGTTGTCGATAATCCGCGTTCCGCTAACTCGGTTAACGCCCGGGCTAATGAAGGCGCGTGGGCCACTGCGCCCTGTGACGTGTAGACGCCCAATGCCTTTGCTCGCGGCATCATCTGGCGAGGGCGTCCTCGCTTTTTCGTCACCTTTTAGATAAGGGGACCCATCCCCGCCTCTGAGCGCATCGCTTCTTTTTATCAAATTGAAGGGAACGCAAACGCGTGAGTAACTTATGTTGCGCTTCTGAGTAACGCGCCTTGAATGACTAAGTGTTGTGTTGGCTTTGTGAATGGAGGGAGGGGGGCTATTTTGGGGGAAGAAGGCTGTAGGGGTTTTTCAAAAACTAGCTCACGTCGCTCGTCACAGTCTCGCAAAAATTGCTCGGCCAGACCAGGCTAACGTTTGCCAGAAAAATGGGCAATCGATCCACTCGCACAGCACTCCGGAAGCATCGAGCCCGCAGTGCTTGATGCACCCAACGTCGAGCCGAAAATCGGCCTTGATTTCATAAACGGCGGCTCTTGCGCGGTGACTCGGCGGCCGAGGCGAGCAAAGGGGGAGTCTGTGCGTGCGTGCGGGTGCACAAAGCGCGCGAGCGAGTGGGAAGGGAGTGTCTCTCAGCGTTGCGCGTATCTCGCTCTTTCTCGGGGCCATCTGCGCTTTGGCTCCGCGTTCTCGCTCCCTCGAACGCGCTCGCTCGGGGCCGATCGATCCCCTCGCGCCGGCTGCTGCCACGCGCCGCCCGTCGAAAGAGCAGCGCCAGTCTGGTCCAGGACGGCGCGCGATGCTCAGCTCGCGTGACGCCGGCCGGTGACAGTGTCCTCCTTTTTCCCGGCCCGAAACTCACGCGCAGACTTTTTACTTTGCCGGAGATGTCGTTGAGCAAAGTCGCGAAACCTTTCGACTTAGAGTGGCAGTGGCTGCAGAGGAATCGAAGGGCGAGGTTTCGCGAGCGGAGTGGAAGCTGAGTCGGTTTTGGCGTGCCACTGCACGGGCAGTTCGAACGAGGCTACCCCGTCTTTCTTCCAATTTCAAGTGTATCGCTAGTCTTGCGGGCATTATTTGTGATTCTGTGCGAGTGCTTGAGGCTTTTGTAAGAACATCTTTTGTACAGTTTTTTAATACTTCTTTTTTTCTATATAGAAAGACAGATAGATTCTACTGTAATTGCCTTTTAATGCCTACATCTACAAAAATTTTACTCAAGAAGAACAATTAATAAAGCCAAAGTTACATATAATACAACATAAGTGACCTAAGTGAAGATTCTAAATAATTATATAGCCTTCTAGTTGCAATAGACTTTTTACATTTAAATATCTATACAAGAAATGTACAACCAAAGATTGAAAACGTAAACTTCCAAAAATAGAACGACACGAAAGAAGCTCAGGATTCGCTAGGATAAAGAACTCATGTTTGTCGACGAAAAAAACTCTCCCACAAGAAAAAAATAATTAAACTTCTCTAGCCGATAGACGAAAGGCAGGTCTATCGGACGCTAGAGGCGCGCTCGGGGAGCGCGAGCCGGACACTGGGAGGGCTATTTTAAAAGCGCGTAAAACGTGCGTGAGAAAGTGTATATGCGGCGTCCGTGTGCGGAGCAGCGCCGGGGAGACACAGTGTTTACGCCGCTGTGTCCATGTGCGGGCGTCCCAACTCTGAGGTTATCGAGGGATTCATGACAGCGGGTGCACGCTGCATCTCGGCACCGGCATGTGCACCCCCGAGGAGATCAGGGTGAGCATGAGTAAATTGAAGCAACATTTTTTTCTTTACGGGAAAATACTCAATTTTATTTTATTTTAGTTTAACTGTTAATGATTTCTGTAATTTAACTTTTCTAAGGCAAAATTGTAATAACGAAAGTAAAAGTAGCAAAATTCGTTGTTTTATCAATGGAGCTTTAATTTTTGAACGCTGCAGATGATGTCATGTTATTTATGACTTTTTTTAGATCGGTGAACTTGGGGCACTCGAATACTTATCGTGGCCGGTTAAGGTTGTGACATCATTTTAAGTGACCTATTTCTACTTTTGACTGTGTATTGAACTATCGGCACATTTCCGTGCCAACTTCCTAGTTTCAAGAAATTTAATTTATCAAACTATTAAAAATGTTTAATTGTCGGGTTAGGTACAAAATGTTGTGATATCAAAATTGTGAAGGTATTTTTTAAATTTAAAAGGATTAAAGTTATAACTATTCATACTATTTATAAAAACTGACAGATATCAAATTTATTGCGGCACAACATTTTCCAATCTTTGTTTGTCTTTCAGAAGTCTATGTTTATCGAATTTATGCTCGATTTATTTTTGATCAAAGAATAAAATCGTAAATCCTTTTTTTGTTTTCATTCTTGAAGTTTTAAACAATATAAAATTAAGTAAAAAAATAATTCTTTACATAAGGAAAAATATTGTAACTATTAGTAAAAAGAATTTGTGTACACAGGGTTTGAATTTTACACAATTTTTTTAAATTGTCGCATTTAAAGAATGAAAAAAATTTAGATTTATAAATTTTAGTAACTTTTATATTGCAGCCAAAAATACATTTTTTTGGCATTCTTTACTTTGTTATTAAAGATAAAAATAATTTCGTAAAAAAATACGCACCCTGCAAATCGCACAATCTGAGTGCCCGATAAACTTCATACCTTGAAATTTTTTAGTTTTGGAAAAATTTAATAGATAACCAAACTATTATAAAAACATTGTAATAAGTTATTCTAAAAAATGATTGCCTACATTTATGGTGTAGATATCGACGTGAAACGGTTAACTGAAATAGGGTAATGGTTTATCCAAACTATGGTAACACAAAAATAGATTAATTTCATCATTATCAAGTTCAATCGCTAATATTTAAATTTCTTTCTAATGCATACAAATCTTGGTCTTTTTTCGTGAAAATTGAAGGGCGGCGCTATAAATATATATTCGGGAAAACATCTAGGTCAAGTTAATTCAACGCGTTCCGTTTAGCTCGCACCCGCACCTATATCTCCTACAAAAGTACTAAGTAAGCGACCACTACTGCGCTTATCTTCCATACCAGCTTACCAGCTAACGTCTATCAATGAACCATCGCGCGCTTAAACGGCAAGCAACGGAAATGAATAAAAGTAGAAAAGTTTGGGCGTACCGTACCTTGCCTCGGCGTAGCTCGAGTTCTCACGTGCTCCAAGAAATTATCACCTTGTCAAAAGTGAGAAACGAGTGACGCGCGGATGGGCAAACGATGAATCGCGCCCCGCTGCTCGCACGCTGTACATGCGGCCACGCGGGAGAAAAAGTTATATGTGCCGGCTCGGAGACGGCGCGCGCGACAGACGCGCTTCCCTAGCATTTGTTAGGCTGGTGTCGCCGGTGAACACTTAAACAATGAACAGTCGCGCCGCAGCGCACCGTAGCAGACGCGTCAATGTCAGGAGAAAGCTTACTCCGTGAGTCCGTGCAGCGTGGCAGAGAAAAAAAGCAGAGGAATTTTCAAGTTCGTCGACGGTTTCGGGCCTTCGGGGGGACTCGAGGATGGAAGTGCGCGACGGGACGGCAGAAGCTCTAAAAATACCGATGTAACGTAAACACGTGGTTCGCGAGAACCTTGCTCCAGTAATTTCGTGCGGAGTTGTGCTTTTTCGTGGCTTTCGAGAGACGCAGGATAAGCGAGAGAAGATTCGCAGATTGTACATTATACTTTCGACTTGACTCCCTGGGAGAGGGTAGGATGAGAAGAGGGTAGGATGTCTTTTTCGAGGTTAGCGCTATTTTTAAAAAATCGCGCACTTTTGCTAAGAAAGAAGAACTCTTTACAGGCAGTACGCTACGTACGTATTAAAAAATACTTGTTAATTTGTAGAAGGATCTTAATAATCTAATGTATTCTAGACTTTCTTTTGTTTAAAACAATCGCTTATAGGGCTATATATATTGATAATTGGCATAAATAGAGAATGATAGTACGGTAGTACAAATATGCCATCTCACGCCCATTGATTTATTTTTAATTAAAGTACAATGTGTATTTCATTTTGCTATGAATTTTATTTGTACAATTTATAAAAAGTGGTGAAAATTTTGATGAATTAAATTTTAAATCCAATATTACTTAATGTAAATTAATTAGTGTACTGTATGTCATTAGTTTATAAAGTAATAAAATATGTTTTAAAAAATGTCAGGTTTGCGAGGACACCCTGGCAGAGCACAAGGAGCGGCTGGCGGAGCTGAAGGGTCTGGTGGCACAGATCGCCTCCGACGTCGGTCTGGACGCGGGCGGGCCGCTGCAGAGCGAGGTCGAGGCCCTCGGCCGCAGACTCGAGGATGTCCGGGAGACTCTGTCGAGCCTGGCGGACACTGCGGATGCCCGTGCCATCGATCAGGAGCTGGCCTGCGGCGATCTCTGCCAGACTAAGAATTTCCTCGACTCTGTGCACGAGGTAAGCTACTTGCGCAATGCGCGCGATAATTTTTTACGTCCGTCTTGATGCTCGCTCTCGTTCCGGAGCTTATCGACTCGGGGTGAGAAAAGCTATTTTTAGCGATTGCGCGATCTCTCGATTCGTTTTGTTTTGAATTCATTTAATTAACTGTTGGAAATAGCGACTTCGGTTTGTTGAGGAAGACACTTTATTTTGCCTTATACTATATGTCGATATCGCATAAAAAACTGTATAAAAAGAAATTTAATTTTGCAATTTCACTTTGTACAACAATTGGCCAAGTTTATCATTCGACGGGTCAAAGAAAAAAGAGTTAGAAGAAAGATAATCTCTTATACGTCGCAGACGTCCGATTCACCTTGCTCCCCATTGACTCGCGGCGGCGCGAAGAAAGTGATTCAGAAGCCCCGGCGGGGCGTGAAGGCCGGGCGGGCCGTTTAAATATGATTGTTTCCGCCTCGCGGCTCGCGCGGCTGCGATACGAAGCTGTGTACCTACACGTGTACAGACGAAAGCCGCGGTCGGGGGAGGGCTCGTTCTCGCGGCCGCCGCAAGCACCTCCTCGACGCCGGCTAAGAACCAAGCCGGCCCGGTGCTTGGCACAGCTCAATCGCAGGGCGCGCTCGCGCGCTTATATTTTAATTGTAGTTGCCGAAACAATTTCGTTATGTCAAGGTCGGGGGACTTACGCCCGCGGGCGTTATTGCATCGGTCACGAAATCCGCAACAGCTCAATGGGCGCGAGCGAGCGCTAAGTGCTCGCACGCGCGTCCTCCCGATTACTCGCCCCCGCCTCCGGAGGGGGTGGTTGGGCGCGCGGGATTTACGAGGAGCGCCAGGCCTCGGCCGAAAATCGCGCGATAGCCGACTTCTTCTTGTTTGCCGTTGTCTTGGCTCGGCGTTTTCAAAAACTCGCGGCCCGACATTGATCCACTAATTTTTTTTTTTAGATACCTACTTTTTATTTTCCAGAACTTACTTTAGTTAAGCTTAACTTGCTCGGCTGTTGGAGGAACTTGTTTGGCCTTTACTTCGATTATAATTTTATAAACCGTGAATATTTTATTTTTACGAATTCTTTTGAGTAAGTCAAGTAATCAAAAATTAAGTAAAGTAAATTTTATTCTCTATTCAACAAATAAATAATATTGTTTATGAGAAAAATTATAAGAAGCGTGGAAATAGGTAGTCGAATGTGAAATGTTATCGAGCGTTACAAATGTTTCATAAGTCATAAGCCAAGAGATAGGAAGGAAGCAATAAACATCGTCGGCGTTTATCGTGTTGCAGAGCATAACGACAGTGAGCCAGGGCGAGTCGAAGGAGCAGCTGGAGGTGCTGCGCAACCACTTGCTGGCGCTGACGCGCACGGAGCCGCAGCTGCAGTCGATCAAGGAGCGCGCCCTCGAGATCACGCCGAGCCGCGAGCCCTCGATCGTCGAGGTCCTGCAGCTCTGGCAGCGCGTCTTCCGCGAGACCTTCCAGCAGTACCACCGGCTGTCGGCGCGGCTCGTGCGCTCGCAGGACGTCGCGGCGGCGCTGCGCCTCTGGCAGGAGTACCTCGGCCACGTCCAGGAGTTCCTCTCCAGCAGCGTGCCCGGCGACTACAACGGCCTGGCGGAGCACCGCAACCTCTGCGAGGTCCACCGCAACCTGCTCACCGAGCAGCAGCACCTGGTCCAGATGGTGCGCTCGGAGGAGGGCCGCGACCTCTCGATCGCCGAGCAGTTCAACGCCCTGACGAACCTGCACAATGAGAGCCTGGCGCGGATCATGGAGCGGCACGCGGCGGTGCGCGAGCGCCTGGCCGCCTGGGAGCGCTACCGCCAGGACCAGAGCAAGCTGCTGGCCTGGCTGAAGGACCTGGAGCGGGACCGGGGCCGGCTGCAGCTGCGCTTCATCCACGCGCGCCGCATCGACAAGATCCTGCAGCGCATCGAGGGGCTGCTGGACCGGCTGCCGGCCGGCGAGTCGCAGGCGGACGCGCTGCAGCGCCAGCAGGACGTCCTGCTGCCCGGCTGCGACGAGGCTCTGGCGCTGTCGGTGCGCATGGAGCACGCCGCGAGCGTCCAGAGAATGAGCAACATCCGCGCTAGCCTCGAGACCTGGAAGGACTACGTGCTGAAGATCAAGGGACTCAGCGAGAAGCACACGGAGCAGACGGCGAAGGTGACGACGCTGTTCCAGGAGACGAGCCAGGCCCTCGCCGCGATCGACGACTTGAACCCCGGCAGCTTGGCGGAGACGCGCCGCCAGCTGGACTCGCTGCAGAAGCACAAGGCGCGCCTGGTTGCCAGCACGACTGACCTCGAGGCCCTGGGAGTGACCAACGAGCAGCTCCGCGAGAGCCTCAGTCCCTCGGACATGAAGTCCTTGAATCAGCAGAGCTTCCTGCTCTGGCAGCAGCACGGCGAACTCGAGCACCAGCTGGCGCTGCTCTCCTACAAACTGGGTGAGCGGTGCAGTCTGCATTCCAGGTGGGAGAGCCGATCCAGCCGGCTTCTCGTCTGGATGCGCGACACCGAGGACAGAATTCACAGCTGCGACGCGGCGAACCTGGACGAGCCCGAGGAGGCGCTGAAGAAGCTGGAGTGCGAAGTGCAGGCTGAAATGGCGCTGAAGCAGCGGGAGCTTGAGTGGGTGCAGAGCAACGGTCTGGACTTGATGAGCGTGGCTGAGCCGAACGAGAAGCAGCGGCTGGAAAAGGTGCTGGAGGAAGTGAACGAGCGCTGGAACAACTTGCTCAGCGCCGGCAAGGCGCGAGCCAACAAGATCCTCGACCTTATGCAGACAATGAGCACGCTGCAAAAGAGGCTGGCGGAAATCAGGCAGTGGCTCGGTACCGTCGAAACTCAGCTCTCGGAGTCGTACACCATCGAGTCGGCGGCGAAGGCGAGCGTCGACAAGAAGCTCAAGGATCACGAGCAACTGCAGAAGACTATAGAGGGGGAGAGTGGCAACGTTGGCGAGGTTCTGAACCTTTGCGAGATTCTGTTGAACGACTGCGACGCCTGGAAGGCCTCCTTCAACACCGACGCCATCAAGGCGGGAATGGAGGGCCTGGAGCGCAGGTGGAAGGCGACCTGCGTTAAGTCGTCCGAACGCAAGCGAAAAATCATGCTCACCGGTAAGCTGCTGACCGAGCTCGAAACCACCAGACTAGAGCACGAGCAGTGGGTGGCCGGACTGGAGAGCGAGCTCGACGAACTGGAGAAAAGTCTGAGCGACTTGTCGAAAGACAACACCGAGAAGACCATGGTACGAGCTCAAAGGATTCAGAAGGACATCAAAGCCCATGAGCCTGCCCTGCACATTCTTGAGCAGTGTTACAGTCGTCTGGCTAAAGGTGGATTGGAACCGGAGAATCTCCGAGCCTTGACAATAGACACAAGACAATTAATAGACAGGTAAGATAATTAAAAGATGTGAATGTATAAGAAATATTTTTCAAACGATAACACTTACTGTGTTTACTTTTATTTCACAAAAATGATGTAATCTTCAGGTGGCACGGTCTAACACCAAAGATCAACACAATCGTGGCAGCACTACAAAAGGATCAGAAGATCTACCGAGAGTTCATTTCCGCGCACGGAGCGGCGATAATCGGCCTAACGCAGGTTGACGTGACGTTGACTCAAGTGCAGCATCTTTCGGCACCGGAGAGGTCGCGAGCCTCGCCCGGGCGCAGACTACAGCAGTTGAGCGACGTGGAGAGCGAGCTGGCGCGCCAGAGCGCGACGCTACGCCGAGCGGACGAGCTAGCGTTGCAGTTGATGCACGAGAGCCATCCGGACGACGTAGCGCGCGTCCAGGAGCTAGTTGACGAGTACCAGCTTCTCTGGCGCGACATCAAGAACCGCGTGGATGCGCTCAGAGATAACCTCGAGTCGCAGGAGCGCCAGGAGGTCGACGAGGCCGTCCAGGTCGAGACTCTTAAGTTCGAGAAGGATACTGCCGTGCAGGTCGACACTCTGCCCAAGATCACGAGAATGACGTCCTTTGACGCCTACCTCATCGAGCTCGAATCGGCCATCAGCGAGTGCAGAGTAGCGCTGGACGCTCTCGAGTCCGCTGTCATCCCGGAACCCACTCCCGGCACCGGACTTTCCACTGCCGCGCGGAATATTGTTAGTAGATATGAGTTATTTTTACTTTTCAGAGATAAGTAAAAGTAAAATTTAACTTAAATTTTTATTTACAGGCGAAATTAATCGGTAGTAGCCAGTCGACAATAGAGCTTGTGAAACATTTGCATAATTTACTATCCGAAGAAGAACAGATCGCTAAAGCGAGTGACATTGCGGCACTCACCTCTCGTTACGAAGATCTTTTGAGAAGAGCCCGAGCTCGAGAGCAACAAATACGTGAACTAAAGTGAGTTATTGATCTCTTCATTTTTATACAAAATATATTCTTTTATTACTACATTTTTTCAAAACTAAATTTAACACTCAATAATCTCAAATTAATTTGTAAAGTAATTTTTCCTATAATGCATATTTGAAAATTGTTTATTCTCCTAATAAATAATTTCCTATAATTCTAGTCCTTAAATTAATACTATTAAGCTACTGTTTCAAAATAAACAATCTAAGCTAATTTTATTCCTTATACAGCAACAAATATAGATTTTATTGAAAAATTTATTTTGTTTTTTAGTTGTAAGTACTCCGTGTAACTAAGCTAATAAAAATCTTACTAACAACTCTACATTGTAACCCCTGCAGGTCTCCTTTGGCTGGTGCTTATTGCTTCCCTTGCGAACAGTGAGTGTAGACCCTATGCTTGACTTAACATTAGTATTAGCGGCGTACCCTTTAAAAGCTTTTTAACAATATAAGCTTTTAGATAAATATCGAAGTTTCGAATGAAAACTTATTAAAAGTAAATATTTTTTGTTTATAGAGTAGTTGACATTTTTTCAATTTTAGATTTATTTATTAGATGTAGCTTCCCTTGTATAATTGAAAACAATTAAATGTAATGTAATTAATAGTTTTTAATAATTCGTATTTGTTTCGCTATGAATATAAAAATGAATTTTATTAAATTTACATTGTTTTAATAATAGTATGCAAATGTGGATTACATGGCGACGGTAAGTGTAGCCGGATAATTTTTACTGAATAAATAAAAAAAATTGCTGACACTCCCAAAAGATCGTTAAAATTACTCACAAAAAAACGTTCGAATTTAATCTTGTAGAAATTTCGCGAGTAATTAAGCATTCGAAACTCCGATAGCCGCTTTAGCAACAATCAAAGTCAATACAGCATCCTAACTTGCACGCGCCTCGAATTTTCAGTGACGGCGGTCGATTGACGTGTCCGCTGTGTTCGCACCGCAACTGGGCGCAGTTGGACAACGACCTGTGGCGGCTGGAGAAGTGGCTAGAATTTGCGGAGGGCACTCAGAGCGAGCAACACTCGCCACCGTCGAACATCGAGCAGCTGGAAGATGTGATCCAGGACCACCGCGAGTTCCTTCTCGACCTCGACAGCCACAAGAGCATCGTCGTCAGCCTCAACATCGTGGGCGCTCACCTGGCCGATCACACGGAGGACATCGAACGGGCGAATGAGCTGCGCGATCGCCTGGACAGCGCCAACGTGCGCTGGGAAAAGGTCTGTCAGACCGCGGGAAAATGGGAGAAGGCACTGCAAGCTGCCCTCATGGGCAACCAGCAGTTCCACCGCATCATCGACGAGCTGCTCGTCTGGCTCGAGGGTACCGAAGAAAGCATCAGAGCTAGCGAGCCTATCGACCTTACTGAGCAAGCTACTGTGCTAAGAGCCAAATATGACAAATTCAGGTGTGTACATTTTATTTCTCTAATAATAGCAATATTTGGAAAAAATCTTTAAAAGTAACAGTCACTCAACGTTATCGCGGAATATAAATAAAAGTGAAGTCTCAAAAGCTCACTTTAACGCTCATCAATCGAAAGGCGAACGAGCTAAAAGCGCGTCAATTATAAGGCGCAGGAAGCACGATCTAACGATCTGCTCAAACAATGATAAGAGCCATCGACTGGAGTGGCTCTACACGCCCACGGGCCAGAGCCACGCGCCTGTGTAATCAACGTAACTCATGCTTGCAGAGAGCTGCAGGCCGACTTGGAGCGATGCGAGCCGCGCGTGCTGTCGCTGCAAGAGGCGGCGAACCATCTGCTAGAGGAGCACGCCGACACTCGAGAACGACTTCAAGAGCTACGTTTGAGGCTGCAGTCGCTGCGCCGACTCACCAGCATGTACGTCCTGAAGCTCGGCGCCGCCCTCGGCCTCGATCCACGGGACGTCGGTCTGGCGGCCACCGCCACCTCCCTCGCCGCCCTCTCCAGAGACGTAAGTTAATCACCGCAGATTTGCTCGATACGTCAATCTCGCTAAGCTCGAGGGCCTTGAGTAAAACGCCAACTTTTTGTACTATCACCGGACATAGATTTCGTAGCTTAGAGTTTTTAGTTGCAAACTTTGCCGGCCTTGGAGTCGGAATTTTTCACAAAGTCCCGACCCCCAGGTATCGATAATTTGAACATTGGGAAATGCTTTTTTCACGTCAATTGAAAACTCAGGACCCTTGTGTTGAATAGCGCTTCGATGAGAAGACATGTCGTTAATTAATCACAAATAATTGCACCCAGAGCACATCTTGGAAATAAATCGTGGAATTTACATTCCAAAGTACTTTCGTATCATTTTGCATATAGTTATTCACTTGCACAGTATCTTATTGTTTGTGTTTCTCTTTTGTTGAATTGTAGCTACTCGACGACGCTGCCTCCGGAACCACTCAAGCCCACGGCACACACACCGTAAAGTACGTCTTCCTTTCCCTGTATTTGCCCAAGTATTAAAAACTAATGATTATTTTATGAAATATTAACTCTTTGAAATTGTCTTTAGAAAAGTTTAAAATTCTTGAGTTAATTTTCATTCGAATTGTTATTGTTGAACACAAAGCTATTGTATTACAGTAAAATTGTAAACGTATGACCTATAGAGAAATAATACTAAAAATCTAATTTATTCTAAAAAGCTTAATAATTAGTAAGTTGCAAAAAATGTAATGTACAATATTTTAATGAAATATCAATTGAATTTTTTCTGTTATGTTTTGACAATGTAAAATACTTTACAATCGATGACTAATTGTTCGATCCGGCAAATGTTACAGTGCTGACGATGGAGAACAGACAGTGTTGGCGCGGGGCTACCACTTCATCGGAAGAGTGCTGCGAGCCTCTCTACCCATTCAGGCGCTAATGCTGTTATTGCTCGGAGCCGCCTCCTTGGTGCCCTCGGCCGAGGAAGACTACAGTTGCATGCTCTCTAACAACCTCGCGAGGAGCTTCACGCCCCTTGTCCAATACCCCAACGGACCGCCGCCTTTGTAAGACGCGTCGCGACTGATATTCGAGTTACACAATCAGAAAAAAAGATTATCGTAGGTGAAAGCGACGGCTTTTTTGTCTAAGACACCAAGTGCGAATTCGTAGTAGGCAGTAGTCACGGGCAAAACGTTTTGTACATAATATGAAAAATACGATGGACCAAGAGAAACTTAATGTCGAAAATGTTTAATTGCGTTTAATTTATTATTGTGTTTGTATATGAGATGATTGTGCAATATAATGCCGAAGATACTTACGAAGTTGGGAGTATACGTTGTACAGATCTTACATTTTGAGTTGGAACGGGCATGTCTTTTTTCTATTTGTAATTTATCTAAGAAAATTGATGATACTTCGACGAGACATTTTTTGCGTGTAACTTACGATAACTTACAAGTCTGATTAAACATTTTTACAAGTTGACATATGTAGTAATATTTGTAAGTCAGCTAACGAAAGAATACTCCAAAGAAAAAGTTCGTCAAAAATGACTATAGATGAAGTTATAAGATCTCTAATCTTCTTTTTTAAATTTGTAATTTATAACATTGTAAAATCTGATGCGAAACGTTATCTGAAATTTTTAAAGTTGAATTTCATAACTTGTTGAGTGAATCTTTGTATGAATTCAGATCTATAAACACGCGGATTCGAGTATGTTAAAAAAGAGGTGCTATTCCACTTGCGATTATCCTACTGTTTCTAATGTTGGGCGGTTTCGCTGACATTTTGTACGTTGTGTCTTATGTGCGATATAGATGAGTAACGACCGATAAACGATGAAAGAACGCTACTCCCGAAGCAGCAAATCAAAACGCACAGATCGATCGAATCTAACCATTGCAATATAGCGAACGACTTGCTTATGAGCCTACTACGCCAGCTCGTTAGTTACGCTTCCTAATTCACGAGTTCGCTAATTGCATGTTGAGCTTAATTATTATGTATTTTTATAAAAAAAAAACTGAAACGAAGCCTTAGAGTTGGTATATAAATATTATATAATTCTGATTTATGAATATTAATATTATTCAGAACAAATACAGTCGTTTAAAAATAAAGTTCGTTGTTTTATCAATTATTTCCATTTTGAATATTTATAAAATTTCATCGACCTTGTCATAGAAATTAAAAATAATTTATTCATTCATATCAAACTCTGTACAGTCTTATTTTATCATTAACAGTTACGTGAAATATTATACAAATCGCTGGATCCAAAATATTCGCTGCATCGAAAATATTTATAATTGTTCCTCGGCAATCCTCATAATTTCTTTATATTATCTAGTTGTTCTTTATATTCTAGATACAATCTTTGCCATCGCAAGTGATTAGAAAGAATATTTAGAACATCTTCAAGAAGTTTGTGCTTTTTGAAACCCTGTAATTTTTAGAGTAATGGTTATTTGATAGGAAGAAATAAAAATTAATGCTTCTCTTAAAAAAATATTTACCAAAATCATCGGATCCCAATTGCTCTTATGAGCGGAACTGTGGCTTGGACCCATAAGGTCATCTAAAATTATCCTTAACCGATTTTCCATGCTGTCTGTAAAATTTAAAATGGTTTATTGTTAAAGAGAAAATTAAAAAAATACCTGTTACATGCCACAGATAATGAAAATTACCATGAGTGCACAAGAAAGTGACAAAAGCGATTAGCCAATGCATGTACTCCTGAGAACTGCCCAATGCTTTAGAAGCCAAAATTTGTTGTTCCAAATAAGAAGTAATGCATGGTACACTGTGAGGTGTCCTAAGCGGCGGCATGCAGTAACCAGCGGTTCGATTGAGCCCCTCCTGCAACATAGCCAGATGACCTTTTGGCGCGCGACTGCTTACACCTGTACTATTCATAGCTGTAATTGCCGACCACCGCCAAACTGGATCCTGACTGTCACCAATCAACATCCACGTACCTGTTTCATTATGAGAAGAATGAGAATTTGATATACTCAAAAATTTGATTGTAAACAAAACGTATTTTACCCATTTCCTTGTGATAAATATAAGCCCTAGCATTTGTGAATGCCAAATGTGGCACACCATTGAAAAGTGAACAATTGATTAACGATGTGCCAGGAGCAACTAAATGCGCAGCAGATGTTGAAACTACTAGGCGACAAGAGTTTGGAGCTATATCCCAAACTCGCACATCTCCGTAGCTTGAAAGGACCATTACCTGAACATAAAAATGTTCTCTTTGTTAAAAATTCTCGAACGACATTGGATTAACAGTAATGAAACAGTCAGCTCTCACCATACTGCCAGCAGCATGAAGCCTAGCTAGAGGCGAAGGCGGAGCCAGGGGAGGCGTAGCACGAGCTCCCCTTGCAGTGTAAAAAGTATGTACACTTCCATCTTCTAGACACACAGCTACGATATTCGGCGAGGTAGCTAACGCTGTTGCGCTATAGCCGAAAAAATGATCCCACAATGGTTCAGTGCTTGTTCCTTGAAATACTTGCAAGTGATATAAATTTTGATTGTTCCTTATGGACACGGCATAGTGCCCCGTTTGCTGAGTTAAATTGTTGCTGGATTTAAGCGGTGGAAACAACATGGCACTTCCACTTCTTTCCACCGCAACTTTAGGCTTTTTATTGGGAGATGTGTGATTTAATTTTTCAGCATTATGTTCTTTACGTTTTAAAGTAAGTAACGGTGCCGCTGTCGAATTTGTGGCGTTGGAGTTACTGGTGGAACTTACATTTGGCTGTACAATTTCATCACGTTTCTCTATAATAATAGAACTTTTCGTCTGAATACTACTAGAAAAGGAAGCAGAAGGTTCTGTAGGAACTGGTTTGCTTACTGATGTCTCCCTAAAACAATACAATAATTTACAATTAATTAAACGTTATTAATATTTTTAATGACAAATAATCATTTTATTTTGAACTAACATTGTGTCTGGAGGTGCAGATATAAACATAGGAGTAATTCTGCGTTTACCATCAGAAGTTCTTGTTTCAATTTGTTTATTAATGGGTGCTTTGACTGGTGAACCTGACATAGAGTTACTACTTTGAACACAGTTTGTAACAGACTCTTTTGGTGGTGACTCAGTTACTGTTGGAGGTGTTGGAGCTTTTATTTTAAGAAGTTCAGGTGCCTCCATGATAGTACAAGCACCTTGTGATAATTTTCCATACAATCTCTCTTGAATATTAATCTTTAAAGTGGACATAAACATTTTAATTGAAAATAACATAGAAACAATAATTTGTTAGTGAAAAAATATATTATACCAGTTGTGCAGAATCTAACGGATGACCTAATTCTTCTTTTGTAAACTCTATAAAAACAACTGTCCCATCTTTTGAACAAGCACATAAACGCATACCACAGGATGACCAACTAATATCTAACACTGAAGATATAAATAGTTCATGAATAACAACCACAGGACGCTTCAAACAAGTTGACCAGACTGAAAGAGAACGATCACGAGAACCAATTGCCACACAACAAAATTGCACTGGCTTATTCACTCCACTTACTTTCTTTTGCAGTATATTTCCATTAAAACGCTAGAACAACCATTAAAGGCCATTAAGTCTTTAAATCGAATCAGTACTTAATGAATAAAATATTACTTACAACACAAGTTACTGCTTTTCTGTGACCAACATAATCTTTATCTTGTTTCCAACCGTCTCTCTCGATAATTTGGGCAGTTGGCCCTCCACCATTCATAGCATGAGCAGATACTAAATACTGACCATCTGGACTCCAGGAAAGCCTAAGAACATGTGTAGTATTACCGCACTCTTCAAATGGCTCAGTAATTAAAGCTTCTTCACCCCAATCATTTGTTCTCCAAACTCTTAAAGTTTTATCATCTGATTGAGTGGCTAAGTACTTTCCTACTGGATCCCAGGTTACACCTTTTACTAGTCCCGCATGACCTTTTAAAACTGCTATAATACTTGATTTGGATGTATCCCACACAATCACTGTATTGTCAACGGATGCAGAAGCTAACCACGGAGTATGAGGGGCCCATGCAAGATCCAAAATGTCACCTTCATGAGATCGCAATGTTGACGTACACCTCCACGTTTCTACACCAACTTTACTGCCAAATATACATGTACCGCCAACTCCAGCAGCTAATCTCCAGATCATAATTAACTTATCATCACCACCAGATGCTAATAAACCAGAACTGCTCCATCGAACACAATTTACACAAGCTACAAACAGTATACTACTTAAATGGTTTGATATTTATTGTCAAAAAATAAATAAAAATATTTTATTATGTTCTAGAATATTGTTTATACAATTTTAATCATTCATTTTTATCAAATAAACATATGTTACAGTTAAATTTCATGTAGAAAACTATTTGATTAATTCAAATGAATATTATAATATTAAAATTCTAGAACATATTAATAAAATAAACAATTTCTTATGATTCTATTAATAAAGTGTGATTGTATAATTGACATGTTTTTTATGAATACCAAGATGATTATCCAGCTGGCATAGCATTTTTGGAATGTTTGAATTAGCTTCTGCTGTTTCATTCAATACTGGTTCCATATTCCAAATTACTATTCTACCAGAATCTCCACCTGTAGAATAAATTGTTTATTAACTTTTATTTACAAAATTAACTTTTATTTAAAACTATTTAAAAGAAGTAAGAGTATTTACCTTGACCTCCAGTGGCAAACCTCTTGCCATCCGGATGAATATCCACAGAAAAAATTGGGGACCCTGAAGAAACGCAATAAATATTGTAAATAAATAATAAAAAAAGTCGATGAGAAGCTTATTTTAAATAAAGTTGCGTTATTATAAAAGAGAGTTACGAGAAAAGCATCTTATATGGTAGTACACTTGAAAATGATACAGAAAAAAAAGAACAGGTTATTTACTAACCATCGTGGGTAACCCAATTAGGCTTGACGAGCCTCATATTTATGTACAATTAATTAAAACCGAATTGAAACAACACCTTCCACTATGAGCCGATCGTAAATCGCGCCGGGCAGTATCATACTGCTACTTTTTCATTCAAAATATTTTGCGGCATTTCGAGGCACACACTGCACACCACGAAAACCACGCACCGAAGCGTCACACGACGATCCGCGACGGCACGGGCGCACGCGGAGTGCGGACAACTCGCGATTCTGGACACAACGTTGCCACGCCAAAAGCAAACTTCTTTTTTACTTATCGGCTATCGCTCCATATGTGTACTCTTCTTTCCATATGTGCCACAGGGGCAGGGTGTACTCTGCAGTCTGTATACATAGTACACTCCAACTCTTGAACTGCCTTCACAATAACCGTAACAAAAAAGTATTTACTTACTTAATTTACTTTCTTTTCTATTCTCAAGAAGCAACAATCATTCGCAAACTCTGTTTTATAATTTGCAATAAATCTATTCTACAATATTTTATTTAACAATACATTTTTTAATTTATAGTTTAAACGGATGCACGTTTATTTCAAGTCAAGTGCATTTGCTGAATAAGTAAATTGTGTTTAAGTACTTAAAATTGATAACTTATAACACAAATAGTTTAAATTTACCTAGAAATTGAACGGTGCTTGGTGCGATCAATATAGACACTTCGTAAACCAAAACATTTTTACTAAAATTAAATTACAGAGGAAAATAAAATACTTAAAAATATCTATTTTTAAGGAGATCTACTATTACTATCTTTCAAATAATTGATTATTTTCGCGCCATTTCAATAACAACATTTTATGAAAATAAAAATCTGGCAACGCTGCATGTGTTGCTCCGGAAACTCCCTCGCGAGTTGCGACGCTGACGGATATGCAACCGAAGGGCGGCGGACGGCAAATCACAGCTTTTTAGCGAATTGCACAGACCAATCCGCAGTGAATTTTAGTATTTATGAGCGACACTATAGGTGTTATACCTATAGTGAAGTCTACATAACCTCCAACTTCATATACAAGTCAATATCGCTGAGTGTTTGACACGTTACTTCAACAGCTGAATGTATTTCTTTTTTAAAGCTAACTATTTGTCACAACGGTTTTGTATAAAGTATACGTAAATATCTATACACAGAAAATAACGGTAATAATATAACAGTGAAATTAAAAAAAATGGTGATATACGGTGTTTACATAGTTTCAAAATCTGGTGGTTTAATCTTCAATCACGATCACAATGTTCCGAAAATTGAAACTGAAAAATCTTTTAATTATCCCCTTAACATTAAACTTACTTACGAGAACAAGAAAATAGTTGTATCTTTTGGACAAAGAGATGGAATAAATGGTAAGTGTACATGTTATTTAATAAAAATATTTTTCTAAATTTAAAATATTTACCTATTTTCTTTGTAGTGGGTCATGTTTTGACAGCAGTCAATGGTCAACCTGTTAATGGTAAAGAATTGGAGGATGGTAGAGATGTATTAGATATGCTTGAAAATTCTGAAAACTTTCCTGTGACTTTGAAATTTAGTCGATCAAAAATGACAACGAATGAAAAAATTTTCTTGGCATCCATGTTTTATCCTCTTTTTGCTATTGCCAGTCAACTAAGTCCAGAGCCTAGATGTTCGGGAATAGAGGTACTTGAAGCAGATACTTTTAGATTATATTGTTATCAAACTTTAACAGGAGTAAAGTTTATGATTGTTGCGGAACCTTCTCAACCAGGAATGGAAATTTTTTCTAAAAAAGTATATGAATTATATGCTGATTATGCGTTAAAAAATCCATTTTATTCTTTAGAAATGCCTATTAGGTGTGAACTTTTTGATACAAACATACAGAGTCTATTAGAAACAGTTGAGAAATCTGGTATTAGCAATGTTTAAACATATTTAGCTTAAATTAATTCATCAGAGAATGTAAATTTAAAAATTATAAAAGTTATGAAAATAATGAATTTTATTTTATAGAAATGTATATGTACATAAGATAAAGTTAATATTTATAAATGATAGTGTAACATAAATTATAATATTTATAACGTGTACATAATTTTTAGGTGTCAAATAATTCTTATAATTATAAAATTTACAAACTATATAAATAAGTATATAATTAATTAATATATCAATACCTTGTTATTTAAACTATTATAATTCCTTAATTACTTAAAGTATTATAGATTAGAAAAGTAGAATCATTTTAGAATGTATTTTTAATGTTTCATAGATTAAAAGTACATTAACTAATAAACTTAAGGTAACTTTGGCAAGTTGCATCTTTGACAAAAATAAGAAATACAAGTGAAATAAAAGAATTAAATATTTTTTTAAATTTGATGAGATTGTCAAACTACTTAAAAAATTAATATTGAAGTTTTAATATACAGGCTTTTTGTGAAAGGTACTTAAAACGTTATACTATTTTATATACCTTTCTATGTAGTGTATGAAATTGCAAGTAGAGGTTTATTTGTATATTATTTCGTGTAAATATTAACTTAAAACTTTATTATATATATATTTTACAGACAAAACACAGTATTATTTTTTATTAACATTTCTTAGTTTACTAGAAACAAGTTTTTTTTATAAATCATTTTATCTCTTTAGAAACAACTTGCTATTTATGCCAGAGATATCTCAAGGAACTATATTCCAAGCTTTTTTGCCATCTCCATCTCCAATCTAAAACAAAGCAATTCTTGTAATATTTATAACTCAAATATTTGTTATTATTTTATCTTATCAGTTACCTTTTTTGTCAAAGGATCAATACATGCCATACGAATTCGAGCAGATGTTGCTGGTGAATCAAGCCTGAAATATCCTCGAATATTTATATCTTCTCTATATGATTTTATAGCTTGCTTTATTGCAAAGAAAATTGATGAAGCTAAAAATAGTGGTGGTTCTCCTACAGCCTGTAAATTATAAAATTTTTAGTTTATTATTTATTTACATCAGTATTAACATAATCATGATATATTATTACCTTGGATGAGTAAACAGCTTTTGGATTTGATGAACCCTTCAAAAGTGATACATTGAATTCTAATGGAATATCTCCAAAACCAGGTATTATGTAAACCCCTGGCCCTCTACTGAACATTGTTCCTGTGGGAGAATAAATCATTTCCTCCATTGTAAATAATCCGTAGCCTTGAATGAAACCGCCTTCTACTTGACCAATATCTATAGCAGGATTTAAGCTTTCTCCAAGGTCCATTACAATGTCTGTCCTCAAAACCTTTAAAAATGTTAAACAATAAATTAATTAAATATATGGAATAAAAAGGAATTATAACAAAAACTAAAGCCTTACTTGATGATCTCCAGTAAGACAATCAATTTCCACTTCTGCGCAAGCAACCCCATAAGTAAAATAATTGAATGGAGTGCCAGTATTAGTATTTATATCGTATCCTATGTTAGGAGTCCTGTAAAAGCCTGTAGCGGATAAACTTATTCTATCAAAGTAAGCGATTCTCACCCAGTCTTCCCATGTTTTATCAGGATGAGCATCGATAATAGGTTGTATTCGTTTCATAATTTCATTACAAGCATTCTAAAAAATAAAGATAACATTTTTGTAAGAATAGACTTTCATTTAATTATCATAGAAGATATTTTATAAATTACCATAACTGCCATTCCATTCAAATCTGAACCAGCACTAGCAGCTGTTGGAGAAGTATTTGGCACTTTATCAGTGGCTGTTTCAGCAATGTGTATTTTCTCTGGTTTAACTTTTAACACTCGACTAGCAACCTAGGCAAAATAAAATTTGTTTCATCAATCAACGTAGCTTTTTATTTTAATTAAAAGGAGTCAGAGAGAAAAGCATCCCAAGTAGAATACCTGGATCATTTTTGTGTGCAGCCCTTGACCCATTTCAGTACCACCATGAGTCAATAATACTGAACCATCGGTATAAACGTGAACAAGTGCACCTGCTTGATTTAAAAACAATGCTGTGAAAGCAATACCGAATTTAGTCGGTACAATGGCTAATCCCCTCTTTTTGTACCTATGCTCTCTGAAATAATTTGTAGACAAACAAAAAAAAAATTAATATAACTGTTATAATACTGTAATACTTAAAGCAATTGTAGACTTACTTATTATATTTCTTTACTTTTTCAACTCTTTCTTTGTAGTTGCTTAAGGCAATACACTCGCTCCAACAACGTCTCAACGTACATTTATCAAGTTTTTGGTGGTAGTGAGTAGTATCGCCTTCATTATACAAATTCTTCTCAGAAAGCTAAAAAAGCCATGCAATTATTAAAAATATAAGAATTTTATCAAAATTATTATTTAATAATGTATACCTCCACAACGTCGCGTCCAAGGTAATCAGCTACATGATGCATCATTTGTTCAGCGGCGTACATTCCTTGCGGCCCACCGAAACCTCGGAAAGCAGTGTTGGATGGTAAATTGGTTTTGCATACGTACCCGACAACTCGGGCAGCCGGTACCTTATAAGCATTTTCAAAGTGGAACATGGCACGCTCAAGAACCTTGAAATATAAAAAAAGCTGTTGCAGAAACGGAAATTGACCGAAAGCATACGTTGTGGTTCGCTATTCTGCAATTCTGTACAACTTACAGACATAGACAGATCCAAGGAATATCCAGCATTGTTGTAAATGTGAATCTCAATAGCCTTAATCAAGCCATCATTATTAAATCCTACTTTGTACCTATAGTAAAACGGATGTCTAGTACCGGTCATCATCATATCTTCATCCCGGTCCAACATGCACCTTACCGGTTTCCTCAATCTATAAAAAAAAATGAAAACGATCTCCTTAAAGTTCGCCAAACTTGATAAAAAATGGTTTAGTCGCAGCAAAATTCTGTACCTGTGCGCAGCAAATGCAACGGGCAGTGCAACAAGAGTTCCCCGCGATTCCTTGCCGCCGAAGCCTCCGCCCATCCTCTTGACGCGCACGTTGATTCTGTTGATGTGTGTGCCGAGTGCGTGAGCAACCAGTTTTTGCACCTCCGTAGGATGCTGCGTAGAGCAGAACAACTCGATTTCGTCCTCCTCGCGTGGTATCGCTAGGGAACAGTGGGTCTCGAGGTAAAAATGCTCCTGACCTCCCATTCGCGCCTCACCCTCCAAAATGTGATCGCACTTGGCAAACTCGCCCTCGACATCGCCCTTCTCTATCTTTTTTCCGCTACCGTCGAAGAAGGACTTGGCTTTTATGGCGTCCTGAAAGGGATACGCATGTCGCGTTGCTTTTTTTTATCTATAAATGATTCAGGCATGAAACAATGTCGCGAGTTGATTGATGAACGTAAATCGGATTAAAAGCCGTAATTTTTCGATACTCGTATTCAAGCGATGTTGTTTTCAAGCTTATATAACCAAATTATTTTTAAGGTAAACATTAGAAGATAAATTATAGCTTGTATTCATGAATATTGACGAACAGATTGTTACCTCGATGGATATAATAACAGGCTGGAGATCTTCGTAATCAACTTTGACCATTCTCGCTGCTTTCTGAGCAGTGAGTTGATCAACTGCTACTACCGCCGCGATGATTTGTCCTTGACTGGTTACCTGTACCGCGTGTTCATCGAATTATTTCTTGCTAAATAATCTCTATTGAAAAGAGAAACACAAAATTTTACCTTTTTAGATACGAACACTTCTTCGTCGTGTAAAACTGCTCCTACGTATCTGTTGTGTTCTGGAATGTCTTTAGCATCGTAATAAGCTACTACACCCTTTACACCGAGAGCTTGGGATGCATCGATGTTCAAAATTTTTGCGTGCGCTCTCGTCGATAAAACGAATGCCAGGTACAGTTCTCCAACCATTTTAGGAATGTCATCTAAATAGACAGCTTCTCCAGCAGCTTGCTTTAACGCACTCGCGTGAATCATTGGCTTTCCTACTAAATCTGTCGGATTACCGTTTGATGGAATCTACATTTTATTTATTATATATTACCAATATTTTAAAATCATTTTTACAATAAAAATTAATCAGTTTCTAGTGATGTATGTATAATAACTTACAACTTGATAATATTGTGAACTTTTCGGAGGTTTATAGTGAAAACCTTCTGCTGCAGATTCTACTTCTTTTGGCAAAGGTTTCACATCAGGTACATCTTTTTGTAATTGTTTTGTTATATACACGAATCCCTTAAAAAATAAACTGAAAGTATGTGAAAAATATGAAACTTAACAATTTTATTAATAAAATATTTTAATGTGCAAATATTTTTGCTAATTGTATAATTTGATTTTATAATACTGTATATTTTTTTTATACCTCAAAGTTAAGGACCGGCGGTATAAAATCATTCCTCCGGGAGCGTCACCAGATAGTGGCAATTCCTCAATTAAAGAGTTTGTAACGAATTCAACAAGATCTTCATTCCAAGTTCTGAAAATAAAAAATACTTTATAAGCTTGAAGTACGTATTTCATGGCTGTTTATTGCAAAATAAAAGGTGTCTTTATATACCGTCCAACTATAGCATCACAAGTTTTTTTTGCCAAGACTGTCGTTGGAGCCATACCACCAAAGGCCATAAAGGCTTTCTGAATGAGACTTGTGCCTGGTTCAAAATAAACATTAAGTGCTAAGTTAACAATGGCAATATCGTCGTCTCGCCTTTTAGCTTGTTTGTATGCAACAAAATATTGATTCTGAAAGTAATAATATTCTAAATATTATAGAATAAGAGATATAATTATTTCGTTTAAAAACTTACTGGGAGTGAGAACGGAACTTCAATTGATACTAATATTTCATCGGGGGCTACTACATTTCGTCGATAGCCAGTAAAAAATGTGTGGTCCATAATAACTGTTCTAAAACCTTTTTCTTGACTGCACAGATTTAATTTAATACCAGCTGCCATTAGTACTGGATTCATGTCGGAAATGGGACTTCCAGTCATAATATTTCCTCCAATAGCCTAAAGCATTAAATAAGTTTTAAATTTATTAAAATATAAATAATTTAATACAATACATACAGCAACATTTCTTATTTGTTTGCCAGCAAACCAATGTAGAATTTCAACCGCTGCTTTGAATACCCTAGTTTTATTTTCTGAAAAACATTGTCTTAGTTACACATTATCCGAAGAACTGTCTCAATAGTCATACAATGTTAAAAACTTACCAGGCTTTATACTCATTTGCTGCCTAAATGCATTTTCCATTTCAACTAATGTTACACTTGCTCCGATTTTCATAGCATCCTCCAGTTCCGTGATTTCACGCATTTCCGGGACTTGTGTAGGTAAGATTAATACTGGATAAACGAAATGTTTGAATTTTACTTCGACTCCTGAAGATTGAACGAAAAATTAACAGTAATTTGACTATTTGCATTTTATCTTTTTATTAAAATAATCGAATTATCAGAATCTCACCAACTTCCGTATTTCCAACAACAATTTTAGCATTGGGATATTGCTGCTTTAATCCTAAAATATCTTTTAAACTTGTAGGCCTGTACCATGTGATTTCTTTTCCTTTAAGAATTAAATAATCCTCATCATACTCTGAGGATAACTAAAAATTTAACAGTCAAAACAGTTGATGGAAAGAAATGAACAGTTGATTTTTCTTAAAAAAAGTAGTTTACCAGTAATTTGGGTGGAAATATTGGTTCTTGAGTGGCATCGTACGGTAAAAATTCTTTAGAACTAAATAATTCGGTAGGTTCTGACGTAAATGCCTTTTTGCAACACGCATCTCCCATGGCACAAACCTTCGGCTTCCCATCCCCCTGCACCCCCGACAACCTTTGAGATTGCTCCCATTCTTCCGTAAAAGTCTTGAAACCCTCTATGATTGGTCTATATCCAGTGCATCTGCAGAGATTGCCTAAAAATAAAGTCACAAATGTTCGTCATTCCTTGAAAGAAAAATGATTTAATCGTGCAATTACGTATGCGCTTATATCAATATTCTGAATTATCAGTGAGAGTCGTTGCGCGAACCTTGAAACGCTACTTCCATATCGTGCATTGTGGGCTTTGGTTTCGTTCTTAATAAAGCGTACATCGACATTACGATTCCGGGGGTACAAAAGCCGCATTGGGAACCGTGCGCCTTTGCTATTCGCTCTTGTACTGGATGCAGCTTTGATCGGGTATTTCCAATACCTTCCACGGTAGTCACTGCCATACCGTGCATGGCACAGACAGGCGTTAAGCAAGCGTTTGCTGCGATGTGACTAATTTTTTTTAATTAAGGTAAATCATGGAAAATCCATTCTCTGGAAAAAAAATCTACGAAAAGATAAACTTTCATTTCAAATTATTTGTAAAATCCAATGACTATACACAGAAGTTTGCGGATAATATATTCAGAGATAAACTGGTTTCAAGATTTCATCATCATCAATAGAAAAAATGTATTAGTTCATTAGAGGAAAGCGATAATACCACATTCTTTTATATTTCTTAAACTTTCATTAAAACCTTGAAATTGCAAAGGCTTTTTTACGAAATATAATAGTATTTTCATGGTATCTTCTATAATGATAAATAATACTTATATCTTAGTTCGATTTAGATAAGTTATAAGTTTGATGAACAACATCCGATCTTATCGATATCTAATGTTCACTTCAAAATTGTGCAATTTACACAAACATTTTTTTCTCTGAAGAAATGATATGAATAATTGTATAATTAATGATAAGAAAATAAAATTTTTAAAATTCGATGGCATACAGCATTTTTATCGAAAATCATTGAACAAGGATACACAATTCTTTCTGATTTACGGTCGTATCTGGAAATCATGACGGTGCATGCACCACATCCTCCTTCGGCACAGCCAAGTTTGGTGCCAACTAAACCTACTATTGTAATTTTAAGGAAGATAATTCAAAAGTTAATTCATGAAATATAAAAACATTAATTTAAATCGATTAGAATTTTAGAAAAGGATACACTTATTTCGAAGATAATAAAGTAACGTCCACATTGGATCAACATCATCATCTCGTACCTAATTGTTTAACATAAAAATATTGCTTTACATACACCAGCTTTTCTATTCCAATAAAGTAAGAATTTTTTATAATAAAGACTTATGAAGAGCGCCGATTGATTATTAGTAATTTAAAATACAGTAAATAGAAAAACAGAGCTTGTTTTTAAGATCGAGAGTTTTCTTTAATTGTTGAACTCAAATGCTCAGCATTGAGATATTGCAAAATTGTTTATCGTTCATTTAGTGCTTTCAAAATTATTTTAGTTTACATGACTTGTTGCATAATTCTCTATTTTGAAAATAAGCTGATATATTCAATGAAAAACTTGGTTATAGCTTTATCGGGTTATTTGGTTTAAATTGCTGAATTTTTTTCTATTTGAAATTATATATATTATTTTTATAGTTATCTACTTAAAACGTAACTACACTAATCGTAGTGCCTTCAATCATGTATAACAGATCTGCAATATACATATATACAACTATGCTATAATTGCAACAAATTTTTTATAAGCTCGCGTGTTGACTTAAAGTATATGTAACAATGCTTTAAAATATGTAATATGTAACAGTATTATTATAACATTCTCATACTTTGTACAAATAAATTGCGCTCAAAGAAATTATAAGGTTTTGCAACATGAATAAATGACCTTAACCAGTGTGAAACCTTTATATAAGTTTTCAACAATTTATGGATGTAACAATTTAAAAATCGTTGCAGCTTGAAGTCATTGTCAGGTTTTATAAATTATTTAAAAAAAAATCACATTCTTCTTACCTCTTTTCCGTTTACGTAAAAGACGAGGACGTTGCTGATTGTTGATCTATGACAATCTTTATTTTTTGTGTAGCTATTTTCACTTTTCGTATTCCCACGTCCACCTGTGTTCATTTTTAATTTTTTCGACTCCATTATTTGCTTCAAAAAAATCAAGAATCTAAAAAAAAGGAATAGGGAAAGTTTTTATATTATTTTTCCTTTTGATATTTGAAAAGGAAAAGTATAATCATATGTAATCATAATGCATTTAAATATATTAAATTTGTGAGAAAGGTAACAACAGTTAACAAGAATACTGTAGATATAACTCGATATCATTAAAATGTCACTTCTGCGTAACATGTACAGTGTCATTTATGACCAGGCAAGAGAGAATTCTTTACTTGTAAAGTGAGATTAGAGATCACATTTACTCTTTGCAAGCTCACGAATTTTTTTGGTAAATATTCTGCAAATGAAAATAGATCGGTTTTACATAACACTCTGAAGATCATTGTAACTATTTTTATGTGAAGACTTTGAAGAAATACTTTTATATCATAAATAATTGTGATTTCAAAGCAGATAATTTGATTAAAACATTAGTTATCCATTATTCATATATTTGTGTGTTCAATAATGATTAAAGACTTTTCAGTATTTTAATGAATCAGATTAGTATCCAGTATATGACTAAGTTGAAATGTGTTTCTAGGTATATTTTGGTAAATGACTGCGTAAAACATAAATTTTTGGAAAAATTTTAATTGAAATTTTAATTTTGAATATGATATATACGAATTATATTTTATAAACATAAATTATTATTTATTTATAAGTTATTTATAATTGTACGTACTAAATGAGTAAGTTAAGTGTCGTTATTGTAATAACCCAGATGTAGTATTACCTCTAATTAAAATTACTAGATAAACATTTGGTTTAAACGAAACTGGTCGGTTAAAGAATAAAATTAAGTACATAAAATAAAAAAATAATTGTGCGTATTCTATCATTAAATCGCTTTCAAGATTATCTCAGATTTCTTGAAAAGATAATTTAGATAGTTTTATTAGAATTCCAATATAACTTTTACTTAAGTCTTTTCATACTTAATATTGTACCATTTAACTTGATATTTTTGTCAGTCAATTAGGTATTTTCACCTTCATAAATAAGGAGATTAAGAAATAGAATTTTTGTTAGTTTGGTTAGTTGGAAATTACAGATAATTTGTAATTGAAAGAAAAAACTATCAAAGTAAAACTAACTAAATGAAATAAAAACGATAAGTTTTTACGCACCAAAATTTAAACTCGTAGGCAGAAGTCGCTAGTGCAGGAGCGTGGAGTGTTATGACGTTGCTTATTTTAACTGACGAAACACTTTGTAGATTACGTTAATTCAACCTATGTTCTTCAACAAGTCACGCGAAGACATACCGAGTAGTTAAAACTGATAAACAACAAACCGCGTAGACGCGAATGAGTAGAATCATAGGGGAGCGAGTGTCGATCGTGCACGCATCCAACTCGTCGCGCGGGCCGATCATTACTGACTGCATCTGCGAAGGCGATTGCTTCGCTCTTTAATTTCAGGACGCCAGGAGAATATAAGCCAGAGACAAGGGAAGCGAGGTAGAAGGGATAACGTTCCCGAAGAAAGAGAGAAAGGAATGCCTCCACGTGAAATACACCGGTAATACTGAAATCTTGTAAGAAGGAACTGGTCGAGGAGTTGATCTAGATCGAAAGAAAAAAGTTAGAAGCTGGATTGGGCGGCCTCCGGCTATCGCTGTTTTATAACGGCATATGCACCTGATAATATATGAAATGCACTTTTACATATTGTGCGCATATTTACGTAAATTAAACGCACATGTTTATAAGAAATCGGTTTGCATTAGTACTACCTTGCCTTACTTTAGCAGAACGTCAAATAGACGTTTATATAAGAAGCGCCAAATTTAAAATATTACGACATTTAAAAAAAATAAAATATACATTCTAGATAATTAAATACAAGTGAATAATATTTTAAATTAAAATCTTTTTAATCACTAACAGTTACCAGATCAGATACTGAATATTATCCACGACCCTACAGCACGTTTAGATAAATGAAGCACGTGTAAATTTCCTACGCATTACATTTATCAATACGTTATGTTTATCAATCAATCCTATTCTTTCATCGGATAAGGTGGACATATATTTTCTATAGCTAATGATAAATAAAATCTAACAGGGGTACATTTCCACTTCAGATCGTTTACATTCAAATCATAATTTTGAATGAATTGAAATATTTTACTAGAGTATTGAAATTACTTTTGTTTATTAATTTTAAAAAGCTGAATCAAGTCAAATATAATCCTTATTATTATGTGTATAATTGACTGATTTAGTAATAGTGGTAAAATTACAAACATTATTTTAATTTAGACTTATAATTTCATACAAAAATTTTTATTTTTTCAAATAGCTCGAGGAAAGGTATAAAGTTTTAATTTCTTGCGATTTTAATAATTAATTCAATGCAAAATTGCATTAACAGTGGTGAATATATGATAAAAGCAGCTTTGTAAATGAAAACAGATGTGCAAGGATGATTTTATTACGAAAAGATTAACGGAAATGCAATTATTCATTTTAACTTTCTAATCTTGTAAAGTTTAATTAATAGTGCTAAAACTATTTGCATTTATTACTACAAAAAATTGTAAAATTTATTGTATTCCATAAGATATATTTTATAATTATTTAATACTTAATTTTTCTCAAATACTTATTTTTGCGAAATTGTAATGTAGTTGAAAAATAAAAGTTGTTATTAAAAGTCATCTTATGAGATAGCAGTTACTATAAAAATTAATTTCTTCCGATCGCCCCAGTATAGATAAACATCTTCAAAGAAGAATTCAATATATTTCAACATCCGAAGTGCTTTACCTCGTTTATTAATATTTTATCTTATTTAATCTAATGCTCATGAGGGACGCTTGTTTTTCTTTAATAAATATAAAACGCATGTCAGTATTAATCTTATATAAAATAGTGCTTAAAATATTGTATCAATTAATCTTTTCATATCAATGACTAATTTAAAAATTCATTTTTTTATAACGAGTTTGGTTTTTGAACAAATAAATGGTTTCTTGTTTACATAACTTTTAAGAAAGTCGTATTACTCATTATTGCTAATAAAATGAAGAATACTTTATTTTCCTAAAAAGAAAAAATATTTTGAATGTGAATAAAAATATTTAATCTTTTATTTTTATATGCCTGTAGAACGTTCTAACAATTCAGAGAAGTTATAATATTGGAGATATGTTCTGAAGATAGTAGTTCTGAAGTACTGTAATTTTCTATGTTCTTTCTTCGAATTTAGATTTTTTAACTGTAACAATTTCTGTACGACACTAATGTTAGGACAGGTTATACACTAAATCATCTAATTTTTTATAAGATATTCGTAATTTTTTATAAGAATATTAGTAGTAAGAATACTAGAGTGTCCAAGCAAAGCTAGATGTCAACGATACTCGTACCCAAGAAAAGAATATGTAAAAAACTTTTCGATTTTTTCTGTAGTCAGATACTTATCGTCACATGAGGTCTGACAGATTTGCAGCATAGTTCTCAGGCATTTTTATTAAATCAGGTTTTACAATTTTAATTGTACTCCAGGAAAAAGAATTCATTAAAAATTGTTATAATGCATTAATTCTGTTTTTAATTTTGGCGCCTTTTTAGCACAAGACAGCCAAGCGCTGTCACTTCTGTAGTCACGTTCTTCGTTTCAGTTTCTTAGTTTAAAATTAAATGAAATGAATACGAATGCAAATCTCGTGTCGTAAAATAAAAATTTAATTTGGAGTGTATATGTACTGTATATAGTCTTTATTTTTAAGCATATGAATAGAATTCGTTTTTAAAATCGTAGAAAATGTGTTTCCTGAATTATTTAAACATTACACATGTCCTTCGAGAGATTCATATAGCATTTTGCTACGGGTTCCAAAAAGATAGATGAATTTTACATAGTGGGCCACGCATACGATTTTTTAGATGCGTATATTTTGGGCCACCTTATCATTTAAATTTGATCTACAATCCCTAAACTTGAGGTATCATATCAATTATACGTTAAGTTTAGGGATTACAGATTAAATTTGGATGAACAGCTGGACCACAATACTGCTCTAAAAAATTGTGTCCGAGGCCAACTATGCCCCGTTCTCCCGTATTTTGAAACTTCATCATGTAAGAATCACCTAAGATAACACTTTGTTCACCTTTCAGTGTCGGGAGGAACTGAAGGTTAAATAAATTACTTACATGTATGAAAAATATTGATTGACTAACTAGTTTTGTAAATGCCGAGCGAAGGAGCGATGAAAGATATGTGACGTACTAGTCACATTTCTCGTTTCAACTGTTTACTATAAAAAATAATAGATACAAGAAACAGACTGCGTCACTCGCACTCATTCACAGAATGAGTAGAATAATGAAACGAATTAAGTAGTATAATGAAACGAAAATTCTAAACGTTAGTATTCGGGATCTACGCCCTTGGGTATTCTTGGGAATGCAATGTGTACAATAGATTTAAGTACATCGGACTCTAGCCCATTTCAGTTACAGAAAAGTTGTTCTTATTGAGCGCAATTGAATCTATTTTAAATTTCCCGCCCGTGCTCATTGTGGTCATATGCTCGGCTATTGGCAACTGAATGATACCGTCACGATCATGGCAGATAAAAAAGTCCTTGTATTATATCTATATCTACATAAAAAACAAAGTCATTTTAGCTTCTAAAACTTGTCACTATATTTGAAAAATTAACACGGATTTTTGACGTAGCAATATCATTAAATTGTCTACAGTGGCAGCAGTTTTAATTTTAACTAGGGGAAAGCGGGCCTCGGAGCAATGTGAACCTTCGGGGCATAGTGGGCCACCCTATTGCTGTGAAATAAACTTTAACAAGTTTCATTGAAAATAAAGCATTTTAAAAGAATATCGTTATTATATTGATGTATTACTATATGCAATTGTTGTCAATTGTGGTTCATTATGCCTCGAAGGTTCACATTGCCCCGTGGCCCGCTATAGTCCCACTCTCCCCTACATATATTTGTAATTTAAAACTTGATAAACGACAAATGGAAGCGAATGAAGTCATAATGTAAATTCAGTAAATAAAGTATACAAAAGTATATTTAATATCATATGTATACAGTAGATTCAACGAAAATTATGTACCATGTTGTGGTGACAGTAAATTTACAAATTACTCAGTGAAATTATAACAAAAAATTAACTTTTCATAAAAAAATAAACGACTTTCATGTTTTATTTATGGTGTTATGTTCCAAGGTTTCTTGCCATCACCTTCGCCAACCTAATATTGTAATAAATAGAGATAATTGACCAAGATACTTTTTAATTAGAAATTTTTCAATAAAAATAAATACCTCTTTGGTGATATTGTCAACGCAAGCCATACGAATGCGAGCCACAGTTGCGGGTGAATCAAATCTAAAGTATCCACTTAGATTCATATCTTTACGTGCTGCTTTAATCGCCTCCTTTATTGCGAAAAAGACCGATGAAGCTAAGAATAATGGTGGCTCACCAACTGCCTGAAAATATTTGTTAAAAATAATCGGTAAATATTGATTTTTATTCGATAACTGTATTACAATATAAATTTGCATGCTTTTTTCTGCAACTTTATATTTTTTCTTGCGATTTTAATTACTTTTGATGAATAAACAGCTCGGGGATTAGAAGAACCTTTCAAAAGCGAAACATTGAATTCAAGTGGTATGTCTGAAAATCCAGGAATTTTATAGACTCCTGGACCACGACTGTATACAACTCCAGTGGGTGAGTAGATCATTTCTTCCATTGTAAACAGTCCGTATCCTTGAACAAATGCACCCTCGACTTGTCCAATGTCAATTGCCGGATTTAAACTTTCACCCAAATCCATCACAATGTCAGTTCGAAGAACCTTCAATAAATAACATTTGCGTTAAAAATAAATTACGAGTAATAAATCAGTTTGAAGAACTATTCTTATCTTATACAAGATATATGTTTGTAAATTAATCTTCTTCATTTATTAGTAAGTTAAAAATTACCTGATGATCTCCAGTAAGGCAATCTATCTCCACTTCAGAACACGCGACTCCGTATGTATAATAATTAAACAACATTCCTTTTTGTGTCGCGGGGTTATATCCAATATCTGGAGTTCGATAAAAACCAGTAGCAGAAAGGCTTACTCTGTCGAAGTATGCTTTTTCTATCCAGCTCTCCCAACTTCCTTTAGGATCCGCTTCTATTATGTATTTAATTCGATTCATTATTGTGTTGCAAGCATTCTATAATTAAATATTATATATGTTTTTTATATGAATGTTCTATCTGTGCACTTAATTCCTATTGCTTTTCTACAAACCAGAACAGCCATTCCATTAAGATCAGAGCCAGTGCTAGCAGCAGTAGATGAGGTATTTGGTACTTTATCTGTAGCAGTTTCTGTAATGTGTATCTTTTCTGGATTTACTTTCAGTACTCTAGACGCAACCTGAAAAAAAAGTTCTAAGTAAAAGTTCTAAGTATAGTTAGCAAAATTGAAGTTGCATACTTGGATCATTTTAGTGTGAAGGCCTTGACCCATTTCTACTCCTCCGTGAGTTAAAAGAACTGAGCCGTCGTTATAAATGTGAATAAGTGCTCCACCTTGGTTCAAAAATACAGTTTCAAAAGCTATACCAAAAACAGTGGGAATAACAGACATTCCCTTCTTTTTATATCTGTGTTCTCTGAAATTTTGTGAATTATAGTAAAATATTGTACTTTAAATGTAACAATAAATTTTACAAATAGATAGTATTTTTACTTGTTATATTGCATAACTGATTCTAATCTATGATTATAATTACAAAGACTAAGACATTCATCCCAGCAACGTTTTAGTGTACAATTTTTAAGTACTTGATTGTAGTGCGTAATATCGTTTTCTTTGAATAAATTCATTTCCATGAGCTGCAAAAGTATCAAACATTAAGAAAAATTTTAAAAATCAGTGTTCATAAATATGAACAAATTTACCTTAAGAACATCTTGATTTAGGTAGTCAGCAACATGCCGAATTATAGTTTCGATCGCAAACATACCCTGAGGTCCCCCAAATCCACGAAAGGCTGTATTTGAAGGTAAATTTGTTTTGCACAAATAACCGCAGGCTCTTACGTTTGGAATCATGTAAGCATTTGTAATGTGCGTCAAAGTACGAGCTAACGCCTGCAAATAAATTTAATTTTTCTAATAAGTTGTTACTTTAAAATAACTATAATGTTAGTGTCGTTAATGCTGAGATTGACTTACTGGACCCGACATATCCCAAGAACAACCTGCATTAGAGTAAACATTGACATCTAAAACTTTCAGAAGTCCATCTTTTGTAAATCCTACTTTGTATTTAAATAAATATGGATGTCTTGTTCCTGTAATCATCATATCCTCATCACGATCCAAAGAACATCTCACAGGTTTATTCAAACTAAACAATTAATCGTTTTTATATACATTAATATTTAAATAATATAATGTTATTAGATTTATAATCACTTTACCTGTGTGCAGCAAATGCCACTGGCAAAGATACAAGATTGCATCTAGTTTCCTTGCCACCAAACCCACCCCCTACTCTTTTTACTCGTATATTAACTTTATTCGCGGGTACGTCGAGCATGTGAGCAACATTCATTTGCATTGTTGCAGTGTCTTGTGTTGTTGAAAAAATTTCTATTTCATTGTCTTCTTTCGGTATAGCAATAGTACAATTCGTCTCTAAATAGAAATGTTCTTGCCCTCCTATTCTTACTTCCCCTTCAAGAATATGGTCTACTTCCGCAAAACTTTCGTCTATATTCCCCTTAACGATACAATTTCTACTATCTTTGAAGATGGAGTTTGTTTTAATAGCATCCTAAAATTTAAAAAAAATAGCAATAAACATTTTGTAAATATGGCACTGATTTAAGTGTAAAATATAAATTATATTACTTCAATAGTCAAAATTAATGGTTGCAGTTCTTCATAATCAACTTTGACCATTCTAGCAGCTTTTTGAGCAATACTTTGATTTTTAGCTACAATTGCTGCAATAACTTGCGAATGACAGGTGACCTTAAATTTAATAAAAGAATGGTATATGTTTAATTAAACTAAATGCGTAAAATAATAAAAATTGTAAACTTACTTTTTCTGATGCAAATACTTCTTCATCAGGTTTTATAATACCAAAATACCGACGATTGTCTGGAATGTCGTTTGCATCAAAATATGCGACTACTCCTTCTAGAGCCATTGCTTTGGATTTATCGATTTCTTTTATTTTAGCATGTGCGCTTGATGATAATACAAGTGCTAAATAGAGTTCATCTTCTACTCGCGGTATATCATCACAATAGACGGCTTCTCCGCTGGCTTGCTTGAAGGCACTTGCATGAACTAATGGTCTTCCTATTAAATCAATTTCCGGCTGATCTTTGGGTATCTTATATTAAAATATATTAAAAAAACAATTTCTGGTTAATTGAGTAGTTATTAATAAAAAACTAAAACACAAAACATTACCACTTGATAATATTGAGAACTTTTAGGAGGTTTGTAACGAAAACCATCCGATGCCGATTCCAAGTTTTTTGGTATTGATACTAAATTTGGCACATATTTTTCTAGTTGTTTAGCAATGTCTATAAACCCTTTAAAAAATAAGCTAAAACAAATAATTTAGTAAATAGTTTGACAATTAAAAATTGTTAATCTACTTTAAGCTACCGACCTAAGACTCAACGAACGTCGGTACAGAACCATACCCCCAGGTGCATCTCCGGATAGAGATAGCTCTTCAGCAAGACTATGAATTATGTGATCTAAAATATTATCGTGCCAAGCCCTAAAAAAGGAAATTTCTAAATAAACATACTAACGCCGAATTAGTGTTATTACAGACAGCAGTAGATTTATCTTACTTTCCAACTAAAATTTTACTTGTCTTCTCCAACAGAATGGTAATAGGTGCCATACCACCAAATGTTATGCAAGCTTTATCAACTATGTTTGATTCAGGTTTGAAAAATATATTCATCGCCATATTAACTATCGTTATATCATCGTCTCTTCGTTTTGATTGCTTATAGGATGTAAAGAACTGATTCTGAAAAACATGTAAAATTCTTTATAGTGTTTAATTTTATATTTGCATTTGCTTACAAAGAAATTCAGAATTACTTCAGAACTGAAAGGTATTTCGATCGATATAAGAATTTCATCAGGAGCCACTATATTACGGCGATAGCCAGTAAAAAAATTTTGATCCATTGTAACTGATCTAAACCCTTTTTGGAGGCTGCACAAATTCAATTGTATTCCAGATGCTAAAAAAATAGGATTCAAATCCGAAATTGGACTTCCAGTCATTATATTGCCACCGACACCCTAAAAATAAGCTAATATGTAAATTTTGAATAAAGATAGTCAATTTCCAAAATCAACTTACAGCAACATTTCGAACTTGTTTACCCGCAAACCAATGCAACATTTCAACTATATTTTTAAAGATTCTTGTTTTTGATTCTAAAAGAAAAATTAATTTACGACTGATTTTCAAACTATTTATATACGGTATTAAATAGTTTATTGTGTACCAAGGGTGTAACGCAAGTTTATTAGACCGAGTGTGGAGTTTGCAATTGTGATGTTATCCATATGTTTTTACGAAATAAAATTTTGTATCAAGGTATATATGTCTTCCAGGAAAAAAATAACAAAAATCCATTCTATAGTAAAAAAAAATATAACGTGTAACAGTGGCTAGTAGACTTTTAATGAGTTCGTGCGCCCTTGGTACGAAATATTTTACGAATTATACATATAACCAAAAAAATAATAATTTACCATGTTTTTGTTTTATTTGCTGCCTGAGGGCAGATTCCATCTCCACTAATGTAACGCTAGCTCCAATTTTAAGTGCATTATTGGTTTCTTCTATGACTTTCAATTCTTTAATTTGAATAGAATGAATGAGCACAGGATACTTGAATCGTTTAACTTTAATTTCCACACCTTTTAATTAAAGGTAAGTTTTATTTTAGTCAGGAAAATATTAAATAATTAATTATTATTGATGCTTTCTCTATGAATTTATTTTTCTTACCTACTTCAGTATTGCCAACTATTATTTTTGCATTTGGATATTGATTTTTTAAAATAAGAAGTTGTTTTAAATTGGTTGGTCTGTACCACGTACATTCTTTTCCTTTTATGATTAAATATTCATCATCTGATTCCGATGATAACTGAAAATTAATTATTTTGTTTTCATAAAGTCGTTTTATATTGCGATAGATTTTAATCAAAACTTTAAATCTTTATACTTGTAATTTTGGTGGAAAAATTGGTTCTTGCGTAGGATCATACGGTAAAAATTCCTTAGAACTAAATAATTCTGTAGGTTCAGAAGAAAAGGCCTTTTTGCAGCAAGCGTCTCCAAGTGCACATATTTTTTCTTCCCCATTCGCCATTGATCGCGACGGTTCCCATTCTTCAGTAAAAGTTCTTAATCCGTCTATTATAGGTCGATATCCAGTGCATCTGCATAAGTTACCTGAATATAGAACAAGATTTGTGAACTTGAATTCCGTAAAGGTTAAAAGATAAGGAAATGCTAGCTGAGGGTAGATAAAATATAAATTTTTAAGTATTGCATTGATCAATTTGAAATATTATATTTGTGCGTACCTTGAAAAGCTGTATCCATATCGTACATAGTTGGCTTTGCATTACTTCTCAATAAAGAATACATTGACATAACAATACCAGGTGTACAATAACCACACTGAGAGCCATGTGCTTTAGCTAGGCGTTCTTGCACTGGATGCAATTTTTTTCTAGTGCTTCCAATGCCTTCAACCGTGGTTACAGCCATACCGTGCACGGCGCAAACTGGCGTTAGGCATGCGTTTGCTGATAAATGTCTAAATCGCATTTTTAAATTTTTATGTAAGGCTAATACGTCTTCATCTATTGATATTATTATTTTTTACGTTACCCTCTAAACCTTGCTAAATTCTACCTCGTATTTTAAAAGATCTCAACAAAATATGTAATTAAAGTTACAATAGCTTATATAGGGGAGAGTGAAGTTTAGTGGACCATGGGGCAATACAAACCTTCGAGGGATAGTGGGTCACTCCGTTTAAATATATTGCATTTGCTGCGAAAAACATTTCGTAACAAGTTTATCATTTTTGTATCAAGAGGCGCGGTAGCGATATTGATGCATTGCTATGCATAATTGTTGTTATAGTAATAGATCAATGTAATAATGATGATGTTCTTTCAAAATGCTTTATCTTGAACGAATCTTGTTTCGAAGTATGTAACGTATTTGGCCCACTATACTCAGCTTTCCCCTACATCTTGTACATTCAACTTATTATACAACTATTGTAAATATATTAAAAAATATAAAAGCGTTATACGGTTAATAGTTTATAAACATGAGGAATGTAAGGATACATAATCTGGCCATGTTCTCGGTCGTATTTCGAAATCATTACCGTGCACGCCCCACAATTGCCTTCGGAACATCCTGATTTTGTTCCGGTTAATTTCACTGCAAATATATATTGTTAAGAAAAAAATCTACTGTCATTTCTAGAAATTATTTTTTTCTACAAATGTAAAAGGATACATTTATTACGAAGATAGTAAATCAAAGTCCACTCAGGCTCAATGTTGCTATCATTTATCTAAAACGGCAAAAATGATGTATGAAATACCTTAAAATACTAAATTATGTTTATTTTTAAACGAAAATAAATCAACATTAGTGTTAGTTAATTTAAATGCCCATTCCGATACTACTTACTGTTAGGATTAAGACTTATTTTAGTTAAAATAGGTGACTCCATAATGGCTATTAATTGGTTGATAAAAAGTTAGTAAAGCATTACGTTGGTTCAACAAATTTCTCTTGTTATGGAAAGTAAATAATAGAGAATGCACTAGGTCTGAAAAGTAAGCTCTATATAAAACTGTTTTTTCTAACTTTTAAACATGCAAATCCTCTACAACAGTGCTTGCGTGATAATATTGATTCTATTTTCATTCGACTTTGTATTGAGATTATCAAGTCTTTATTTTGATAGATGAGTTTAAATAGCACAGTTTACAGTTAAACAATTGAATTGGCTGTACTTGTTTAACTTTAATGGCATACCGGGCTATTCAATTAAATATCGCCACAAATCAAAAGATACTAGTGATTTTAATAAAACTATGAATATGTTGGTTAGGAATTTACAGTTTGGTATAAACTTTAAAACTGTTTTCATAAAAAAAACTCGCAAAAGTGAACTTATGTGTCTTTTCGTTTGAGTCACAGAATACATATCCCCGTAGTGATGATATCGGATAAATAAGTATGCATTTGCATTTCCGACACCTGTTGTACATGCTCTTGCCGCGCAGTAGTTCCGAGAAATGTTACTTGGTGCATAAAAAGGAAAGAAACAACTCACTTATTATTATCACGCAAGTAATATGAGGAAATATTAGGTCAAATTTATAATTATCGAAATTTGATTAACGCTACAAGCTGTTCTTACTTGCGGTATGATACAACCCATCCCTGAAGTCAGATTACAAAAATATTTTATTCATCACTTATACATCCAATCATAGAATGTATTTAGTAATAATTTTAATAAAATGTTTTAATACACACGCATGTGCTTATGTGATTGAAAAAATATATTAGATTTTTATATTAGATTGGAGAAATAAACTTACCAGTTTTCCATTTACATAAAAAGTCAGAAAGTTACTTATTTTCTTCGACTGATGAGAATTACTTTTATTTTTCTTAACGTGATAACCATTGCTTTGACTTTTCACTTCCATTATTTTTATTTAACAAATAATAAAAATCAACAAATCTATCTTCGTGAACTCCACAAGTTTAGTTTCGACGTATAAGTAACTTTTTAAAATACGGGGTAAACTACTTTCATTGTGCCGTATGCTTCGTGTTGAACTTATGTAAAGACTGGCACACTATGAGATGAATGGGTTCATTATGTTTCACTTTATAATATACTACCGATATACCTGCCTGACAACTTCGGAATGCGCAACTGTGTTTACTCCACGCACTATTCAGTCAGATAGAAGAAGAAGAAGAAAACTACTGAAGAGGGAGAGGCGGAGAGGGAGAGAGAGAGAGAGAGATCGCGAGTATATAAAAGAAGCGAAGGACACATACTGAGACTGAGCGGGAGATACTAGTACAGCACACAACGAAGGCAACCGCGCGAGCGGAGATATTGTATATCATTCATAATTTTTTTATTTGTTGTTATGTAAATCATTAACATAATGTGCTCTTATTCAGTTTTATGACCGCAATATGTAAAATATTGTTAAAATGGTTCATGCGTAAGTTATGCGAAGCATTATTATCGTATTACTACTGTACCATTATAAATAAAAGCAAGAAGAAACACTGGATTTGAAAGAACCATCAAGATTGCGCAAGCTTCAATTGCAAATGAAAATCAAATGAAAATTTATTAAAGTATTTCATATTAAAATTTAATTTCTATAATAAATAAACTTATTGTTAAAATTAATTAAAAGTTGCTAAAAAAATCTTTAAGGTGTTAAAATATATAAAAATCAACATCCATCAATTACATTGATGTTTATGTTCGAAAGATTATGAAATACCGAATTTAAGGAACAATGTTCCAGGCTTTTTTTCCATCGCCATCTCCGA
This sequence comes from Eurytoma adleriae, assembly GCA_900480045.1. Classification (NCBI taxonomy): domain Eukaryota; kingdom Metazoa; phylum Arthropoda; class Insecta; order Hymenoptera; family Eurytomidae; genus Eurytoma; species Eurytoma adleriae. The sequence continues at coordinate 147,308 of UXGC01000196.1, forward strand.
CCTGAAAATGTTCATGTTTTATCAATTTCATTTAAAGGAAATTTGTATTACACAATTCAATGTTTATTTTTCATTTTTACCTTTTTAATTAAATGATCAACGCATGCCATACGAATACGAGCCGCGGTCGCAGGTGAATCAAATCTAAAGTATCCATGAATACCCATATCTTTTCTTGCAGCCTTAATAGCTTCTTTGATAGCGAAAAATACTGAAGATGATAACAAAAGAGGTGGTTCGCCTACGGCCTGCAAAAATTAATTAAAGTCTTATAATAATGTCATTGTGTAATATTACTTGAATCTTTGAAAAATTCGTATTATTACTTTCGACGAAAATACTGCGCGTGGATTGGATGAACCTTTGAGTAACGAGACGTTGAATTCTCGAGGAATATTTGTAAAGCTAGGTATTTTGTAAACTCCAGGTCCACGGCTATAAACCACCCCCGTCGGAGAATATACCATCTCTTCTAATGTAAACAGACCATATCCTTGCATATATCCACCTTCAACTTGGCCAATGTCGATTGCTGGATTTAAACTTTCTCCAAGATCCATAACTATATCGGTTTTTATTACCTTGTAAAAAGAAACATTTTTTATTAATTTCTTTAGACTATTATTTTTCTCTAAACAAGTTAAAATTGGCTCACTTGATGATCTCCAGTAAGACAGTCTATTTCTACTTCTGTGCATGCGGTACCGTAAGTGTAGTAATTAAATCTTCTACCAGAATTCGTTTCGAAGTCGTACCCAATGTCAGGAGTAGAGTAAAAACCAGTTGCCGATAGACTAATTCTTTCCACATATGCTTTTTTAACCCAATCTTCCCAAGTTCCTTCTGGGTTTTCATCAATAATGTACTTAATGCGTTGCATTATTTTAGTACAAGCATCCTAGAAATTTGTTGTTATTATATTAGAATTATAACTAAAAAAGTATGCAATATTCTTATTGACATTTACCAAAACAGCCATTCCGTTCATATCAGAACCAAGACTGGCTGCTGTTGCTAACGTATTAGGAACTTTGTCAGTAGTGGTTTCAGAGGTATAAATTTTCTCTGGTTTTACTTTTAGAACCCTACTTGCTACCTGAAAATTAAAAAATAATATTAATATGAATGACGACAGAGAAGAAGGAAGAGCACTTCAGACTAATGATTGACCTGAATCATTTTTGTATACAATCCTTGACCCATTTCAACTCCACCGTGATTTAAAAGAACTGAACCGTCGGTATAAACGTGAACAAGGGCTCCACCTTGATTAAGGAAATCTAGTTCGTAACCAATACCGAACATAACTGGCACGGCGCTTATTCCTCGTTTCTTGTACCTATTTTCTCTGTAACATTTTATGTGGTATTAATTATATATTAATTAACTTTGTTAAATAGATGCTTACTTATTAAATTGTTGAACTTCTGCCAATCGTACTTTATGGTTTGCAGAGAATAAACATTCATCCCAACATCGTCTCAACGTACATTGAGTAATTGGTTGATTGAAGAAAGTACAATCACCATCTCGATACATATTCTTTTCAATGATCTTAATACAAATTGAAAAGTGCATTTAAAATGGTGGCCAAATAAATTGTAAAAGCTGATATAGTTCAAGAGGATGATTTTATTAATCGTACCTCTAGTGGATCACGTTCGAGATAGTCGGCTACATGTCGAACTATATTTTCAGCACAAAACATTCCTTGTGGGCCTCCGAAACCACGGAAAGCTGTGTTGGACGGCAAGTTGGTTTTGCACAAGTAACCACATACCTTTACTACAGGTACCCGGTATGCATTTACGACGTAAAACATGGCAGTCTCAAGAACCTTAAAAAAATAAAAGATTATTTTTTACGTTCAAAAACATTACGCTACTCTTATTTACGTGACTTATGTATTAACTTGAGGGGAAAGATCAAGAGAGTAACCGCAATTATTGTAAAGATTTGCTTCTACAGCTTCAATAACACCATCGTTGGTAAAACCAATTTTGTATTTCATCAGGAAAGGATGTCTGGTTCCAGTTATCATCATATCTTCATGGCGATCTAACATACATCTAACTGGTCTCCGCAATCTAAAACAAAGTTCTATTAATGAAATACATTGAGTAAATATACAATTTGAATAAGTAATATAATGTTATACTTGTAAGCAGCTACAGCAACAGGTAAAGCTAGGACAATTTCTCGGGTTTCTTTTCCACCGAAACCGCCTCCTAGCCGTTTTACTCTAACATTCACTCGATTCATAGGAAGATCTAAAACGTATGCCGTCAATTTTTGCAGTGCTGTAGGATTTTGCGTTCCACAAAATAGTTCTAATTCGCCTTCTTCACGGAAATTTGCAAGTGCACAATGAGTTTCGAGGTAGAAATGCTCTTGACCACCCATTCTCACTTCTCCTTCAATCACATGATCCGAATCTGCAAATACTTTGTCGACGTCTCCATTGCATATGATTTTTGGATTTTGATCAAAGAAAGATTTCGCTTTTATAGCATCCTAAAAATATTAGTTAATATTAAACTACGATTAATAATTAAATTATATTAATTAATATCTCTCGTCAAACCTCGATTGTTATGATAATTGGTTCAAGTTCCTGATATTCCACTTTTACCAAATTAGCAGCTTTCTGTGCGGTAATTTGATCTACTGCTATGATTGCTCCTATTGGTTGACCTTGGCTTGTTACCTAATGTTTAAATCAAAGTAAATTTTATTAGTGTCAGAAAAAAGAGTACTTATTTCTAGCAATAATTACCGTATCAGAAACAAATACTTCTTCATCAAAATTCGAATGGCAGCCAGTGAGGCGCAGATGTTTTGGAATATCGTTTGCATCGAGAAATGTCTCCACACCTTCAATGGCTAAAGCTTGTGATGGATCAACGCTAAGAATTTTAGCGTGAGCCTTTGTGGAAAGGACTAAAGCCAAATATAATTCATTATTATTACGTGGTATATCATCGCAATAAATGGCTTCGCCTGTTGCTTGTTTGAATGCATTTACGTGGACCATTGGACGTCCAATTAAATCTGACGCAGCTTGATTTTTTGGTACCTGCAGTAATGTATTACTGTGTAATGACGTGGTATCAATAATGTTAATTTGAAAAAAAATCGAATTCAGTTGCATTTACCACTTGAAAATATTGAGAACTACAAAGAGGTTGAAAATGAAATCCTTCTCCTGCGGTTTCAAGTTCCTTAGGTAAAGGATCCACATCATATACGTTGTTTCGAAGTTGTTTTGAAATGCTTACAAAACCTTTAAAGAATAAACTGCAGAAAATTTCATGATTATTGCCATGTGAAAGTCGGATTTAATTACAAGGATTACCTTAAAGTAAGAGAACGCCGATACAAAACCATTCCACCAGGTGCATCACCGGATAGAGGTAATTCTTGAACTAATCCATCAGTTACTATTTCCACTAATTGTTCATTCCATTTTCTAAAAAATAAAAAATTTACTTTAAATATTATCACTGAAAATTGTTGCATAATTTTCCATGAATTATCTTATGTTCTCACTTTCCGACTATAGAGTCACAAGTTTTTCTGGCCAAAATTGTGGTTGGTGCCATGCCTCCAAAGGCCATAAAAGCTTTTGCTACAATACTGGTTCCAGGCTCAAAAAAGACATTCATAGCAAGATTAACAATGGCAATGTCATCATCTCTTCTTTTAGCTTGTTTGTAAGCTATAAAATACTCATTCTAAAAAATGCGCAAAGTATATTTTGTTTAGATTTTTAATTACAGTGTGAAATTAAAATAAATGGAAACATACTGGTGTAGAAAACGGTATCTCAATTGATAGCAATAGTTCATCAGGCGCAAGTACGTTGCGACGGTAGCCCACAAAAAATGAGTGATCCATCTTAATCGATCTGAATCCTCTTTCAAGGCTGCTTACATTTAATTTTACTCCCGCCGCCATCAACACTGGATTCATATCGGATATAGGACTACCTGTCATAATGTTGCCTCCGATGGCCTAAAGAAAATTTCATTCATGATTTTTGGAAAAATAATAATTTAAAGAGTCTCAAAAATACTCACAGCAACATTCCGAATTTGTTTCCCGGCAAACCAGTTAAGCATTTCAACTACGGCTTTAAAAATTCTCGTTTTCTAATCTGCAATTAAAAATCAGATATTTTCTAATCTATAATAAAAATTTAACGAAAATAATTTGACGAGTAATTAAAGTATTACCTGGTTTTGTTCTCATTTGATGACGCAATACATCCTCCAGTTCAACCAGCGTTACACTAGCACCTACTCTTATTCCGTCATGCAATTCTGTTATATCACGTAATTCCTTTATTTTTACTGGTTGAATAAGTATCGGATATACGAAATTTTTAAATTTAACTTCAATACCTAAGGTAATGTAAAACATTTACAAGTTATCCAATGTTGTCTAACAAATTGAACCAAAATACGTTTCAGATAAAAAATCTTTCTTACCAACTTCTGTATTTCCAACAATTATTTTTGAATTGGGGTACTGATTTTTCAAAGCTAACAGTTCCTTTAAAGTAACTGGTCTGTACCACGTGACTGCTTTACCTTTTATAATCAAATATTGTTCATCTAGTTCTGGCGAAAGCTGTAGAAATAACCCCATGATGAAAATAGAAATTATTTTTTGCATTAATAAAAATCTTACTTGTAATTTTGGGGGAAATATTAGTTCTTGAGAGGGATCGTATGGTGAGAAATCGTTCGTGCTAAAAATTTCCGTTGATTCCGATGTAAAAACTCGCTTACAGCAGGCATCTCCCATTGCGCAGGTCCTTTCTTTGCCATCATTTACCGACATTCGCGATCTTTCCCATTCTTCCGTAAAAGTTTTAAATCCCTCGATAATCGGACGATACCCTGTACATCTACAGAGGTTCCCTAAATGGAATAAGTAATAGTTTAAAAAAACTATATTTTAAAAAAAATTTCTTAAGTGTGTAAAATTGTATTGCCTTGAAAGGCAACTTCCATATCCTCCATTGACGGCAGTGGTTTTGTTCTCAGCAGAGCATACATCGACATAACGATGCCTGGCGTACAAAAGCCACATTGCGAACCATGAGCTTTGGCTATTCGCTCCTGAACAGGGTGAAGTTTTGTTCTCGTGCTACCAATTCCTTCTACAGTGGTAACTGCCATGCCGTGCATAGCACATATCGGCGTCAAACATGCATTTGCCGCTACATGACTAAATTATACATTCAGGAAAAATTATCTACATACTTTTTAAATTTTATTGCTCACTTATCGCAGTAGCGATTAAATTAATTGAGAAAATGTTGTTAGATAAGATTTTAATCGTAAGAATAAATTTAGTAAAATTAATAATTCTTTTGTACTCTTAATTTTTTGAAAGGATACATGATTTTATCTTGCTGGCGGTCATATCTCGATATCATAACAGTGCAGGCACCGCAGCCTCCTTCTGAACAGCCAAGTTTCGTTCCAACAAGACGAACTACATTCATTTGTTAAATAGTTAAGGAAATTTCAATAAATTGAATTAAATATTTTTTTCGATTAAATAAGGATACGTTTGTTTCTAAGATAGTACAGTAGCGTCCATTCTGGTTCCACATTGTTATCCCTAATCTAATGATTAAAAAAATAATTAGTCTTATATTAATTAGATACTATGCGCCGATAACGATGCGAAATATTCAAATGAAATATTCATATAAATTATAGATGATCAATATTATTTTGTATTCTACACGAAATGTGTATACTGTGTTAATCGTAATAAACATTTAGTTGCTAATATAGATTTTATAAATTTTAATGCAAAACAAAACTGCAGAAAGATTAAAATTTTAATATAGAAACACTTACTTCTTTTCCATTAACGAAAAAAACTAAAGTGTGGCTAATTTTAGAGGATCTATCACTCGCAGAATCGTCGTCGTCCGCTTTAATAATTTTTTCAATTTCTTTCTTGTAGCTGATCGATTCCATTTTTTAAAAGTCTAGGAGATATATGTTTATTAATAAAACAGAAATATTATGTGAAAAATCAATGTTTCATAGAATCTTTTGCAGAATGTAATAACTCCATACAGTGCATTTGATGTAAAAGAGCGTCAAACTGTAACCGATTAATAAAAATAATCTAACAGCTATAATTGAAGGAGCACCAATCTCTCACCTACTTAATAACATTCTGATCGATTTCAATTGGGCCAGTAGATACTCCCCACGAAGATATTCAAGTACTACAATATTATCTCCATCATATTATCAGTTAAGAAAACAAAATATCAATTTATATAATTGGACATAAAATAAGACAGCTGTACTTATTGTCAAGATTGATGAATTAGCACTTGAGACTTTGACCGATTGTAAAAATTTTTGATACAGTATAGAATATAAACTACATAGTGCAATATCTTTATAGCATAAATTAAGACCAAATGCAATCGGTTTTATAAATTGAAGAAATTCAGATTTGACAAGAATCCTTATAAATTCGTTATAAAAAGTTTTTTGATTAAAAGTTATAACTGTTAAAATATTGATATTCATTCATAAAAAATTAACTGTGCGTGACGTAGATTAAATTGTTACATGGTCTTTTAATAAATTGTTTACCTTGAAAATTAAATGTGCGACTTGTTAGATAATTTTAAGATCTATAGGTGCAAAAAAGGCATTCCTGAATAAAAATCAAGTATTTATATGATTATTATGAATACTTCATTCGGTCAGTTAATTATTTATCTGATTGCGTCTTAGCAATCAAACAATGCTTTGCAAAACATGTTATCAATTTGTTATTCCGAAAAAACAGGGATTCAAGTACAAAGTAACTCTTGAATTTTAATGTAATTCAATGTTATATTAAATAAACATTTAAATGATAGTAAAAAAGTTGTTGGTAAAATAAATGTTGTAAAAAAATAATTTTTCGATAATTATTTTGAATATTAGAAAAAGTAGGTAGTAATCGCGTAGTAAAAAAAATCGGAGAGTATTGTTTTACTTTTAATTTTTACTTATAAATAATTAAATTTTTTACACGCATATCTTAGATGGTAATTAGATTCTTCGAATAGTGTAAAACCACTTATTTATTGAGTATAATTTGCGCAATAATCGTAGGCAGTTTCAAGATATCGAAGATATTTTTATTGAATCGTAATTCAAGTTAAAGTGGTACTTTTATTCATCTCATTTATAATTGTTAAGTCATTTTTAACTTATTTTAAATGAAATTTCACTAAAGAAATTTCATTTTAACAAATAATACAAAATACTACAAAAATATGTTTATTTCATTATTTGACCAGGTTTTTTAAGCTACAAAAGGAATAAAGAAATTTTAAAATACTACAGAATTTTTAATTATTTGAATTACTTACCGGTATCCTTTAAATGTAATAAGCAAGTTAATTTAAAAAAAAAAACTTAAAAAATGCTAATGAATGCGAAATATCATTTACGGAAGTAAAAAAAATTATTAAATTACCACTCAGAAAACTTAAAATATTGTCTTAAATCTTTAATAGTTGTAGTTAACGAATACTGCATTCTTGATGAGTACTGAGTTGACGAGATATTCCTGCTGTCGTTCCATTTATATAAGCTCACCTGATTTGTCAATCATTCAACATCTTGTGTAAACAAGATTGTTTATTCCTGATTAGTTTAAAGGTGACCAATTGCATTAGTCACTTACTGCATCAATACCATTTAAAATACCCAAAAACATTTTTCGGTTTGATTTAAAAAAATTTGAAAGTCAATTTGTTTAAATGTTCGTTGATTTTTATAATATTTTTAAACACATTTTAATTAATTTAAAAAGGAAAATTGTAAAATTTCAATTACATTTTCGTAATAGTTGGTGGCAGTTTGTAGATAAAGGTATAATAATAAACATTACAACAATTAATTGTATGAGTATGACTTTTCCATTGGTTTTTAATACTTTTTAAAACAGGTTTTCATTAGGTACAAAATATTTTTTGTTCAGTATAGTATCTAACAAAGTTTTCTTGATTTCATCTTCAGTTGAAGAAAATTATAACCTAAGCAGTCTTTGGCATCACGTATCCAATTCTACATTTCGACTAATTACATTCCAATACAAAAGCCAAATTGGCAACATTACTGCAACTGTAACGTTGTAGAACCAGTTGCCGTAAATCATAGAATCGATTATGCTTAATACAAAAGCTTGCTTTGTTGCCCTAAATGATCTCGTAAAAACTGCTGCGATTGCTTCATCCCTATAATTTACGAAAGTATATCCTAATACAGCAAAAGATGTTACAAAAAAAGGATGCAAAAGCGGCCAAATTATATACAGAAATTTACGGAATCTGAAAATTAAAATTGAAACAAATGAATTAATGTGGACAGATTTTTTAAAATTTAATTAAATAGATAAAAAAATTTTTTACCTTCCCGAAATAGCTTGCTTAGGACTAATTGAAAGTACAACAGGAACATACAGTACAGCACTAAGCAGTGCTAAAGAAAAATTGTGCATTGCAACGCACATTAGAGCTGTTGCAAATTCGACGCAGGTAATCACGCAAACAAGAGAAATGTTACTGTATTTCGACTTTCTGAAAATAAATAAAATCGAATTTATTTAACTAATTGTTTTGAAATAATTTTTTAAAGATAATGTAATACCTTCTTATGTAAGCTATTGGCCACAGTATTGAAAAAATGGTTATCATTATGAAACTTAAGTATATTGAATCTTCAGTTTTTAAACCTACATACTGCGACATTATGGAAGTTAAATATCTAGGAGACGACATTAAACTAACACCTACAGTATGAGTCCATAAAATTTCCGATGCTATACTTCCAACATTAAAATCAGTTATCTATATAAGCATTAAACAAATTGTAAGATAAAGTCAATTTCTATTGGGGAATCAGCTGAAATTTTACTCAAATGTTGATATTACCTTTTCATGTACATTTTTTCCTTTTTTATCAGTTTGTTTGTCATTTCCTGATTTGATACTTGAATCTTGTAGTCTCAACCAAATTGAAAAAGCTTTTATGAATAGTCCTGCTACAATTAGTACTAGGGAAAGCATGTATAAGGCTGAAAATTATTAAAATTGTTACAAATATATTTTTATAAATATGGAGCACTTAATTTATTTATTAATATTGTTACCTATAGAAATATATCTATCTGTGCAAGGTAATAAATAAAAGAAAAATGATTGATGAAAGCGTTCCAATAAATTATTTAATGAACGCACTATACTTTCAACAATACGTCCAACATGATAGAAATTTCGTTGAGCTCCTTCTTTAGAATTATCAAATCCTTCTAATGAAACAGCTTCAATTCCGAATCTGCAAGTAATATAAATTACTATGTTTTACTCTCTTATAAAATATATTTTAAAAACAAATTGTACCTGTGGAATAATCCATGATTTCCAGTTGGCACACCAGTTGCTTGAGTCAGAACCATTGACATTAGAGTATTGAAATGATACCACCATTTCTTAACTTTATCTTTTTCATAAGTATCAAAACGACGTTGGAATGATCTGCGTATACCTTCTTTATTAATCATATTTTGAGCTAAATTGAAGAGATCTAAATTTGGCAACTGACCATTTAATCCTTCAACCTGAAGAATAAAAAGTTAATATTTTGATATATTTTAGCTTCAAACCAATAAATTATCTTACCTTAACATCAATAGATGTAATAGTCATTGAGTATAATTCTAAATTAATGGCTGCTTGAATAGAGCCTGCTCTACCAGATAAGTCGCCAGAAACAAGAATACCATCATGACCACTTGTCACTCCGTGATATGCATCTAACCATGCCTGCATACCTAGTTGTTCATGTTCTGTGACTAGAAATATAATGTCTTTGGCCCAATATTTTTGTTCTGTAATTAATATTTGATTATAAATTTTATATTGTTTCTCAATATTTTAAATAATTTTTAATTGTAAATAAATCCATACTGCGACAGAATTGAGCAAATGCTAAAAGCAGTGCTACAGAAGGAGTAGTGTCTGCATGAACACAAGTCACAGGACGATATGGCACACTAACAACAATTGCTTCAGTACTGGCTGCTCGTGGAGCTCTCACAATGCCATAAACATTTTGGCCCACATACTGCATGATAAATATTTATTTAAATAATTTGTTTTATCAGCCAAAAATAATGAACCAGGGACTAAATAATTACCTTCTGTTTATGGAATGGATAATTAAGAGTAAAATTATGAGTAAATACATCAAGGTGCAGTTGATGAAATTTAGCTAGTATCCAAGCATAAGGCATAGAATCAGGAAATCTTTCCCTTTCTGAACTTAACTCATGATAAAATTGTTTTGCAGCTGGCATGAGATTACTTTCTTTTTTCACTAAACCAGGAAGCAATGCATTTTCAGAGTAGTAGGTATCTAAGAACAAAAACTAGTGTCTAAATCATCTGCAGAATATAATAAATAAAAATTTGCTAATAAACATATACATACTGTCATTAAAATAAGGTAATGCTAAGAGTATCATCCAAATAATTCCAGCAAAATACAATAAATAACAAAGTGGTTTTTCCCATTTTAATATAAATTTAGCCATCTCGCCATTTCCAGCTCTGGGGTCAGTCAAAAGTCCCATATTATTTGGCAATAGTATTCTAAATCAATTTTGTCAATATTAAAAAGTAAGAGATTATTTTATGAAAAACTAGTGGTAAAGTCACTTATTTTATCAAATAGTTAATTCATTGTAATTAAGTTTTACCTTCTATATTTGTACAATGTCAATTTACTTTCTCATTGTCTATTAATCTGCAATTTCGATTACTTTATCGGTACCAATTTAATATTTTTATCTGAAAATAATTTTATTGGCTTATTAATTGATGTTCAAATTAAATCTTTTAGTTGCTTGATCCTGTGTTAGTTTTTAATCTATTGTTTACTTAACCTATAAGTAGACTACTCCCTACTTTATCTCAACGTCGACGGCGTAGTTACTAGTTTTACTGGTGGCTGATGGTAAGGAAGATAATCTTTCACGCGAAAATAAAATTGTAAACACGACTTCATTTTTAGCAGACATGTCTCATTGCTTCAATTCCAGTGCTTATTTTTCATTAAATAAATAATTATATTTTATAAGTTAAACATGTTTAATTTTCTTTTCATTTTAAAAAACGTAATTCACGCATTATTGTTACAAATTTTTTAGTATAGTTAATTAGCTATAAAAAAATATTTTCCTTCAATGCTTAAAATGCAAGGGTAAATCACTTTTACAACTGAGAATTACAATAAATTTAAAGACAAAATGATTGCAATTGGTTTTGAAGGCAGTGCCAATAAATTAGGTATAGGAATTATTAAAGACAATGAAGTACTATCTAATGTTCGTCACACTTACATTACACCTCCAGGGGAAGGTAAACTTAACCTAATTTTCAATGTGATAATACAAATTTTAAGCAATTTTTTAAAATTTTTTGTGTTTTTTGCAGGATTTCTTCCCAGAGAAACTGCACAGCATCATCGGGAGCATGCTCTTCCAGTATTAAGAAAAGCTTTAGAAGATGCAAAAATAACATTAAAAGATGTCAATGTAGTTTGTTATACTAAAGGACCTGGTATGGGTGGACCGTTAACAGTTGCTGCTTTAGTGGCTCGAACAGTAGCACAAATGTACAATAAACCTATAGTAGCAGTAAACCATTGCGTAGGTCATATTGAAATGGGTAGATTAATAACTCAAAGTAATAATCCTGTTGTACTTTATGTTTCTGGAGGAAACACCCAAGTAATTGCTTATTCTCAACAAAAATATAGGATTTTTGGAGAAACTATTGATATTGCTGTTGGAAATTGTTTAGATAGGTTTGCTAGGCTACTAAATCTTTCAAATGATCCTAGCCCAGGATATAATATTGAACAACTAGCTAAAAAGTAAGTTATTTTAAAAAGTTTTATAAATATGTGAATTGTATTTTGATACTTTTTATAAAGATTTGTTATTTTAATTTAGAGGGACCAAATTAGCACCTTTGCCTTATGTTGTTAAGGGAATGGACGTATCATTTTCTGGAGTATTGAGTCATGTAGAGGAACGCATTGGACAGTGGCTTAAGACAAAAGAATACACTCCTGAAGATTTATGTTTTTCATTGCAAGAAACTTTATTTGCAATGCTAATTGAAATAACAGGTATTTTTCTATTCATATTTCATTAAAAGTAATAGTAATAATTTTTTATAACAACATAAATCATTTCTTAACTTGTAATTTAATTTTATAAGACGATTTATTATCTAACAAATAATAATTCACATTCATGGTGTACTTGAGTCATAACTTTCAGTAAGGTCCATTTCTTAAATATCATAGGTGTGTGCATCACTGTCTTATTATAGGGCTCTTACATAAATAGCTTCAGTCTTTCTAAACTGAGTAACGCATTAGAAACTGCTACACCCGCGGTGCATTTAAAACGACGCCGTAGCGTAATCTTGATCTTGAAATTTTTTAGGTCATACCCGTCGTGCCAAAATAGATTTAGTTGAATTTCTATTTAAACATCAATGTTACTTCGTTTGTATCAAATACAATATCTAAAACAAACGTAAGCTTTTCAAAGTTTTTAAACGCACTGTTCGTAATTTTATTATCGTTAATTGCAAAGTCCAATATAAAGTGAGCGCACAAATAAAATGTACGTTATGGTAAATATGTTTACTTCTCTTTTTAATGGACTGTACTAAAAAGTGTATAGTTATTTTTATCTATTTTAATTTCATACTTTCACAATCAAAATTTATGTCCCATGAATTGTTCTTCATTTTACGACCATGACTCATCGTCTTTTTAAACTTGTTGCCTCGCTCTTGAAATGATACTCCTGGGTCTTTTGTAAATGTACAATTTAATGCGATACGTTCAAGGTACATCGCGTTGTACATGAGCCACAAGAACAAATCGTACGAATTTTTTATTTATTCGTCAAAGCTTAAAACTTTCCACTTCCCAACGGCCTTTTTATTCTTTCTCCTAAATAACGATACTATCGGGCTTGGATTTTTAGGGCACGTATATTAGTGTGCAAAACTAGCGACTGTAATATATAGTTCCCGAACATTAAGCTCAAGTTTGCGACCTTCACGAAACATGCAGGAAACGTAGCCTTCATTTTAATTAAAGTTGGTATTTTATAATTTAAATTTTACTTCGTATGTTTTTTAATAATTAAAAACAAATTTCATTTATTATTTTTTAAATTACATTTGCGTTTTTCTTTTGTCAGGTATTTTGAAACATGGTACGAGCTAGTGAATTGTGGAGATTTTTTAAGACATGTTTATTTAACCATTAATCGTAAATTAAATGCCACAATGCATCCTTTTCATAAACCCTGGTCTCAATTAAAATTCAAGTCCTACCATCGCCTCTGCATGTTCAATACTTCGATAGAACAATAGTTCAATAAAATATGTACTACATTGATACGTTTAGGTTTATGTACCAATGCAGTACAGAAAAAATGAAAAGGTCTGAAGGATCCACTAGAGCCTATGTAGGTGTACCAGAGTTAAACGTGTTGCTCGACTTGGTTGTTGCAGAGCGAGCGATGGCGCACGTGGGCTCGAGCGAAGTGCTGATAGTGGGCGGGGTAGGCTGCAACGAGCGGCTCCAGAAAATGATGGACATAATGTGCGAGGAACGAGGTGCTCGGCTCTACGCCACCGACGAGCGTTTCTGCATCGACAACGGCGTCATGATTGCCGTCGCGGGCCTCCTCCAGTACAAAGCCGAAGGTCACGGTACACCCTGGAACAAGACCAACTGCGTGCAGCGCTACCGGACCGACGATGTACACGTTAGTTGGCGCGATCCTTGAGAAAGTTCGCGATGCGAGCTGCTGCTGGACCATTTGTTTCTTATTCTGTTGATAAATTGTGAATATTTTTTTTATTCGTTTTTGAGGAACGATTTTTTAAATAAAATAGTGTCTTCTATTTTGAGTTGCGCTTCTTCATTTTTTTTGTTATACCTACAACTAGGTGTGCAAACTTGCTGGCGCGAATGTTTCGTCTTTTTGAATTGGGGACGACTGGAAAGGAGAACGGCTAATCTGCTAGATAATCAATATTGTAATATGGCTCTTTCCGTTGTGCTGAATTTCATTTATTTGAGAGAAGAAAGCATACTAAACTTCACTGCTGCCTTTGGGCGACACGTGGCTTTAAAGGGTTCTTAACGCTGTAAGAAAAACGTGCTGAAGTAAGGGAAAGGGAAAAAGAGAAAAGGTCGAGGAAAAGTTTTTGCGCCGAAAAAAGTCCCTAATGTCAGCTTTCTCGAGGTTGAGATAATCATTACTCGTACAGAAATTAACGTCCCGGCTAATGGTAAAATATTAACGAGGGCATTGTTTTTTTGGGGTATGACCTCCATAGATTTGTTTTGATAAATCCCCGACACCTAGTTTACTACCCATAGAAATCCCCCTTTAATGCTTTAACTATCCGCAATTAATACATCTACAACCCACTTTTCTACACTGAACTGTTAATGATTAGGATTATAGTGTTTTTTTTTTTCAAGAAATTAATGATTTACATAAAGTAAAGTCTAAAAGAATAAAATTTTTAAATATCGCGTTTTTATTACTGCACTTATGAGGGGATTATAAATTGTCTAAAATTAAAAAAAAATAATACTGTAATATTTGAATTTTTAAATTTATTTTTACCAATGAAAATTTTTATTATAAATTTTATCTGGAATAAAAAAATGTTAAAATAATAAATATGATAAATACCATGTTAAATTTAACTTCTGACATTCCTGTCAGTGTAGCATCGAGAAAGTTTGGGGCTCTTCGCGCGAGGAAAAAAGTCTCGCAAACTTGAGCGTAACGGTGCCGTACGTCCAAAAAGCTATCAATCGACAGCTTGCACATTATAAAAATCATCAATCCTGGACGATCTCATAACTCCCATTCGTCACTTGCAGCTGTCTTTTGGGAAAGAAGAAGACGTAAAAGCGCACGTGCATTGGCTCGCGGGGTGACGGAGGCGAAGCCGCGAAAAAAAGCGGACGATTTTCGCAGTAGGAGCAGTTCGCAGGAGAAAACGGAGAGGCGAGGAAGGGGCGGAAGGGCGGAAGGGCGACGTGGGAAAAAGGGCACATGCGCCTTGGGGCGAGCAACCGGCCGAACTCTCGCTGTATAGCCCGCAATTTGCGAGGCCTCAAGTTCAACGTTATCGCGCAGATGGGATCGCGGAACGACCGCCGCCCCGGCTCCTTGCGCGCACCTCAAATTCGATTTCTCCCTCTCCATCTCCTTTTCTCTCTACCCGCGATTATTCCACTTTCGCCCCTCTTTCGCTTTTTTGCTTTTTCGCTTTCACGCTTTTACTTTTTCTGCCCTCGTAATCTCCTATCCGTCGCTTTGTTTCCTCGCCACCTCTCCCCTTTTTATTTTCTTGTCCGTTTTCTCTTTGCACGAAAACTTCTTTATTGCATCATATTTAGCTTCTCGCGCGGAATCACCGCGCTTTTCCCCTGTTTCAGCTCCTAACGCGATCTCCGCTAGCCCAATTCCATTGACTTACTAATTCCTTTCCCGCCTTTCTTCTCGTTTCCTTCGTTCCACTTTCTGTTTTCCTTTTCATCAACTTGCTGACTTAGAAACTTTTTCATTTTGTCCTTTTCATATACTTGATTATTTCTTTTACTTTTTATTAAGATTTTTCTTTTCACTTTACTTTCCCTATTAAGCTTTGTTTGACTGTAAATATTTATTCGATACATTTCTTAGATAAAGTGATACATTAACGTAAAGCAAAAGAATTGTTGCTAATTCTTTGGTGTGCTTACAATTGAAAAAATGTAGAATGAAACTGCACACAAATTACAGAAGCACGTATATAATGGCTTTGAAACTGCAATTCAAAACTGCTGTTTTTCAAAAACGATTCTAAAGTTCGAAACGCCTTATTGTCCTATATGTTCATATATATTACTAGCTCACAACAAGTGGAACATAGCAAAGTTCACAAAATATCTTTTTATCATAATGTTCGCAATATTTTATCATAAATACAGAAAATCTGAGTGGCATAAATATGGTACATTAACGTCTTTACTATATTATCGAAACTTCACTTTAATGGGTGAAAATTTCATATTTTCATCCAACAAATCCCACTCGAACGAGAAAATCAACTGAAAAAATGCTGAACGTATCTAAAAAAAAATTGCGAAACAACTTTCACAATTGACACGCGATTGATACGCATATAATTAGATTCTTCATCAACTTATTGTTGTCCACGTTTAAGTCTACTTTCTGCCTGTACATAAACCGCGCGAAAGTACTTGACCGAGTGCGTGTAGAAGCGAGAAACTCCTGAATAAGTTACCCCTGACCCTGCAAAGCACTTTTGCTCGGCCCATTAAAAAAATCGACTTCCGCGGCGTTACGGCAACCCCCGCCCCAAGGAGAGCCGGCCGAGCGGGCTGAAAGCGACGAGAAAGTGACGTCAGCCGGGCGGCTCGCCGTGGGCCCCATTAGTGCCCCATGCACCCTCACCTGCGCCCCGCGCAGCGCAGCCGCGCGGCGGCGCTGGCCGCTCGGCGGAGGCGCGGCCTCGGCGCGGAAGCGCGACGAAAAAAGGCGCTCGCTCGGCGCACGCTCCGCGGGCCGACGGTGGCAGTGAGTCGGCGCGGCGCGCCGTGTGTCTCTCCGCGAGGCGCATGGCTGGCCCGATTCCAAATATCAGCCGTGGCAGCAGCGGCAGCGCTAACCCAGCGGCGCTAGCAAAGTGCGCCAGTAGCGGTAGCAGCACCGGCCCGAGCGAAGCACGCCTGTTACCACTTGCGCGCACCGCGGGATCCGCATCGACTGTCAGTGTTTTTGCCTCCCCGCTACCTCCCCCGCACCATCTTCCCCCGCACACCTGAGGAACGTCGAGCGTGCGATCGAGCGCGCCATCCGCCGAGAGCGCCCGAGGGCACCCGAGAGCACCCTCCTTCCGAGCCACGGGAAATTTTCGTTCAAATCTCATGGATGTTTCCTTGCGTTTTTTCAATTTTTCTGACAGAGAAGATGCGCGCTGCCGCTTCCTCGTCGGCCGGGAGGCGGAAGCGAGCGCAGCCCCGGGTTAACCAGGGAGGGAGCCCGTGACAGTTCCCTGTCAAGTTCACTGGCAAGGAGGCTGCTCTCGCGGATTCGGCGGTCGCGCGCTCGGTCCCCGTTCCTCTCGCGAAATCACCCCGCAGTGAAGCTCCCGGAGCTCTGGCCCGTCTGACGGTGTCGCGTGTGCATCCAGTTGCAGGGCGAGGGAGCTCCGCCGTCGGCGAATGTCGGTGCCGAGGAGCAGAGGCATCGGCGACGGGGCGTTCCGCGGCAGGCGATCGATGAGGGGCCGCACGACCTAGTCCCCGCGGCAGCGAGTCTCTCACCGGCGGAGGAAAGCAGGCGGCGAGGCGGCAGAGGAGGACGGCGCGCGGATAAAAAAGAAACGAGTGCTCGGGCCGGGAGCTTGGCAGGCGGACCGGTGCGCGGTCCCCCCTCGTCGCCGTCCCCCAGGCAGCGATCACGGTGCCTGCGCGCGCGGGGAGGGCAGCAGCGGCAGCGACAGCATGCGCGCCGTGACGCCGCGCGCGGCCTTCGCAGCGGGAGCGACCCGACGACGCTGCGGATTCTTTTGAAAAGGTGAGCTCGGAGGGGCGCGAGAGCGTGCGGCAACTCAAAATTTTCGCAACAAGTGGCGGCAGCCGCAGCGCTCCCGCTCGCCCCGCGAAAGAAATTTATTCAGGCCGATGCGGAGATTGCATGCGATGGATCGGACGAGCGCGCGCCCGCAAGCCCTGCCCGCAGTCGGCCGCGTGTGTGCACTGCTTTTAGCGCCTTTCAAAGCGGCTAAGCACGCAGTAGGCTAGTGGAACGAAGCGTGAAGCGATGTAAACACTGTTAGTCCTAATCAAGTGGCTGCTCTCTATTAACTGCCTTTTCCGATCGCTTCATTTTTATCAACTTCACTTTGAGCTTCCTTACAAAGATGAGTGTGACGGATGGCAAAGCGGGAAAGTGAAATTTTTAGTTACCGCGATGATGATGCATGGTTATTCGGCTGGGAACGAGGGATAATAGGGGCGGGAAAGTGAATGAAATCCCAGGCTGGACTACTTAACTGAGATTTATCGCAGGCAAATGCATAAGCGCAGCTCGGCGTTTCCACGTTTCCATCTTATCAACGTAAACAGCTCGATCCTCGTTTGCTTGCTCCCAGTGGCACTTCCTACTTTCCACCTCGCCTCGCTCTGCCGGGTATAAAAAGAGGCGGCGCGCGTATAAATAACGCCCCGCTCGCGCGGTTTTCCATATTTATAAAAACCCCCGTCCGGGGAAGAAAAATTACAAAAAATAAAAGGCCAGCTCGGCGGTGGAAGAGGGATAGGTAGAGGCGGCGACGGTACGCTCGCTCGCGAGGGAGAGACGAGCCACGGGGAAAGTAGAATGAAAGTTTCGCGCTATCGATCGCCAGCACTCTGCCGGCCTTTTTCCACGGGGGTCGGGGCGCCTTTTTCCCAGCCCGCGCGCGCTCCACACACTGTCGCCCGCTCCTTCGCGCGCTATATGCTTGGTATTCCCGTCGCGCTGACGCGCGCGCGGCGCCCTTTGTTTCCCCGCGCCGCCCCCGCGGGGGGTGCACTCCCGCCCGGCGCAGTTTGAGGCCGGCCGCGGAGGCCCCCTTTACTTTTTCCACTCTCCGAAATAAGGGACGCGTGCATTATGGAAGGGCCGGCGAAGAGGCGAGCGCGGAGGCACGCACGCCTCGCGGCACGCGAAGGGAGGATCCGGTGCGCTCCTTCCGCTCCACTCTGTCTGGCGCGCGAGCTGGGCGTATATCGATCGCGCGTCGCGCGCTTTCGCCTTCGAAATTTCGAGAGGGAGGGAGGGCGGCCCGGTGCGACTTTGAAATTGCCGCTCAAAAGGTGCGCGCACGCGCGGCCCGTGCCTCGGCGGCGGGCGGCCGGGGGAGGGAGAAGTAGAAAGCTCATCGAAAATAGCGCGCGCGTGTCCCTCGAGCACAGAGCTCGCGCGTCGATCGAACTTGATTCTTATTTTCGTCCCATTGTCAGGCGAGCGCGCGAGCACGGGGAAACCTGCCGCGTGACGGCGGAAGAGGACCCCGTGCGCCGTTCCAACGAACGCAACGTGCTCGGGGAGTACGGGCCCTGTCGTCACTCTTGTTTTCGTTGCAGCACGGTGGTTGTCATCCCTACCTTGACGCCGACGTCCAGATTCCGCGCTCGCGTTTCTTTTCGTTGGGAGGAAGTGCCGCTTCGGCCAAGGTCCCTTCGTTTCTTTGCGATCGCAAGGGGTTTCTCGTATTTTTCGTATAATGCACGTTTGGACGTTGAGAACATTTAAATTGCGTTTTGCTGTTTCCCTGAGAATTTTATTTGACAGTATTGGAAGTTAAGCGTTTGCTTTGAGCAATCTTGATGTCTCTATGTGTGCCACTTACAATAGATTTCGAAGGCATCTACCCCCCGTGATCAGTGCGAGGCGATAGCTCTAACTAAAAGTCATCGTTCCTGTATGGGTTTTGATTGATTTCCTCTGATTGCTGTACGCGAGATTCTTACAGAGGGAAATAATAAAAATTATTGGCAAAAAGTTGCTTGATTTTATGATTGTGATTATTGTGATTGTCATTTCATTCTTATTATTAAGGCCAATGTTTTTGTAACTATTTTGAGTATCGCTTTTATTTCTTCAATTTGAAAGAAAAATAAAATGAACAATAACAGGGTCTTTCACCTTCGTTATATTTATACGTTTTATTTTTCTTCTGACATGATGTAATGTTAATATTTGGCAGTAAACATGCTGCGAATAATCTGCAGATTTACAAACAGTATACTTTCATAATATAAAAGTATGTAATAATTTTTTGTTTACGGTCGTATATAAGACAAAGATAAATATTAATCTTTTAATTATAATTTATTTAGAAAAAAGTTTAGGATAAAATAATGTAAAGTGCATTCTGGGGATAATTACTTTAATTTATGCAACATTATATGGAAATCATTAATTATTCAACAAAGTAAGAGGCAGTGTAGAGTACGGTAGAGGGTTCTTTTGAATTTTCTACAGTTCTTATAAATACAGTTATTTATAAATATGTTAACAGCTTTTAAAAAATTTACCAGTATAAATTTGCAAACTCAACCGTTTCAATAATCACAATCTAAAAAACGTAACTGTGGTACATTTAAAAATACTTTCCTTTTAAGAATGAGCCCCTAATGAAGAAAGTATATTGCGCTTGAGGAAAAAAATTGACGAAGCAAGAAAGCATGCAGAATTATGTAATATAGGCAATTGACTTAAAGCAGAGATTCTTGACTTAAGAGGATTTTTCCCGTACACGACAAGTTATTCACTTGAACGTCTCCATTAGCCGGAGAGTAACAAGAAGCAGTAAGAGGCGGTTCTTGAAAAACTTGCAAAAAAGAAATAGGAGAAAAAAGAACGGTAGCTTCCTATCTTTTGAACGACTCGCCAGCATAGTGCAGGTTGAAACAAAGGAGCAGGCCCTCAGACGGCGAAAGCTCCAAAAGGCGGTGCTCGGTGCTCCGGCAACGGCGACACAAAACACAATGAGTGTGTGAGCGCCACAAGTGCGCGATGACTCGCCCAGACGCACAAGAGCATTCGAGCAAACAAAAGCGGTTTCTTCCCCCGTCGAGTTCACGCCGCGCCTGCGGAGCTTGCCGCCCGCCTAATTATTCCGTTACGCTCCTTCGGACGCGCTAAAACGAGAGCCAGCGGGGGGCGAGCGGGGGCGAGGGGGGAGGAGGTCGCGCTCGGCCGATAGCGTATCTGCTGGCCGCGCAAAAATCGATTCGCGGTTTACACGCGGCGGCCACCTGCCCCCGCTTCCGCTGTCTCTCGCGCCTCGCCTCTCCGTCCCGCTCCTCCGCGATCTCTTTTCACTTTCCTTTTCAGCCGCGAGTCCGCGACGCTCGGCCCGCGGAGCCTCCTCCGGCGCCGCCTCCGCCGCGGATGTGCCACCGCGGCCCCTGCGCGCGTTACACGCGGGCCTCCTCGTAAATCCTTCCCTTCTTCTCCTTATCTCGGGCGGTGGGTTGCACCCACACACCGGGCGAGCCGGCGCGTCCGTGTAGGGGCGCGCGCGCGCTCCGCCAGCTGTGCGCGACCCCGACGCGGTCCCTCCCTCTCCTCGGGGCTGTAGGTGCGCGCGTCCTCGCGCGGCCGCCGCCGCCAGCACGAGGGAGCTTGCGCGCCCGCGCGAGCTTTCGCCCCCCAGCGGAGCGCGCGCGCGACCAATCCACTCGATATCTAGGCCAGTAGTCCTCCACCCTTGGTATTGGCCGTCTCTCTTTCCCGCCGCGCTCCCGCCGCACGCATCGCGCGCACCGCCTCGGATGTCATGTCGTCGACGCCGTCGTGGACCACCGCCTCCTCGTGACGGCGGACCCTGCCAGACCCGTCGTCGCCGCCGCAGCACCCGCCTGCCGCCAGCACCAGCGTAAGCGCCGAGCCGCCCGGGGGGAGGACGCGCCTCGCCTCTCGTTTTTCTCCTTTCTCTTCCTTTCCACCGAGCGATCCTCCCTCCCTGTGTCTGTGTGTGCCTGCCTCTAGTGCCGCGTATTACCGCACAGTAGCGTGCGCTTTTCCTCTTGTCCTTTTTTCAGCTTCTTTTCATTTTTTCCCTTCCGCCCAGTTGCCGCTGGTCGGACACGTTTCGCCCTCGGCTGATGCTTCAAACTTTTTTCTGTGCAGACGCTTTTTCGGGGGAGTCTCGCTTTATGTTTGCGCTTTTCGCATTTTTCCTTTCTGGCATTTTTTCCTATATGTTTCTGTGTGTACAGTGGAATTTTGCAATGCAATGTGCCGTAATCCAAGCGCGAGATTTTTTACCGAGTTGCGCAAATACACTGGTGGCTGGTAAACGTGCAGCATAGCTTTTAGTGAGGTTTGAATTTTTTGTTAATTCACCCTTAGAGAAATATAAAATTGCTAGTTTTACATCGCACACGTTTTAGGAGTAAAACGAATAGTATTTAATTTCGCTCTATTGTTCGCGGCATACCTGTATTATAACAATAGCAGCAGGCTCGGCTATATCGAAAATGCTCTTTGTGTCGTTAAAATTTCACGAATGAACGTACCAGCGTGGGTTGCGCTACCTATATTAAGATTCGTTAAATAACTAAATAAAAATCAGCAGCAAGCAACGCGCGATAATTATATTTGATCGAGACTTGTGCTATTAAAAGAGTCGCTAATGAAAAATTCTTGAAACGCTTAAATTCTAGAAAGAATATTTAACCAATTCCAAAGCATCGTATCCTCGCGTACTCTCGCTCTTGTTCTTTGATGAACGTACTGAAATGGCAACGGTATGAATTAAAGAGGAATCGCTAAAATTGCACTCGCCGTCGGCGATATGTGAGATAACACTCTGGGAATTTCTCATCCGTGCGAGCGATTCAGCCTCTCACGTGTGAGAACACTATATACACGTACACGCGCACACCGAGTTATATCGCATTTTCTTTTCACGCATCTTCGCACAGATAGGCTCGCGTCAATCCTATATCAATTTCGTTAAAGCTGTCTTCCGAGTTAGCCGTTGAACCGTAAAATTTCCCGCCAGGATTTCGTCGTTGCCCCTTTCTCCTTTATCTCTTTTTCTTTCCCTTTACGTATTATCCGCACTGTGCGCGCTCACCCCGAAGCTGAAAGATATACACACTGCCGAGAGAGACTGACCCCTTTTTTGTGCACTTGTTTCTCAAGGCAGCGCGCGCTGCTCCATCGAATGTAGTCTCTTTTTTGCGCACTTTACCCAGGCGAATGGACTCGCAGTTATCGCACTACACGCTCAGAACTAGCTAGAAACGGGCTTTTCGCCGCTTCGCTTTTGTCCGCGTACAGTTCTACTCCTTTCCCTTTATTCGCCGTTCAGCTTTGCGTTTATTTATCTATTTCGTATTTCCCTTTCTAAGCATAAGGCAGATTGTTTCTCTTGACCATTTCTCATTTCATTGATCGGCTGTCTCCCAGCTAAAAACCTAATCGTTTAGGCTGCATGATCGCGCGAAAAATGCTCAATCGCAGATAGTTTCATCATACACAGATTTTATTTCATCAACTGTTTATCGCTTTACTAAATCACTAGTTTTTGCAGCGATTCATTTACGCACTAATTCTTTCATTATAAGACGGTCTATTTGAGACTTAGAGGCGATAATTGAAAAATGTATTTTTAAATGGTTTGATCTATTTTTGGAAAGTACATTTTTACTTTGTGGTTCGATGAACAAAACTAAAACTTGCGATGAAGTTTTGTGCGAGAATTTAAGTGACACTGTAGAATCATTTTAAAGTTTTTTTTAAACGGTTAGCTATAAGTGAAATATATCATTCTCTAATCAGCTACGTTTGTACTGCGACCTAAGTAGAAATGAACAATCATTTATTATATAATATTCATTTATTTTCACTCAAATATGCAATACTTATTCTTGACATTATTTATAATGTCTTATGAATTTAATAAATATTTTAGTAAGAATGTACAATAGTAAGATCATTAAACTAGTGCCCTGAATATCATGTTAAAGCGGGCAGAAATTTATGTTTTTTTCCTTTTTAAAACGCTTTTTTATATTAATAAATAAAAGTTTTCCGGTAATTGTATTATTTATAACGTAAAAATGTAAAAGTTAAATATTTTGCTTTCTGGCAATTATTTTAAGTATGTTAAAATATTTAGAACAGAATACGTTTTGAAAAAGTCCATTGACATTGGATCCATGGCCATTGTTTATAGATAATTACGATTGCAATTTAATAATTCTGTGAAAATCGTTTGGTTTTGTTTGTTACGATGGATCGCGACAGGACTCAAATTGAATCGGACCAGAAACAATCGAATGGATTCTCTACAAAAGGTCTGAATAATCCCTGCTTGACTAACCGGTTACACCACTAGGTCACGGATTGTGATAAGCTTGGGATGTGTTCCCTGACACCAAATGATGAAACTAGCTACCCGCATTTCCTCCTCGGAAATTCTATTTGCAAAGATAAGGGCGGATTTAATGCTACGTTCGTGGAAAAAAATTATGCTGATCAGTGAATTTACATTACTATCTGATTGATAGTAGACACAGATACAGTCATAAGCTCCAAGGGAAAATATTGAATCACGCATGTACACGCTTTTTCCTCACCTTTGGATGTGACATCGCTCTTTGCCAACCGAAATTTGAAATTAATAATCTTAATTGAAAAAGATGATTGAAAAAAGAGGCGTGACACTTATTTACGTTTATCATTTAAAAAGCGAATAATACGCGTTGCCAAACAAAATTCCGTCGTTCTTACGAAGTTTCTTTAATTCAACGGAAAATTTTGACCGTGCCAACGAATTTCGCTGTGCCAACCAGATGCGTTTGGCACACCTCAACCTTTTCTCCCGAAATCGATCAGCATTTTTACCATTCGAATTTCCAACTTCGAAATGTCAAAACTTGCCTCTCCTCGCTTTTCCCTTTAGCGCGTCGGCCGCCGGTGGGCGACGGCTGAATATTCATGACCAAAGTAACGAAAAGCAGGATATACCTTGTAAGCGCGAAATATGAATATGAATAACGAGACTCTGATTCTCTAATTCCGCGACGCCGCTGGTCGAATCCCTTCGAAATTTCCGAAATTTCGTCGGGCGAATTTGTAAGCGCGAGTGTTGGCTTCCGGCAACTGGCGCGCCAGCCACCGCTCGCGGCGTAGGATCCATAACGGCTCGAAAATACCTGAGGCACTCGTTCGCGCAGTGACCCTCCCCGTGCCGTCACAACAGGCGCAGCGGCACGGCCAAGCGCATCGGCCGAAAGAAAGCGTCAACTCGCTCCCCCACCCGGGGGCTCGCCGGCGCTCGTCCCTGCCCCTCCGCCGAGGCGGAACCGAACGGCCGCGCGAGAGAGAAAGACGCAGCGCCGAGGTATTTTTAGCCGCCGAAATCTTATTAATAACCCTGCCCCTCATTGACCCCTTTTAGAGTGGCGCTCGGCCGCGCGAGCGTGTGTGCAAAGCGCAGAGGAGAGTCGCCGGCGATCGCTCGCTCCCCCCCTCTTTCTCGGGCGCGCTCTCCTTCTCGCGCAGCCCTTAACCCCGTTCGCTATCGCGCGCTTTCGCGACCCCTTCAGGCTTCAAGTTCGCGTGGCGCGCACATTGTGCAGAGCGGGAGGGGGCCAAACACGCCGTGCGTGCACTCGCGCGTATGTACGCCCGGGGAACCTTGGTAGATCCGACGTGGCAGATTAGGCGCTCGTCGACGCCTCCGCCGCGAAGGTCAGCCTTCCACTCTCGCGCCCGCTTTCCGCTGCTTTCCGTGCGAAGCGCCTTCACGCGAGCGCCGCCGTGCAGTAGAACGAGCGAGATTGATGTCGGACGCGCGACTGCCAGGTGGAAGTAGCGAGAGCGCCGCCTGCCCGGGACGACCGTCGCCGGAGATTCTTTTCTTATTTTCTTACTGGATCGCGGAAGTGGTCCAACGCGCCTCTGGAATTGTCTCGACTTTTGCGACGAGTTCCGCGGCCTCGGAAATTTCCGAGCTGCGCGTCTGTTTCTTTTATTTTTTTAAGGCGACATTGATTTTCTAGGAGCCACCGACAGTAAACTTTAAAATTTAGTATATTTAGATCGACTAATTAATAATTGCATTGAATCATAAACAAATATATTGTTTCAATATAAACAAACGTTACAACGAATATTGAAAGAAAATATTTATTGAACTGACGTAAATGGCTATTAGTTATTAATTTACTGCAGAATTCACGTTGTTGTTGGAAATTTTTAATGAAATTATAAAAAATCTTTGGCTCATTATTTGTGTTACTGATGAAATTGATTAACGGAACTTTACCCCTCGCGCATTATATATTCGTTTGAATAATTGCTACCTGTCGATTTTGTTTCATGTTCGTAGAAAATAAAGTTCAGTTATCGAGATCAAGTCAGTAAATATGCAGAAACAGTTTTAATCAGAGCAAAAATTGCTTCTGAAAAGAAACAACATTCATTTTAATGTGGTCCATATTTTCTTTTCAATCAAGCGCGTAATTTCAGTTACTAAAATTAACTTTGAAATTTAAAATTTTTAAATTTTCTTTATTTATCACGTATGTTATCAATGAAGCACGCGTTTTGATTATAAATTATGTTTTCTATTTTAACAAAAGAACGAAGGTTACATATTACATGCACGAAAAAATGCAATTAAGTTAACTCTTTATTAAAATTATTAAATACTGAAAAATAATAATCCCTACTAAAGAGTCACCATTACTTCATTACAATTAACAACTTAAAATTAAATTCGTTTTTTATCATTTAAATTGTTTTAAGAAATAATTTTAATATAAATAGAAATCTTTACTTATATTGAATTCTTATGTTATAAAATCCAACGTGTGTCATGTCTATTTGAAATTTTGTGGGATTTTCCGCATCGTTAATTAAGCTTCATTGATTCTATATTTTAAGAATTTTATCAAAACAGCTGACTGGTGGTATAGCGTTGAAATTTGCATTTAATTCTTTATACAAATCGATATTCGTCAATTTATTCCGACGTTTTAATTTATTCGGTGACAGAAATGCAACAAATAAAATGTATTATTCATCTACAATTAGCGTTTCCAATTGAAATGTAAAAACTAAAATAATTATTTGGAATTGTAATTCAAAATAATTTATATAACGTAATTAATGCCATTAATTCGAGTCGCGCACTGTTATTCAGACAGATTGAAATTCCCGCATGTTTGTACAACGTAATCGGAACACGGCAAATCTACAGTTCACATATTAATTGCATTAAGCTGCGCTCCCCCAATTCCGTTCTACCTTGTCGGTTACCTGAAAAAAAAAACTTTAGAAGCGATTAAAAAAAAATGGAACTACCTTCGACTATTCCCGGAGATAGTCACTCAATGTAATTTAAAGATTGGCAGAGCTTCCGAATCTCGCTCAGCCTAGAAAAAACGAATTCCATCCGCCAATCGAGTGATTGATGCGGGCCGCCGTAATTCAGTGAAAACGACGCCGCGACATCGTCCATCCGGCAATGCTGAAAAAGTGTAACGATCGCAACTATTATCCCGAGCGACATCGATGAAGCCGGGCTCGCGGACAGCGAAAACTTTTCAAAATCTTTATTTTTAAACGCGACTCGCGCGATTGTTTACGATAATTCGCCGCGCGCGAGCTTCACTCGGCAGATGGAATGTGTCGCGCGGCGAGCAGCAAGTCGCATGCGTATTATACGCGCGGAGCACTTTTAAAATAGGTTAAAATAGACGAAGACTCTTCCTAATGCCCGATGCACGAGAATCGCGGAAAAGCCACCGCCGACGGAATTAGCCGGTACGCGGCTCCGCGACGTTGTACTCACGTCGGCGGCTTGTTAAAATCGTAAACAATGCGGTCGCTTTTAACCCCTGGGAATCATGTCGTTGTGAGGTTGCCGCTGTAAAATTAAGATGCCCGTACGTACGTTCGATTTGTATTTATAGATCTTGATTGTTGGGAGGTATATATTTGAGGGTTGGATTGTATTGTATTGATTTTAGCGTTTTGTTTATGGATAAGAATTTACGTAAAATATTAGAACGTTTATAAATATATTTGTTACATTGTTTTTCTATCTTTCTGAATCTCCCGATGTGAGTATAGAATTTTTCAAACCAATTTAATCTATTCCTAGAAAGATATTTCACTTTTTAACTTTTACATTTTACATCCCACTTTTCATGGTCGCTCAAAAATTGCAATAATGAATGACTCAAGTAGCCTTAAATTGGTTTAGTTGTTAAGGAAGCCCAGTGGAACTAGTTTACGATATTACTGTACGTTAAAACAGTTATTTTCAGACTCATTGTAGGTATATATAGGATTATTGCATGCCGGTTTGTTGTTGTTTTGATAGTAGCCAGGTAGTGCACTAATAGAAGCATCTCAGGCTTTCAAAAACGCGAGCAATAAAATCAATAGCAGTGAATCTTTTATAAGCAGTTTTATGAAAGTAAGCAATTTCTTATCTTTAATCCTAGCAATTGGTCATTTTAAAAATGCATACGCTTCTGAAATTTGGGAAGTAGGTCAGGTAGGAATTATTTAAAATCGTAATTTCAATTGTCTCGGCAACAATGAAGCCGCTCCCAAAGACGATAATTAAACACACCGGAATGAAATAAAGCTCAGCTAGCCTTCTCCTGCTCTAAAGGAAAAACATTCTATAGGTAGAGTTCTTAGCGCTCTAAAATAACGGCAGTGTCTCGTAACTCGGAATTTAAGAGAAATGCAATTGAAAGTCGTCCGGGTAGGCAGTGGTCATCGAGCCAGCGGAGCGCGAGGGGGTGAAGTGGTCGGGCGTACCTTTAAAAAGACGTTACTCTGCCGAGCGGACACAATGCCCGTCGGAGCCTCGGTCGAAGCGGGGGAGGCCACCGGGAGGCTCGGTGACAAAGTCGATTGCGATCCGTCCGGGCGCAGCGGCTGTAGTGTAAAGTATAAAGTATGACGTGTCGCGGCCCGATTCTGGCAGCCTTCCCGCAGATAAACTCGGGCGTAAATCCCTCCTTTCCTCGCGCGCACCGGCCGCGCATGCAGCGGCACATTTGTTATCCGCCGCAGCGGAAGAGGGACACACGTAATAGTCCGGCGCGAGCGGCCGGCTCCGAGCCGACTCCACGCCGAGTTTGCACTTTTTTTTCGCCGGCCTTCTCCCGTTTCCCTCTTGGCCGGCCTCTTTCTCCGCGGGCCTCTCCCCGCGTACCTTCTCCGCCGCCTTCCGCCGAGATCTTGATGGCTCGCGCATAAATATTTAAACTTGACTTTGCCGCCGCGCCGCGGCCGAATTATACATTCGCCCGGAGACGCGGTCGCCTCGCGCCTCGGGGATACATTGTTTGCCAAGTAAACAATTTTCGGAGTCTAGCTGTTTATTTGCGCAGCAGACTTATCGATGGGGATTACAGTTGAGTTTTATCGAGCTCGACGTTTAATGGATTGATTGCTAACGAGAGGATCGATCAAAATATTTGTCAATTCGGGAATTGCTTAATTAAAGCGCCGAAATGAGCCTGCGGACTATTGATTCTGAGAGTTCAAGAATTATCAATTAAAATTTTCTTTTATAATGACTACATTGTCGACAGAGTTTTTGAAATCAAAATCTATATGCTTTTTAATGTTCAATTTATTTCATTAAATAATGCTCGATATCGAAATTTCACGAAGGTCTTTATTAAATCCTACTTGATACTTTGATTGAATGCAGCAAAATTTAATTAAATTAAGATTTAATTAAGCGAAGCATCAACGAAAGCTGTACCGATTCGAGCGCAATGAAAAGGATAAATTTTGGGAATTTGAGGAAAAGCATCCTCGCGAGGCGAAAAAAGAAAAGATTGCAGCCAAGCGCGCAAACGATTTGTCGAGAAAGCGATGGCGCGTGCTGCAGGCGCAGGAGGGCGGGTGGCCAGTCATTTATTTTCGTAGAAAAGTCTGGGCGCGCTATGCGCGCGTCGAAGTCGCGGCGCGCTCGAAATGACTTTTGCGCAATGGGTAATGTACGAGCGCAACCTTCTGGATCTTTTTTCGTTTCCCGTGAGCCAGGGTCAGGCCGCCTTTGTCGTCGCATCGAAATATCCATAGGTATACAAGTCCGGCGTGCGCGCTTTTCGACTTTCGCGATAGGTCCGCGCTCCAATTACTTAATAAACGCAAATACGCCCACGAAGCCGCCCGCGGCTGATTTCATTTTCTGATAGTAAACACACGACGTTTCTCTTCCGGCATTCCTCGGCCCTTCCAGCGGGCGAATGGATTGAGCGCGGTCAACCGGACTCTTAAGGCTTGCGTATACTTTCGACCATATCTTCATTCTAGATTTGCGTAAATAAGCCTCATTAGCATGCATTATTCATGAAAGTATTAACCAAATTTCAAACCTTATATTTTTATTGTAATTCGTCTTTTTCTTACCGGAATATCTGATAATAACTGTATCCCTAATTAAGAATTTTATCGAGGTAATTTTACATATGAAAATGTTACGCAACACAACAAATTTTTAACACATAATTATTTAGCATTGTCGCATACTAATTATTATTTAAAATTAATTTAAAATTTTCCACGGAAAATCTTTTTCGGTAGCAAGTGCCCTAGCTAACGCGTCTGCAGTTTTAAACGCGTAAACAGGGTTTGCCATATCTGTGGGGAACATTTCGTTGCACTTTGTTACGCGGTGAATCCTAAAAGTGAAACAAACGCTGCGCCGCATTACGTGAATCGTGCGTTGGTCAGTTCCCGTCAATTTTCAGGCAGCTCTCGTCAACAACGGAGCAAAATTTAAAGTTTATTCGGTATACACTTTAAAAAAAAATTCCAAATGAATATGGCATTAATACAATTTCTTCTTTTAATTAGTTTAAAGCAATGACGCGCAATGAAAACATTCTAATGAAATAAATATATCCCACAGAGATGCGCAATAACCGTCTTTCAAGCCCTCTGCTCTCGACAAATGCTTGCAATGAAAATACACGGTAATCATGGAGGAGACGAAGCGGGAACAATAGCGCGTCAATTCAAGATCCTCGGAGGCGACGAGAGTTACGTAGCTCACCTCTCGTCAGCTAGTCGGTGGAAAAAATAATAAAAAAAACAACCCTCTGAGCCTATTACGTAATCAATCATCATCGTCGGACAGGCGCACCAAGGTCGAAATTAATATCGCGCTTGTCGCGCGTACAAGCTCTCTCCTGCGAAACATCGATCGACGCGTCGTAACGGCGGGCTTACGCAACGGGCGGGAGGGAGGGTGGATCACGGTGGGAAACTCGTGCGGGGGCGAGATTTTTGAGAAACGGCGCGACGGTCGCTCGCGGATGAGTCGCGGCTGCACCGAGCTCGGCTCAGCGGTGCCAGCATAATGGAGCGGGATGTATGTGCATGCACCGGATTTCCGGGATTCGTGTGGAAGGAGCTTCCGCGCGAGAGACCGCAGTACTGCCAGTTGCAAACTATAGACGGCTTTAAGTGATTTCGATCGGCTCAGCGATGAAGGAGGGTACAAACAAGTTCCGAGAAAGGGCCTGGCTGCTATTAAGTTTCTATTCAAGATTTTGCTGCTCAAAAATGTTTGGTTGGACGAAAAATGGAGGAGACACTTGAATTTACTTCTTTATTAGGATCATTTTACGGAAATTTTGGGCTAATGATTTGTGCTATAAAAATAAACTTTTACATTTTGACGTGCAAGGAGTTTTATTTTAAAATGAAAGGAATTTTACTTATTTTTAACTTTTTACCAATAACATAGAGCGTATCGTACAGTTCAAGCAGGCAAAAATATGACTTGGCATAGTTTCAGTCTAAAAAGTCAATATTTTAAAAACTTTAAAATACAAATCACTCTTGCAAACGTTGCACTTCGTAGTTATTTGTTAAAAGGGTTCAAGCGCGATTATTTACGTAATTGTTCCACAAGAATTGCGCAATAATTTACTTCACATCTTCTTTACTGTAAAAAATTAAATGAACAGCAAAGGTATGACACACTTTAAGTGAACCGTAAACTATTTGCGAACGCTGAGCCATAACTCATTGACCATTCTCTATGTTCAAGTACAGTTGTCCTATAAATTATGCTGTTTATTGGCCAAACATTTATAACAATTATTATGAATTCAATAGATCGTTTCGTCGTGCACTAATGAATAAACATTATTATTATTAAAAAATAAAAAACGAGCGGTTGTTGCCCAATTACACCTCTATCATCTCGATAGCGAGCGAGCTATCAGTATCGAGTGGAAAAAATATAGTAGTCGGTATACCTGTAACTTGGTCATTTGTAACGCGCGGACAGTCGGACACGAGGGCGCCGTGTGCGTGTACCTACACATTTTTCCGCTTGCTGGGGATAATTCAGGCGTTTGTTTGCCGGCATTCGTGGGTCGAACATTAAGTCTGGGAGGGGCGAGCGAGCTAGACGACGGCCAATCTATCGGGAAGCTCGAGTGAACATCAAACAGCCCGCACACTCGAGCCCTAAATAAATATGCGCGTCCCCCAGTGTTTCGCCCAAATAATGACTTTTCTCGGACTTACTGCCTCGCATGACTTTCCACCGAACAGTCGGTTCCGGTCGGTTCCTTTATCCCCTTTCCGCTTTACTTTAATCCTACGTTTGCCCGGCGGACCTCCGTCTACTTCATATCCGTTTTCATTAGGTGAGCAAATCACGAAACGGCAAAATTAAACTTGCAATGAAACGTATGATCAAATTCCGTTCGCCTCTGGATATTAAATGATTCGTTTGCCCTGCGATGGATCTTCAATATTACGCAGAATATTCGATGCATTTGCATTTTTCTCCCGCGTGCAGGGATTTATAATAAACGGATATGAAACGATTTTACGACATTTCGTAATACTGCGCTTAGAGCACTTTTTTATATTTTACACTCGTAGTAAATTTTAAAATTTTGCAAAATTATTATTGCAATCACGTGCGTGATATAGCATGCCAAGGTTTGTTCAAAAATCCGCCAAGATGAGGAAATGTATATGGATAGTGAGGAAAACGTTGTTGTTATTAAATAAAGAATTGCATTATGTAAAGAAGTAACGATGCACTAATTTTTGCAAGAAAATTTAACGTCTGGTTAAAAATTTGAAAAAGCGTGCGCGCGGTCGCAAATTACGAAAAATAGGCTTCTAGGTCAATAGGTAAAGATTTTACATAAAAACTCACGTTAACTGACAATATCGCCTTAAACATAAAACTCGAAAGTGGCAATTTAACCTTTAGCTTTTTTAAAGTCAAATACCTATCGGAGTAATCAGGATCTCGGGAAAGTCGGTCCTTTCATGCTGGCGTCAACAGCCACCCCCGCTCCGCTTTTCCACTTATAAAGAGCCGGCTGTATTCCGACGCCACGCGCGATAAGGGCACGAAAAAGCTTCGAAGCTCCCGCGCGAGCAGCGTCAATGCCGAACGCCATACCACGCAACGCCGCGGGCCTGGAAATTAAACGGATGATCCTCCGTCTCTCTTTATCTCCCTCTTCCGCGGCTCTTGCTCGGCTGTCCAACGACGTCGCTCGCTTGGCAGTTGTTCAAACGCGCATCGGCTAGTATCTGCGATCGTTTTGCGCAATTTTGCATCATATGGTCGTCGCGCGTAATCGGCGTTCGGAGCTTTTACTTCCTTTTTCGTTACCTCGTGTGTTGAAGTCTCAGGTGGGATCGCGGCGTCGCGCATTTTCGAGCGGCCGCGGCGAAAATTGGAAAATGGATAGCTCGTCGATCGAGCTCGAGCCGCGAGCGCGGGGGCGTTTATTGAGGGTGCAGGCTTCGGACGGGCCGTGATTTTCCAATGGTTGCGTTCGAAATAGACGCAAGGTTAGCCCAGGTAGGAGGCGAGGCTTTCTACTACGAAAATAATCCATCTCGGTAATTGCGAATATCTGCCTTGCTCACGCAGTCGGAAAGAACGATGTTAGCAGCTTTAGGCTTTAATTGAATTATTTTATGGCGTGACACAAGCAACCGATTGCGATATCGTCGAATCGACACGTCAAAAATTAGGCGTTTAAGAAGCGGTCTTGAGGATTAAAAGATTAACCAATGACCTAAGCACTTACTTTGCCAACATTCTTCCGAGTCATTCTATTAATTTGCGTGAGCAAAGAATAATAAGCGTTGTTTTTTGCCTTAAAACGTATATATGGCTTTATAATTAAAATGACACCAATAATTTCTTAAATTTCTTTCTTTATTTACTAAAATGATTTAATGCATGGGATTAAGATTGAATGATTTCGTTGAATGAGACGATGATTATCAACAAGACTAATGTTTTCAACGAGGACGTTGACCAACTTTTGAATCGAGTATTTTCAAAATCTGTCATGCTTCATTAATGTAATCATCTTGTGCACATAAATTTACAATTTTTCATTTATCAATTAAACTGAAAAGAAATTCAATGCTACAGTACAGTATAAAAAATATTATGATAATTATCCCTATGTTTTACAAAAACATCTAATATTCCGATTTTCGACAGACCATTAAACTGAAAGAGAGCGCGTTTTATTTTTGTAAACATGCACTTATTCATTAGGTGGAGGCAATTTAATTTAGCACGGGAAGAAGTGTGTTTGAGCTTTTAAAGTATAAACGGCATAGTCGAAATGACTGGCATCGGCATTACTGAAATTCTATGCCCGCGTGCTTTTGCGTGAATTGCAAGAGTCCGTCACTCCAATTCTTGAAGTCCAAACAAACAAGGGCGCTCCAACCAATAAAATCCTTTCATAAACAAGTCATTTGCTAGATCTTCAAGTGTATGCACCTACATTCCTATCAGCCGAGGTGAACATTTTTTTAGACTTTGCACCGAACGACGTGTTTACAATTTCATTACAGAAAAAAGCAATAAAGTAATCTTTACCTTAGGTACATTAAAAATAGAAAATAGATTGCGCTTATTTCGACCCGCTTGTTATCTAAATATTTATCTCTTTCTCTCTTTTTGAACTTTAATAATGTTAATATCTATATTTATTTGGTAGAGATTAGATAACAGTGCAAATATACTTATCTTATTTTATCGACTGAAGACTTTCATTTGCTGAGCCTCTCACATTAATATCAAATGCAATCAAACTTAAGTCAATAGAATAATGTCATCAGTTATGTTTTTATTTTTTAATACACTTTAACAAAGTGATTTGTTAATATTTTTTGGAGACACAGAGTCAGCAGAATAAATTTCTTATGATTTTGAAAGGACTTTAAAAGATTAAAGGACTGTTTATTTGAAAAATAACAGACATAATGGTATTTTCTGCTGAAACAAATTGTCTGAGCAGCAGAGAAATGCTCGTAATTCAGCGGTAATGAAAGTTACAATCCCTCTTGCCGCAGCACACTTGAAATTGCATTTGACTTTCGTTCCGTCCGAGAAGAGCGGGACGTGAAAAGGCCAGAGTAAACAGGAAGCATAGTCCCGAAAAACGTAGAATCTAGTATAAATTAACTTTGACGGTTTATTAAAATTGCTTAGAATTGAGCAAGCTTCGAAATGCTTCCGAGGCGCAAACTACAAGCGAAAGTACAAGCACTATATCTCCTAGCGATTTTCCTGAAGCGTAACCTTGCTTCCGAAGTTTGTCCACAGGCTATTATGAGGGCAGGGCGCTCGGACATCCCCGTGACTCGGTGGTCGGAGTCGGAGAGCCGGCGGCTTGCCGGCGGATGAGGAGCTAGCCGGGCGCAGGTAGAGGAGCTGCCAGGTGGCTCTTCTTCCCTCGTCGCGGCTCGTCCGATGCTCAAGGACAACAAGACGAGGTACGAGGGCGAGGGCGGCGGGCCGGGCGTCGAGCCGGATCGCAACGGGAACAGCAGCAGCAACTCGCAGGCGCAGCAGGGGCTCGCGCTATGTCCGCAGCCGCAGCAGCAGCCGGCGCAGCAGCAACAGCAGGCCTTTGGCTTCGACGTGGTCGCCTCGGGCGCCGCCGTATCCTACTTCCCCGGCGGCGCCGCTCTCCTCGCGGCCGCTGCCTCCAAGGAGGCGGCGCCGATGACGGCGGCGGGCCTCCACTCGGCGGGCGCCACCACCACCTCCTCGGCCACCGCCACCACCGGCAGCAAGGAGGTGCGCTACGCGACGCCCAGCGCCTTCCCGGCGCTGCCCGGGCCGGCCCCGCCGCCGCCCCCGCTGCCGCCCCCGGGCGGCCAGCTGCCGCTGGAGATGCAGCAGCGCGGCTTCTCGCAGTCCATGAGCTCGCTGCCGCCCGAGCCCTTCATGATCATGCGCTCCAAGGCCCTGAACCGGCGCGTCTCCATCAACGTCGGCGGGGTCAAGCACGAGGTGCTCTGGCGGACCCTCGAGCGGCTGCCGCACACCCGGCTCGGCCGCCTGCGCGACTGCAACACGCACGAGGCCATCTGCGAGATCTGCGACGACTACTCGCTCATCGACAACGAGTACTTCTTCGACCGCCACCCCAAGTCCTTTAGCTCCATCCTCAACTTCTACCGCACGGGCAAGCTGCACATCGTCGACGAGATGTGCGTGCTGGCCTTCAGCGACGACCTGGAGTACTGGGGCGTGGACGAGCTCTACCTCGAGAGCTGCTGCCAGCACAAGTACCACCAGCGCAAGGAGCACGTGCACGAGGAGATGCGCAAGGAGGCCGAGTCGCTGCGCCAGCGGGACGAGGAGGAGTTCGGGGACGGCAAGTGCGCGCAGTACCAGAAGTACCTGTGGGACCTGCTGGAGAAGCCGACGACCTCCATCGCCGCGAGGGTGAGTTCTCGAACGCCCTCTCCACCACTACGAGTGACCCTAGCGTCGCTCTCCACCATCGTTCTTTTATATTATACACGTCTCGCAACGCCCGCTGCGCTTCCCCTTCTCCCCACCTCCCGTGCCTCTGCTCCCTCCGTCGACGTTGACGGCTCTTTTACGCCCGCTTCTTTATCGCCGCCGGTGGCGGGCCACCTTTCTTCGCGGCGCGCGCTGTCCGGGTTTGCGCTCATTTTTTCCGCTGATCGTTGACGCGGCCGCTGGTTGTGCAACAGCTGTCGGACGTTTACGGTTCCCTACTCTGCTAGATCGCGGCGGAATACCATCTTTGCGACTCGGGTCAAGTCGCCGTGCATAAACCCATGCGCTCTCTGTTTTATGGGACACTTACGATATGTACATGTTTGCAGTTCCCACCGGAGACTTGAGTTTCGAGGAAAGGTATTTTTCGATTTCGGTTTTATCATGTGATTGAATCCTACTTTTATGATCTCCTTAGAAACGCCAGATGCCCTTCTGCGCGTCAAGCTCGCGATGTACACCGCTTGAATTTCAAAAAGACGAGCGTCAACGCAAAGACACGCGTGCGTCAAAGTATTTCTCCGCGTTTTTCAAACTGATTTCTTTCAATTTTTCGATAAAGCTGCTCTATTTACAGCCGCGGGCGTTGATTTAGTCGTTCGAAACTGATTATTTAGTCAACGGCAGAGCTTTTGAGTCGAAGCTGGGTAGCTCGGCGGGATAATACGCCGACAATTCGTAGGGCGATACATAATTCATAGTCGAAATTTCCTCCGTCACTGCGCGCCTCGACACAAAGTCGGGCGTAAAATCGCGCGTCACGTCGCTGCTCTCGCGGCGAGCCGTACCCCGGGCGCACCAGTAAAATCCAACGTTGCAAAAGCCATCTCGAAGCCTCTCGGCTCGTCGGTCGCGCTTCAACTTGTTACGCGCTTCAACGAATTAACTTGGATTAATTAAACTATTTCGGAGAGCGGCCGCCGGCCTACTCGCAAAAGAAGGGCATCGGGCGCGCGTAGCTGATTTGAACGATGTACAATTTGCGAGACATCAGGCAAACTAATTAGTGAACTGTCGGGCAAAGGCAGTAGCATGAATAAGTTCTACCATAGAGGGCACAAAGTGTATTACGTGCTCGCATTAGCTCGTAGTACATTTTACGAACTTTACGATTCGTTACTGCCGTATCGCTGCGAGTGCAAAATCCAAGTACTTTCACCTATGTATTTATTTTCATTACAATGAGATCATTCTTAATTGTTTCTTCACAAAATACTGCAAACGAAAGTTTTAAGGCAAAGTTTCCATGCGATAAACGCATTTCTTGTTCTGCATTAGGCTTACAAACGATTATTGATTACTTTTTATTTTTTACAAGGAACTAAGTACATATTAGCAGAAATTGTGCTCAGTCTAAAAATAGGTTTTGCACTCGCAGTAGGTAACACCTGGTAACACTGTAAACGTAATAGCCTAGTCGAAGGGAAAAACCCCGTGTTCACCCAGTACTGTGCTAATTACACACATGCGACTACTCTTCTCACACTTTTTTTCTTACCAACAAAATAACACACACCACAGACTGACAAGACCGTCGAAGCGCAACAAATTTAGCTTGCGGGAGATCGTAAAACGTCGTAAAGCTTTTCTGCTTTTTTGGACTCTTATTGTAATATGTAAGGCGCGCGCACGCTTTCTCTCGTTCTTTAAAGAAAGCTTTGTGTACGTAAAATGTATACTCGCCATCTTTGCTCTCTTACCTTCTTTCTTCAACATTTTCTTTTCTTTCTCTCATTACTTTTGCAGGCGCGAGGGGCTAGAGACTCCCCATCGCCGCGCGCGCAGACGCGAAAAGTCGATCGACGAGTAAGAGTAGACGCCGGGCGGTGGCGGTCGACTCACCGACGAGTACGGCCGCCCATCGTATGTTTACAATGTCGTAAAATCTGTTTGCGATAAATGTCGCTGCTGGTCTGCTTCCTCGCACGCGAAATTAACGCCGCGAATGACCTTTTCACGATCTTGTTTTTACCCTCGCCAAGCCAGGCCTTTGCAAACGGAATTTTTCGCTAGCGCTAATCGCGCAAGAATTGCGCGTTCAATCATTCATTCCTAAGGGACAAAATTTACTTTTTTTACAACTCAAAAGTTTCGCGATTTTACTCTGTTTTCGTAGTTCTTTTAGTCAAATACTATTGCGATTTTTTAATAAAAAGCAATTAAGTAATACTATTTAGTAAACTTCTTTCTTGTTTTACTGTTGGTTGATATTTAAAAATGTATATCCTACTTTTATAGTAAAAACAATATTTCATTAGTTTAACATTGTTTACGGTTGCTGTTGTTGGTTGATAATTAAAAAAATTATTTTTCTGAATATTTCCATTATTACTCGTTGAGAATAAAAAAGTCGTAATTAAAATGAATAATTAGAATAAAAATAGAAACAGAAAGATAAATGACAATCGTTAAAAACCATCCACGTGCTCGCGATAGTCGCGGCGCTACATTTTGAGCCTGCAATTAAAATAGCAGTTAAAAACTTGGTTTTTCCGGAAAAGAAGCGCTAATGTAAAGCGTCGCCTCGCCCCGGCGAATATTCGCTTTCACCTTATCTTAGCGAGCAATTGAATCAGCGACGTTAATTAAATGCCAAGTGAAAAATCGCGAAGGGCAAAATTTACGATCTCTCGCCCCTCTCGGTGGAGATTCGTTCGGTAATCGAAAGCGACGGAGCCGGCGGTACAACGAGCATAAACACTCCGGGACTCCTTGTTTTTGACTCACTTAAGGAAAGAGGTCGGTGCTGCTTTATGAGATTGTAACTCGGATGTCTGAGGAAGCCTCGGCGTTCCCGAGGCGCGCTAAGGGAATTTCAATAAGCGAAAATGGAAATTGAATTCAAAAGTTTCTAGTGGATTATCCTTTATTGTCAATAAACAAGTGTTTCATTTATTAAAGGGTTTAATTAAAAATACTAAAGTTCTTTTAAATTTGGTCTTTCATCAACGTAATTTATTTTTCTGCTTTATTACATTTCAGATATTAATTGGTTTATTTGGCTATGTATTAAAGCATGTTTCAAAAATCTTGTAAAAATTTAGTTGTAGAAATCTTAGAAAATTTTAATTTAAAATGACATAAAAGAATAAGTAAGGCGTTCAAATGTAATAAAATGAATTCAGCAATCAATTTTAATATTTCGTGAAAATACGTAATTTGGAGAAAACTAATAAAGCAGCAGCAATCTCTTGTTCTACAGCGTTGTACAGTCAGAATAGCAAACACAAAACTTGAAGACAGAGAACACGCATAAGAGTAAAAGCCACCGTAGCTGGTTTCCGAGTAAAGTAGGCTAGGCCGGTCTCGCATACAAGTTATAGTGTTCTACAGTAGCGTAGATACGGTATCCCCCTGTATCGCATCTAGAAGCAAGAGAAAAGTGATTCCAGAGCTGACGTAAATCGATATTATAGATCAAACGCTTGCAGCGTTTTATCATTGTTATATCGCGAGAGTACTTAGAACCACCTTAGCGCGGCTTACAAAGACGACAGCGTAGATATTTATTAGGTCGAATAGCGCCACTGAAACGATCAAGCCCCACCTTCTGTCACTCTGACCATTCTTTTTCTAGTCCGCTCTCTCTCTCTCTTTCATCCACTGCACTCCTCTCTTCCCGAATTCCTGTTTGCCACGTATCTGTCTCTTTTTACCACCCTCTCGCAGTCTCTATCTATATCTACCTAACCGTTGCTACTGTAACGTACTATACATGTCTGCTTTATTTCTAGGTGGTGTTCACTACACAATTGTTTTCCTTGTACATACTGATGATTCTGTATAGCTATATGGTTTACTCTAACCATATATATTGCACGCAGTTGGAAAAGCAAGTTTCCTTGATTGGCCTTTTGATTTAGTTTAGTCTTTTTTCTTACAAATTGATCAATTTTTACGAGAAAATGCCAAATTCTATTACATATATACTATAGCACCTTTTTTACCAAAATTGTAGAAATTTATGAGAAATAGCTGATCGCTAGTTTTTCGTATAATAGTGATACTGTTTTACGTGTTATTTATCTGTCATTTCAATATCACATGTATCACATGATTCACACATCAAGTCGAAATTACTGCATAGAAAATAGTCTATCATTATTGACCGCATGAATTATTTACAGATAAAAAATGTTTGACAAGTAGATTATTTTTTATCGTTAACGAGCCAGTTACAAGGATACGCGCTTGAAAGTTTCTTTTTCTCAATTACACCACGCAATTATATTTCTGCTGGGCAGTAAAAAAAGAAACGCGCGCAACTAAAATAGATAGCTCACCTTCGCCCATGACTCGTCATTCTAGCTGCCAAAAATGTTATCGTATATACTCACCTTCTTCCAACTGCGTGCTACGCATATAAATATACATGCATGCAACATGGTGTGTATATCTATTCTATCCATCGAAAATAAAGAAAAACTGTATACATATTTCTACATCTATATATTTGTAAACTCTAAAATGCTTAATGATGCGCAGTTGTGTTGTCATCACAGCTCGAACCGATAGCGAGCTAAAAGCATTTAAATAAAGAAGGCGAAAGGAGCTGATGATGGGCAATGAGTTTAAACGCGACTACCAGGCATCACTGTGATCTTGAATGATCGTCTTGCCTCTCGACACCGCTCGCGCCACCCGTCAACTTTTGCACCCCAACCAAGAACGCGCGCGTGTGTGCGTCTGCGTGTATGTGCGCCCACGAGCAATTAGGCCGAGGAACGCGCGCCACGTGACGCTACGGCTCTCGAGGGTCGGAGCCGACGCGCCGTTACCGTACACCTCAACGCTCGAGCCGGCTTCAACCTACCCTTTGCTCTTTCGGTGCTCTTTCGCTTAATTAACGGACCTTTCTCTCGTGCGCGAGCTGACACTTTTTTTCACTTTTCATACTTTACGAGTCGTTGTGCCATTACTTTCAATTGTAACGCTTACGCGGACACTCGATGATTTTTAACGGGGGTTTTTGCTGGAAAAGCACGAGTCAAGTGTAATTAATTCCATCGCGAATCAATACTCGCGGCACTTTTGCAACGCTAAAAGAATCGCGGAGCAAAGAGTTAAACGGGCCAATAGGAAAGCGTTTAAAGTGTCGCAGTGTACACCACGAGTGACCCTTTCAAGGCCGCTTTGTCCTAGTCCACGGGACGTATCTCTCTCCTCTTTCTCTTTCTCTCTCGGTCTTTTTACCTCCCTTTTTAACGTCGTTAAATTCCAAAGTCGTCGATCATGGGAAATCTTTGAGGGACGATTCGAACGACAGTCGCGCAGACGAATGAAGTGGCTGCACTTGGGAACTCTGTCTCATTATGCTCTTCCAGTTGGATAAATTTGACCCAGATATGAGGCGCGCCCCGTTGATTGGGGGGAAAAATAAAAGCTCGAGTGCGGGGCTGGGTTATTAGCGTCATGAACGTTAGACGAATGATCGCGGAACTTTGCTGACGGGATTTCCGTGTTCCCCCCCGGGTGTCTCGACTTTTCCTATACTTTTTATCCGTTTTACATTTATCTTTTTCTGTAATCTAATGATACTATATTTAGGTGCTATTAATCATTGAAATTTAGCACGAAGTCCTCCTTTTTCTCACAATTAAACCGCTGAGCGAAA
The DNA here is from genome assembly GCA_900480045.1 of Eurytoma adleriae. Lineage (NCBI taxonomy): Eukaryota > Metazoa > Arthropoda > Insecta > Hymenoptera > Eurytomidae > Eurytoma > Eurytoma adleriae. The sequence goes on from UXGC01000196.1 coordinate 189,475, forward strand.
GGATTCCGCGACGCACTGGGGTATACATTCCGTTTTTAATTCATTCACAAAGTACGCTCCCATGATCGATTTTTCGCAGGGATAATTACATACGGCGCCTCGGAAGTGGGTTCATATAGATAATTACGTCAAACCCTAACTAAATATTTGAATAAATTGAAAGCATCGAACCTCGTTGAAAGGGACCACTTGACAATACGCGCGGTACTCTAAATTCAATCATTCGTTTTTTCACGTCGTTATTTTTTCTGAATTATTTCAAGAGCAATCTATTAAAAAGTTCATTATATTTGATCGCTCGCTTATCACAGTTTTCCCTCCGTTTCAAAATATAACGAAACAAAAGTTTAGCTCTCAGCTACCGTAACCGTTTCTTCCGTAAACAAGGTGAACAATTAATTTCACGAAGCAGAAAAGTCCGCGTTCCCTTTTCCATGATTTCGCCTGGCTCGGAAACCCCCTTTTACGACGAGCCATTAAATGCAGCGCGCCTTCGACGGAAATACCGGTGCAAAGCGGTTCCGGCCGGGCGCGGAAGCGCAATCGAACAATTCCCGTGTATCCAACTAGTTGTGAAAGTAGCGCAGTCGGCTCGCTTTCGCCGAAGCGCCCGCTCGCTTTCCCGGAACCGCGGGAAAAATGCCGAGGGGGCGAAAGCTCGCCACTAAATTGAGTACAAATTCAACGAGAGCAAGGGAGAGAGACAGAGAAAGAGAGATACTCGGGGGAAAAAAAAGAGCGGCGCGAGGCGCGACTCTGCGCGGATATTACACGCCGGCGGCGGCCTATCGATTCCGCCTATATTTGTAACGGCGCGCGCGCCTCGCGGCCGATACGGGGCGCGCTGAGCGCGAGCCGCCGTACTACGAAAAAAGGGAGAAAAAAGAAAAAAAAAAAGAAACGAGAGAAACGGCGAGACGGAGAGGAAAATCGGTATCGGTGATCGCCGGCGCGTCTCGCGCGGTGCGACTTCGCGGCGTGCTCGTGCGCGCTGGACGGGCAGACACATACACACACGCGGCGCGCGCCCGCGGGAGCGGGGTCTTGAGGCAGACTGTGCGCTTGTGGACACTCCGGTTTGTGTGTGCGTGGGTTATTGGGTGTGCGTGCTGCGAGAGCCGGACATCCGGATTACTCGCCTGGAATGCTTTACGTTCCTTTTCGCTCCCTTGGATCGATGGAATTCGCGGGGGTAGAACGAGCGCCTTATTAGGGGGAGAAAAGTGCTTGCAAGCGCGAACTAACGTTACTTCGCGAGTTCAATGCCGAGTCGGAGCGAGGGCCGCGCGGCGGACTCGTTTGTTCTTTTATGTAATAATTTTGAAATTCAAATGAACGCGCGGTGATTTACTAACTGGATTGCATGCCTCTGCAGTCGGACGAGCGAACAATCGCTCACCTTTTCGAGTGATCTTCATTTCTGCGCGCGGGTGAAGAATAGCAATCGAGATAATGATTGTTATATAACGTTCGGTTCAATTTTGACGAGTGCGAATCGAATTCGCGCGGAGCATCCGTATGTGCATTCGTTATAAAAGTCAAATCGATATTCCCGTTTTAAAATAGTAGCTTCCTGCGATTTCACCAAAAAATGCGCAAATGAAAAAGCAATTATCCGGCAACGAAGTTTTCGGAGAATAAGCTTTTCCAAATATACAGCGCAGCTAATTAGTACTGTATTCTTTAGTTACTCATCGGTATTTTTACCAATATGCGGGTTGATCGATCGATTTTCGCAGCCATCTAGAAAAGTGTACAATACGTTCAATTTAATTAAAGGCAAAAAGGCACATTTACCTCGAACCTTCGGGCCTATCTCGGTAATAAATCTATCCACAAAAGTCCGTAGATACGAAGCCCGGTGGAATATATATAGAACAGATACACATTTTAGCGATCGCGTGTGCGTTCGAGCCGTAGCCGCGACGGCATCGTTGAGTACAAAAGATGGGAGAGCCGTGCTAACGAAGGCAAGAGTCCCGAATCCCCCGACGCGTACGCACACCAATGCGAGATGATGAAGAACCGCCTCGGACGCTCGTGGAAAAAGGAAAAAGTAGGAGAGGCCGAGATAAGAGAAGGAAAGGAGAGCACACGCCCAGAGAAATGAAGAACGATGCCGAGGCGACGTCGACGTCGATGAATATTGATGGCATAATCAGCTGGCATCGAGCGACCTACCGGCGTATAAACCCATCGAGCTCCGTGGATGTTCCGAGCGTCGAAAAGGAGTAGGTGGAGAAATGGAAAAAGTGGGACGCGCCTCGCACGCACGTGGAATCCCCCGCTAATGACCTCGGGGGGTCGCCGCGAGGATAACGCCGGCGACGTCCTCTTTGGATTCGGCGCGCCAATTCGGCCGACTCCTCGGCATGCATTATGCAAGCGGGAGTCGGATTTCAGCTTCCGGCCGATCTCTATCTCGCCGAGGCGGGGTCGCCGAAATCTCGCGGCCGCCTCCTTGAAAAATCGATCGAAAAAGCTCGATAATGCGTCGGTGCCCGGGGTAATAGAGCTACTTTCTGCCCTTTTACACCGTGACGCTGGCAGGCCGGCTCGCCTCCTTACAGCGCGCTCGGCTGATTCTTATCGGAACGCGGCGCAATCGCTAATTTAACGAGCCTGAATAATGGCCGCTTGGATATTAAATCGTTTCCCGCGTGGCCGCGTCTACGTGGGGCCCCGCACGAAAATTGTTTTACGGGCCATAAATAACGGGTAGGTCCGCTCACGATATTAATAATGCCCCCGGGGCTACGGAAGACTGGAAGAGGGAAGAGGTAAACAAGATGAATAAATCGAGCGAATATGTAAATGGCGATGAGGGGTTTAAGTGTAAAGCTGTAACTTTGTTTGTTATACTTTTTGTGCTTATACTGTTCGCTTGAAATATTTCTTTATGCTGCTTATGGACGAGCTCCTATATGTATATTATTGATATTCAAGATTCCTGAAAGTTTGAAGAAAAATTTACACGGAGAAAAGTAAAAGGAAAGCACTCTTTACTTTTCCCGCGTAAACTAGCTGTTTTCTGTGTACATTGATGTACTCCGAAATGCTGTACTGTACTTTCCTGCAAGCACTCGCTATGCTCTATATATACGCTGTGGTACAAGCGAAGTTGCCGTTGAGACAAAGACTCGAGGCCTCTGGAGACTGGACTTTGAGGCTGGCGCAGCGCGAGAGAAAGTCTGCTGCTTTGTTCTATGTCCACGCTTGCAAACGAAAACAGCCCGAGTAAAAAGGGCCGCATTGGATGTGAGCTGCACAGCGAGAAAGCCGGCAAAGTGGCGCTAATCGCCGGCCGCATTTCTCCGTGTCCTTGCCGTTTCGGGGCGTAGAGGCGATCGCAAAAAAGGCCGTGGAGCGCGTAAAAATCAGAATTAACATGTAGGCGGATAAGCGATCTCGAGGGCAATTTGTTGGGTGGTCGGGGAGAGATCGGTTGATTAGAGATGCAATTACAGCAGGAGTTCGGGTGCAAATAGCCTCGTAGCACGAAGGTCGCGGGGAGGGCGCGGGAGGGCGCGGGTGTGAGTGGGCTTGTTGTGCGTGTAAATTGGACGCTTGTTGAGTAAGGCTCGGTTGTCGGATGCTCGTCGTCGGCCAAGAGACGGATCCGCGCGAATCGGCGGCCTCTGATCCTCGGACCGCTTGTAAAATTGCAGGTGATAGCTGTGATATCGATCTTGTTTATCGTGATGTCGACGATCGCCCTGACCCTGAACACGATTCCCTCCATGCAAGTGTTGGACAAGGATGGCAACATCCAAGACAATCCCCAGCTGGCGATGGTCGAGGCCGTGTGCATCACCTGGTTCACGCTCGAGTACGTGCTGCGCTTCAGCGCCTCGCCCGACAAGTGGAAGTTCTTCAAGGGCGGGCTGAACGTGATCGACCTGCTGGCCATCATGCCGTACTACGTGTCGCTGTTCCTCGTCGAGACGAACAAGAACGCGACGGACCAGTTCCAGGACGTGCGCCGCGTCGTCCAAATATTCCGCATCATGAGGATCCTCAGGATCCTGAAGCTCGCGCGCCACTCGACGGGCCTGCAGAGCCTGGGCTTCACCCTCCGAAACTCGTACAAGGAGCTGGGCCTGCTGATGCTCTTTCTGGCCATGGGCGTGCTCATATTCTCGAGCCTGGCTTACTTCGCGGAAAAGGAGGAGCCCGGGACCAAATTCATAAGCATTCCGGAAACGTTCTGGTGGGCGGGCATTACCATGACCACGGTTGGCTACGGCGACATTTACCCCACCACGGCGTTGGGCAAGGTCATCGGTAGTGTATGTTGTATATGTGGTGTCCTGGTAATCGCGTTACCCATTCCCATTATCGTCAATAATTTCGCCGAGTTCTACAAGAACCAGATGAGGCGGGAAAAGGCCCTCAAGAGGCGCGAGGCCCTCGAGAGGGCCAAGCGCGAGGGCAGCATCGTCTCTTTCCACCATATCAACCTGAGGGACGCCTTCGCCAAGAGCATGGACCTCATTGACGTCATCGTCGACACGGGTGAGAGAAATTTTCCCTTACTCTTTTTCTTTCACCTTTCACCTTTCACCTTTCACCTTTCACCTTTCACGTCTCACTTTCGCCTAAGATTATTGGACAAAGTAACTGCCTCCAGGTCTGCTCCAGTCTGACCAAACCAAGCACTTAACTACTCTTTTTTCTCAAGCGCACAGCTCCCATGAAACTTTAATTAGATTACAAGCTGTGCCATTAACTTACCTAACTGTTACGTCGAGTTGCAAAAGTTCTATAGCAAGATTCGTACGCATTGTAACGTACTACGGAAAATCGGAAAATGTATAGTAAACTTTTTCCAATAATTCATTCCCTTGCATTCAAGTTCATTGTAGTATCAGAAAATAAACCTTTTCAAATTTCTAATCATTGGGTTTTTCATCACTTCCACTTCAGAGTTATCGACGATCTAAATGAGAAATATTCGAAAACAATGAAATATCTGTTTTCAATGTTTCGATTTAAGGGTCTAATACTACAGATGGATAAATAAAATTTCAAAGTAATGGAAGCTTATAGCAATACTATAAATATATTTTAAACTTCCATCCTTTACTGAAAATCTTATTCTTTTACATTCAGAACAGAATATTTTTATAGTCCTCAAATAACATTAGCTCGTATTAGTGTTTCATTTACGTCTTTTATCTGATTTTAGAGTATTGTGAAATACCTAGTGGCGTATTCTATGCCTTTGCTTTGTCGCGATGCTCATTATTTCGCGTATTTCGTTCATTTGTTCTGTACTGTTGTTTTAGTGTTAAATAAAAGTATCGCATACTTGTCAGTTGTCACAAAATACCCGATATTAATCTTTTAATTAACTCTTTCACTCTGGATTTTACAAATTTTTTTACATGATTCCAGGTCGTAAACAAATATGTGATACTTTGTATAAAGTTTCCTTCGTATCTAACAAAACCTTATTTTTGACTACTAATTATGTATTTGCATTGATGTCTATTTTGTTACTGTGACTATTGTGTAGTAGAAAATCGTAGGATTTATCGAATAACGTGGCTCTTGTTTACGTTTATTTTCGATTATTTTCGTACTTAAAGCGGATAATCTACATCAGCTGAAAGCTGTTAAAACTGCAAAATAAAAGTTATTTACGATATCGATAGAAATTCATGGCGATATTCTAGAGAAATAATGAGGAACTGGTCTGTAGTTCAGTCCTTAAAAAGCACTAAATTCTGTACTGTATTACACATCCTGTACGTGAAAATTAGTAGATTTTTCCTTTCAGCTCGAATCGCGAACGGGATTGTCGACCGAGGTAAACATCCGTTAAAGCTGCTGCCGAATTTTAATGCTGCACACACGACTTTGAAAGAGCATCGCTGTTGTACGGCTAAATTATTCTATTTAGTGTGGCCATAGGGTAAAGTCGCTAATAGTCGACCACAGATGATAGGGTACAATTGGTATCATAATCAGTGTATAAAAAACAAGTATTTTAAGCTGCTATTTGCATACAAATTTCAATTTTTTCTTTTAATAGAATGTTCATTAATACAGACGTAGAACAGTGCTTTTGAGCTAAAACATTTTTAAAAATGCAATTATTTTTTTATAGAGAATGAATAAATATTTTAGTGCGAATAATTAGTAGCTGACCATCCGATTGATATCGACATTTTAAACGCAATAAAAGCTTTTGAGGAAAATTATAAAAAATTTCAGTAGAACAAATAAGAATAAAACAGATTAAATGTATAGAGGGACGGTCGGCTACTGGGGTCTTTATCCTACGTAATAAATTATTTTACGCGAGCATATGTTGATGAATGAATGATATTGCATACAGAACGAAAAATATTATTGCATTATTTTATTTGCAAACAATTGTTACTCTAAGAAGAAAGAGTATTCTTTTCGTTAATTACTACTAGATTTAACTGGTTGTTTTTTTATTATATCATTATTTAAATTAAATGTTTGAAAAGGTCATGATATCAAAACTCAAAATAGTTTTGCCTGCAACAATGTTTATATTACGAGTAGTAACTTTTATTAAACATAACTGTACATGAGATATCTGGATAAGGTAAATATTTTTCTGCTCAGTTCAAAAGAAAGAAAACAGCGAGTTTTTTCGTTCTCTGTGCAAATACTTGAGCGTAAGAACCTGAAAAACTTTTTTGATTAATACAAAGAGTAGTTTTTTCACATATATATGAAAGTCGATATTCGCAGCATTTGTATAAGCGCACGCAGCGAGCCGCAGCTCTTTTAAATTTCGCGCAATCAGACTTTATTGTTAAAATAAGGTTAAAAGCTTCGTCTACGTTACGTTTGCACATATCAATGATTTATCTTTTTTTGTTACTTTTTCGCTTAAACTTCATTTGTTTTTCAAGTGAAAATATAAATTGCCTCAATTCTGCATGAATATTTGCTTACAAAAATGATTGCAGTAATAAACGCAATTTATGCTATAATGCCAAATAAAAAAATTAGTTCTACTTTTATACTCAACCGTAAGATAAATTCAATCCCTCGTTCGCTTCTTGTTACTATAACATTAAAAACCGAATAAATTATCACAGAAGCAGTAGAACGTTTAACCGAAATTGTTTACTCGCGCATCTTTAATTTATCCACTTGAAGCGTACGTTTCGATGTAGAAACGACATACATCACTTGAAAAAGAGAAGGCGAAAAAGAATGTTCGAGCATTCGTTTCTCTTCTTTATTCTCTCCCGTACTCTGTATATATTCGCGCCGCTTCATTGACTCCGAGTCGCTGGCAATAAAAGTAATTTATTAGAAGATTGCGAGTAGTTGGGAATGCGCGCGCGCACCGTGTGCGTAGGTGGCATTCAAGTGCAACGCGCTAAAATACGACGGTCCAGCCCGTCGAGGAATTTGCGCCTCGAGTTCGACGCTCGTGGGGGATTCGAACGCGCGCGGTTCTGGGTTTTTGGGTTTACGACCGCGCGGAGCATCTTTTCGCGATGACTTTTTGCGCGCCACGCGAAGGCCCCTCTTTGATCGAGCGTAAGCGGCAGCGTAGCCGCAGTAAGTAGCAGTAACCGTAGAGATAATATACCTAATGAATCTCGAATTTATGGAATGTACGTTTCTGCAAGTCGACTTTGACGTTTTCGAATTCGGGTTTCTTTGAACGTGAGAGAAATTTGCAGATGAAAAGATCCTTTATTTCTTATGTTTATATAGTATGCGGATATTTTTTTTAAATATTGTACTTTCAGTTAAAGAAATTTATATGCCATTCGAGCTGAAATTCGGCATGAGAGATATATATATAATAAATTTTAAAGAATACCTACTCATTTGCAACTGTAAAGTAGGTCACGTTTAAAAACTTGCGGAATAATTGCTGTCTAATTTAGCACTGTAAATGCAGAGGTCCGTTCTTCCAAAATCATAAATTTAATTTTTAGTAATTTCAGCTAGATTAATCATTTAAAAAAATTAAATAAAAAAGTTTACTGATGGACATAACGGAGAAAACATAACTTCTGCATTTTTCTCTGTATTAAATAATGAATCTTTATTTTTGTTTCGGCTGGAGTATCGGCTCCTATATAAATGATACTTCAATAGACGACTGATTCACGCGTTTGCGCGATGCTTTAAAAAATTCAAATGATATTCTAGTAGATATTCTAGAGAAATCATATCTCAATAGGCAATAATTGAAATACCTCCCATACAGTCGAGGACATTGAAATATATATTGCTTCAGCACGCTTCCGAATTTTAGTTACTTTTATTAAATAAAAGTTCGTTAGTTCAAAATTGTATTTTGTTCAAATTATTAATTACCTACACAAGAATAGATGAAAAAATTTTGTTTAGTTAACTGAGCTTTATAACTACTTAGTTGACAAGAACGATTCTGCTTAAAAAATATTTGCGTAAAAAATATGATTTGCTTATAAATTTTTCATCTTTGCAAATTGAGATTATCCGAATATTGAATATCATTAAATCGATGAAAGAGAATAATTACAATATCATGAAATTTATACTTCTAAATAAGTAAATTTTTATAGAAAAACTTTTGAATGTTTCAGATAATGATTTTATTTAGGTTGACGAACAAAATCATGAGTATGATAAGTTTGATATTTATTATTAATATAGGTTTTGAAACATGCATGGTATTTTTTAAAATGCAAATAATAATTAGTGTAATTGAAAAGCTCGCTTAAAAATAATTAAATTTAGATGGCTGCCTAAATTTCATCTCTAAGATGCGTACAAGTAGTGCAAACGATTAGAAATACATTTATAAATAGATCTAGTGCTTATGGTGGCATCTTCTCAATGCAAGATCAATGAAGTAATAGTTGAGAGCTTTTAGTTCAAGAGTTATAATTGCCCAATTCGCAAGTTCAAATGAGATCGGCGAGACAAAAAACGCGACAGTCGACTAAACAAAATTTCTTCATGACAAGTCTGGTAAGGGCTCCAATGTCGAGCGCTACATAGCTAAATAAAGCAGCATCTCCAGTCTCTAATGCATTAAAATGAACAAGCCAATTTTATCTTATGTTATACGTAGCTAATAGCTTCCTCTGCGCTTCTAACATTAATTTCATTCAAGGTGATACGACAAATCCATCGATGTACAGTCCGCAGCTGGCTTCTTTCTTCCTTTCTCTATTAATAAGAAACACAAATTTGATGAAATCCAGTTATCTCAATTTTTTTCTATATAAACAATTGCTTTTCGCCTCTCCCCTTCACTGATACGACCCCCGGATCCAGTTCAACACGCTTACTGTACATACAATACCAAGACCAAGTATCAGAGCCACCCCGAGCAGAGTTTAAATAAAGAAAGCTAACAGTCACCCCAGAAAACGATTGCCTCGCTTGAATATCGTCGTGTGTCCCCGGGAGTGTGCGCGATGACTGACGGGGCGCGCGCGTCCTCTTTTTTTGCCCGGCAGGTCACAACATGTCGGGCGTCGACGGGAACAGCACCGAGGGCGAGTCGGCCTGTGGCCGGGGACCGTCCCAGACGGGGGCAGGCTGCTACCGCAACTACGATCACTACGGCCCGTCCAAGCATCGGCGCAGCAACTCCTCCTGCTTCCCGAATCTGCAGAACGACCTGTCCAATACGCCCGACAGCCCGAACCGCCGACTCCTCGACTTCGCCCAGAACATATCCAGCAATCAGGCCGACCACTACTACCACGACCAGGTGCCGGCCCAGCAGCTCAGTCAGCCCATCACCACGCCCAGCGTGAGTTATCTCCGTCACACGCATCCCCTATCACGCCCTTTTCTTTATCATTTTCATTTTCTTTATCATTTTTTTCTTTTTTTTATCAAACTCTTTTTTTTTTGTCGTTGCTGTCGAGTTCGACATATCGTGGCCCGGATTGTAGCGTGCAAGCTGCACGACGTATTTTTTTCCCAATTTTTTTTCTCGTTTTCGCCCATATGTGGCAGCTCTGGTGAATCAGTTTTTCCGAGTGGCGAATCGCACGCTCGGGTTAAGATAAATTTGCTCGGCGGTGCAATTTAAATTTTTACCCGTTAAATTTCTATTTATATCTGCCCACGTTTTTCCGAGTTTTACTTGAGCAAACAGTTCCGTAAGTTGCATTGATTTGTCAAAACATATTTTCTTCCATAAAAAAGAGCTGATGCGAAAAATATTGGCGAAGTAATATCTTACACGGAAAGTTTGACCGCAACATCTGGTATCGCAACGCCAAAATGATGATATCAATGGCAGTGCGCGATACAAGATGAGCACTCCAAGTGTCGGGGAAACACGCGGGACATTTTGAAAAAGCGGTTGTTCGTAACAGTGGAAAGTTTTAATTAACGTCCGATTCAGGCCGCACTCGAGTCTGATGCGTCGCTACTCGGGTTTACTGACAGAGCTGCAATTTATCTGGTGGCCGAAGTTTCTGCCTCGCAAAGTTCAATCGCTACACTTCGGTGATTTGTGTGCGTGTCCTTGACTTGAAAACTTTTGGAGGTTCTTGATTTTCGAGTTAGTGTATCGACGAGAAGATTATCTCCGGTAAACTTGGAACTTTCCGGCACATTAGGCGCAATTGCAGCCGTTTATCAAACTACGGCCGAAAAATTGCTTGGACTTATTTTACTTTTCAGTTTGAAGACTTGCTCGATTTAACTGTTGAACGAAAGTGTTACGGCTGGACTCGCGAAGTCGATAACCGAGTACTTTCAATATATGAATTCTCCGCGAAATATGCTATGTGAGGCAGAAATTAGTGCATCCTGCAGGGAATTGGCAACAGCTTGAGTTTAATCGTACTATTTGTGTTTTTTGCGTCTTGCATCAGAACTGAATAGTAAGAGCTCATACATACCAAAGTGTTTGTTTTGACAAAATGATGAATGCAACTATAATTCATCCTACGAATTTCACTTCCAAATGCACAAGGTCCGCGCACCTGTTTGTCTATCTTCAAACTTTTACCGAATCAAAGCTTAACTGCGATCGTGAGCGTGGAAATAAATTATCTTTCACAAATAATCAATGGAAAAAAGTTACAGTGCGTTTCTCAAAGCTTTATGAAACTTTTATTTCGATTATCATTCACATGAACTAATTACCTTGCAGAAATCAGTTTGAAGCATGATTGCAATTAATAGTTATATACCTCTGCAGGTAATGTGAGACAATTATTGATAGAGGCAATTAAAGCGAGTTTAAATCATTTACAAAGAACCGTCGAGAAATTTCATTAGCTTTTAATTGAAAAAAAGTACAACTTTTTTATGTAATATTCAGTCGTTTCAATGAACGAACTTTTAACGAGTGAAAATTAAGCTTGTTTAGCAATTGTCACACGTTATTCAAATAAGATAACCTACTTTTTGTTCCACGCTTATCTTTTCAGTTAATTTTCTTTCGCGTACTTTCTTTCGCACGAGCTATCCGCAAGCTCGAAAATTAAACACCTCATCTTTTAAAAAAACTACCCAACGTTACAGTACGCGCGTTTTTGTCTTCGGTCGTCGTCTGGAAAATAAAAATAAAAGAAAGACACTGACACGCACGCACACACGCACATAAAGGTACACTTTTCAGGCTGGCGGAGGTGTGAGAAAACCTCGCGGTGGCATCCTCAAAGTCTCCCAAAATTGAAAGAGAGATGTGCGTAAGAGCTGCTCGGCAGGGGAATAGCAGACTCGATGCGAATCGGATAATGCACGGTGTTTACGTAGCAAATGAGAGAAAAGTCAAAGACACTAGTGCGCAAGACATTGACACGTTATAATGCGTATTTTTTCGTACCCGAGGCTTAGCCGTAGTGTCCTGCGCGGGGTACGAGAGAAAAATTATTAGTGTCCTTGTGAGGCTGAAAGAATAAGGTACGTTGACTTGTGATAAACTACAGGCATTTCGAGGGTCTAGTGATCTTATGTTTCCTCATTCCATTAACGCTCGGATTTTCCGGCGAATGTCGCGACAATCAGACCGAAACTCTAAATTTCCCGTAAGATGGGCCTAAATAGGACTGAAATATTTATTAAAGGACTTGATGAATAAAAGTATTTTTACTTTTAATACAAACAAAATAGCAATTTATTTTATATAAACCTCATTTCGTTTTTCTGAAAATCAAATATGTTCCAAATAAGGTAATTTATTACTTGGAAGCACAAGATACGATTAAAATACAAAATGTAGTAAAAAGAGAAATTTTTAAATGATAATACTTATTCTATTATGTAATTTGAAATAGTAGTTCTAACAAAGTCAGTCGATAGAAATAAATTCAGTTGTGTAGGTCGGCTTCTTTGTGGTCGCCATTTTGAATTTTAAAATTTTGGCATCCGATTCGAAATCAATGACCTAAAAACCTCCAAGATTGATTCTGAGTAAAATCAAACGAGTAGTAGGCGTATTTATATAACGAATATCGCTACATGAAACCGCAATGCAAGTCGACTTTTTAAGATGCCAAATGCTCCTATTTTCTATTTAATTCTCTATAAAAGATATAATTTAACGAGATTAAAAGGCTCTATATCCCTAACAATTAATTCCTGTCCTAATACGAAGGTCAGCCCGTCAAAGTAAAAAGATCAAACACAAAAAAGATACTTTCACAAGATCCTCGAGTGTTGAAAATAAATAGCACAGCTTTTGAAATTTTAATAATACGCGCATACTAAATGAGCTTCGGCTGTATGCTGCATGCTGTATGCGGCAGGCATGCCCAGTAGCAGCTCCGAGCTGAGGAGCGTCGGAAAGAAAAAAAAAACACCATCACAAGTTAGTTCTCTTTCTTTGCCAGATGTAAGAGCATATGCATATCCGAGGCTTGCACACGCCTTGCAATTTGTCACGCGCAATGCAGTCGCTGCACTCGAGTTCTCCGGCGCGTCCCGCCTCAGCGGCTCGACAATAAGGCATAAAAAAGGGAAACGGAGAGCGAGAGCACTCACGGTAGCATCCCCTCCTCTGCCTCCGCGTATTTACGCAACGATCGAGCACGAACCCTGCGACAGTTTCTTTACTCGGAGACGAGAGAATTTGCATCTTTATCATAGAGGAGCACCGTTTTTATTGTTTTCCCGTGTACGAGTGTGCCGTGCGTAGTCTCTCCTGACCCCCGAGTCCCGATTCAGCTGCTTTCTCTTTATTTATCCTGCTTACAAGCGCCCTAGAGCAAGAGGAGGTAGTAACTCGGGGCTTCTTTTTTTTACGCTGTTTGTACCGGCGGCGGCAGGCACTTTCCTGGCTGTATGAGCAAGCGAGGGAGTAGGCGGCAAGAGGGGAAGGTGGAGAGGGAATCTTATGGCCGCAACAGGGCTGTTGTTTACGCGCAAAAAGTGCATGGAATTGAATGGAATCGTGACGGCTGTATCGATTTTCAGCCCCGAAGGGATAATTGTATTATTGGAAAACTTCTGTCGCCGGAGCCTCTTTTCATTTGCACGGCAACTTGACTTTCAGATAGATTAAATATTTTAACGACTACCTTCGTGCTTTGTTAGTGATGTTTAATGAAATTTTCGCGCACTTTTTAATCGATGTGACTCGTTAACTTTGGAAATCTCAACAAATTTGCCTTAGAAAAAGTTTTAATTAGCATGAAAAAGTCAGGTCACGATGTATCTCAATTCCGGGCAATTTTTCATCAGCCATAAACGAGCTCCTCACGTTCAATTTGAATTTCAGCTTTGACCTCTTACCTTGCAGGGTCGGAAATCCATACTCGACGAAGATCTCTAAAGGCGAGAGAAAGCTCCATGCTACGGGCTAACCTAGGAACAAGAGGCAAATGGAATAAAGTGGAGCGAAAAAAGCGAGCGAAACTAAGCCAATAGAGAGAAGTGCGAGAGCGCGAGCGGGGGAGGTATTAATACGGAGAAGCGCGGGGGCGACGCTACATAGCACTAGCGGCTGCATAAGCGAGGCGGAGAAAAGTCCCCCTCGAAAGAATAGACGCGCGGGAGGCTCGCTTTGTCTCACTTGTGTAACGCGAGCGCCCGCGCCAAAAAGGGAAGCTGCTGCTGCGCTCGCGCCCCGGGTATACCCTACGTATACACGTGCACGCCAAAGTCGCTCTCTCGCGAAATGCGACTGTACACGACGCTGCAGCCCGAGGGCCAATGGCTGAGCGCCTCCCTTTCTCTCCGCCGCCGCCCGGAAAACCGAAAAAATCGCCCGCTGCCCGGAGAAACTGATAAGGGAGAAAAAACGAGATGCGCGAGTGCAGCCCGCGGTGTTCGTCGAGGGACTGTTACACGACGAGAGAAAGAGAGAGAGCGAAGGAAATTATTGGGACGCGAAGGGAAGTCCGTTCAAGTGGAAAATTGACCTCCGAAAGTCCGCAATAAAGAGGGACGCCGTTCGCGAAGTGGGCGCGGAGGGGAGAAAGAGAGGTGGCACCGAGTTCGGTTACGGGAAAATTCGAAGAGCGCCACTCGCTTGTCGAAATAATGCGAGCTTTATAGGCACCTGCGATACATACATTCCCTACTGGTTACTGCTTTTTCTTTTGTACATTGTGTTCTACTGTGAAAGTGGATGCACCCGTCGTCTCCTACGTACTTGTCGTATATAAAGTAATGCAATCGATCGTGCTGTGTACTCAAAACTATAAGAAAAAGTAAGAGAGTTCTGCGAGTGGAAATGCACAGCTTTACGTCTGAGCGTACGCGGCCGATTTGTGGAAGAATGGAAGAATTCGCGAAGGTCGGGCTGCGCGCTCCTTTCGAATTAGCTAAAGTACCGAGAGCTCGGAAAGTTGTTACGATCACGGATTCACTTGTCGTGGCTACCGTGCTCATTTTGTAACTGTAAAAAGAAAATAGAATATGTACGCGGACAGATATTTTGTAAAAATTTACGCAGATCTCTGTAAAATTGACCGTGCAGATGAACTATATTTCGAAAATAAAATGCGAGCATTATAAGCGTTGTAGTTAAATTTTGAAATTGCGTAATCATGTTTCTCAAACTTAATTGCCCGTTGTTTCCGTCAAGCCAGTAGATCTACCAGCGCTTGAAAATGATGAGCTAATGTTAATTTATTTTTAAAAAATCAGTTTAACCAATCATTTAGCGTTTTCGAAATAGATAATGGAGAATCTTGTAATTTCTTAAAATTTTGTAAAATTGGACCGATGTACAGCCATTAAAAAGATTAAAGTATATGTGAAGGTATTACCCAGAGTTCAGCCAAGTAATCGCAATACAATTTTGTCCTTATCTCTCGCCAAAGAACTCGAAGGAGAATTTTTCTTACAAATTTGCACAAAAAGAATTGAAAGGATTCTTCGCTAAAATTGTTACAATATACAATGGTACCACCAGCCGTAAAAATAATTGAAAAAAAAAAGAAGTACGCGTCAGCCTCGTTAGCTATAGCTTCAAATCGGTTACACAGTCGTTAAATGCAAAAAGGCAAGGAAGGAAGCAAACACCGCCGCACGCCGAGTGCGAGAAAAACTTGAACAAAAGCTAACTTTCACGACGCTTATTTCTTTTGCTTCGCACGATATGTCTGGGCTGTTCAAATATTTGTGAATAAAAAAGTGTTCTCTAGTTCATGTCTGACTGTTCACTGATAGTCTGATTAAACAGCGACGTTAAAGTTGTTTACGTTATACATTAAATATTTTAGTTTTGCGCATTTAAGCGACGAGTAGTTTTAATCTGCGATGTGTAGAATCCGTTGTTGCCTTTGATAAATTACGTTCTCTACTTAGATGCCTTGTTCGAGCGTACATTTTTAGACCGATGCGACGTTGTTTCGTATAAGCAAAGAAAAACTGCAGCCATATAGAAGCGAAAGCGTAGGCGGAGCCAAATTATTGTAAATTGAATATCATTTTTTTCGGCCTACTACCAGCGTGTCTACATACATAACATAACATAACAAAGCAACACACAGGGTCTCGTAACTAAAGCAAATTTTCATTTAACCAGCCGACAAACAATCCTAAACTCTTTAATTATTTAAAGATTTAGCAATAAGTAGTCAATATTGCAATAAACGGGTCTTTTGCCCTAAACTAAGTTGAAAATAACACGATGTCGCAGCAATGTTACAATTAATGTACATCACCGTTGGCTCTATTACGTAAATAAAGTGAGAAGTGGGTTGAAAACTGGATTATCAATGTCTCTCTTTTTTTCACTTACTTGCTTGCTTCATTTCCCTTTTACTTTCCTGCGCGCTCTAGAGAATAAAAAGCAGAATTTTTTTTTTATGAATTTTTCTTTGCGATCTTTCGTTCTCAAGAGATCTCCGCGCCTCTTTAGTCTCCTTGCGCATCTCTTTTTTTTACTCTCTTCTTTCAATTCCTCGCTACCCGAGGATACCTACAAAGCTGAAGTTTGGTCTGAGCTGCATTGCGGTTTGCCGAGGAAAAGTCAACGAGTTGCAGTAAAATATTTTCCGTTCTCTTTATTTTTCTTCTCTCTCGCTCCTCTCCTTTTTGGCGGTGCGCGATTTGTTTGGAAAAAAATTAAGTCGCGTTTACTGCTAAGATTTTTTCGCTTCCGCGACCAAGGAGGCAAGTGTGAGGAAGAGAGTACTCTTTCATTACTGATTCAAGGCTACAATTTCGTTTAACGGTGGAAAACTTGGGAACTTTTTATACATATGCGTGGAAGGAGACGTTTTTGCGGATTCCCTTTTATCCTTTTTTTCTCCTCGTCAATTCAGTTCCATTCAATTTACGCAATTTTCTTTTTCCCATCAATTTATAGTGCTGCGGTTTATTCTGTTTCTTTCCTTTGTTAAAGTCGCTTCTTCACTGACGTGGTTGTACCTTTCAACTGGGTGCATAAGCCGTGCAAATTACGTCACATTAGTCTAGAGAAACGCACTTGACTTACCAATATAAAAGGAAACATTTATTCTTTTTTACAGGATTAAAAAAAATGTTTAATATTCTTCAAAATTCATCATGTAAAAAATACAATTATCATGAATCATGCATTAAAGTCTTTTAATTTTTACGTGTTTCCCTCATACAATGTAATACTATTGTATATTTTTTGCTTTCTCATCTTTGTAGTTATGTTCTGTAAATTAACTTACTCAACGAGATATTGCATTCGATTTAATCGACAGTGTAATTAAATTACAATTGAAGCTTTTAGTTTTACATAAATGCGCTAAATTAAATTGAATGTGCTATTTCGTTGATTCATAATTAAAATCGCTATTATTTTGTACAGCATGGATATTTCCATACCAATGATACTGTGTACATGTTTACGCATTTATTAAGTTTCAACACAATGGCGATTTTGTCGAACTAAACAAAGGCTTTGTTCTAATCCTAATAATTACAGGCATAATGTGTATAACATTTATAGGAAGAGGACAAAAAAGATCGAAGAAAAATCAAGCCGGAATCAGAGAAAAATGAAAAAGTCGGGAAAATTGAAAAAGTCGATGAATTTCCTAGCGAATTCGAGTGTTGCTTTTGTACTACAAAGGTATTTACAGAAAAAAACCTACTTACAATAATATAGAGCAACTCTTATTTAACAGTGTAAATACTTTTTTCGGTCTTGTTTCTTTTATTTTTTGTACAAAAATTTTTACAATCACTGAAATGATTATATTTGATACATGATCGTTGTTGCAATCACCAATTGTAATATATATTCAATACTTTTATTTTGCTTTGATTTTCCTAATTTGAGGAGATTTTTGCAGATTCAAAAGTTAATGAGATTTTACAATGTTATTATGGAATGATTATGCACCTTTATTTCGGCTACTGGACAATTATTTCTTTCTCGTTTTTTCTAGTTGTCGATTTATTTTTTACATTGTCACAATAATCAGCAAAATACGTAAGTCCTTAGGTGTATCAATAAACTTCTTTGCTCTTTTTATTTAGTTCATTTTATTTCAGATTATATACTATTTACACTTATAATTATTGTTATTGTCACTGTAAAGCATGTTCAATGGTAGAATAGTCTTGGTTGTGAATAACACTTTATTCTAACTTTTAAGAACCTCATGTGCGTTTGCGTATTTGACACGTGAAACCATATTTTTTACTTGCACATCAAAATCATAAGTATTTTTTTATTCTAAAAATACTTGCGTTACGAGGCTTTATATTTTTTATACTGTATTTAGTGTGCTCAATTAAGATCGTAAGCATTTTTCTATTACCTTTAGCACTAATACTTATCCGATTCTATATTATTTCATCTTTGGTATTTTGATGTTCACTTTATCAATTTTATGCTGTATTTTATGTACTAGTAGTTAAATCATTTTATTTCATGAAATATGAAACATCTTACATATTTTTAAAAATTATTGCAATACATTTGTATAAAATTTATACTGAAATTTAATAATTCAACGTTTCAATCAGATTTTAAGAAAAATAATTTTTTAATCCTTTTTATGTTATAAACATTTTGTGACTTTTTGAAATGAAATTAAAAATTTTATTCAATACATTTTGAGTATAATAATTTTGCAGTAGTTAAGCACTCTTCATTAATGAATTAAAACAATGTTTTTGTATTCTAGCTTATCGCGTCTCACATCACTTTCTGTTTTAGCTAGAAATTTCTGTTTATTTTGTCAATTAACGGCGTCACGACGTTTGCAGGAGTACAAAGAGTACAGGGACGCTGAGGACATTATGCCACTGGGTACGAGTGATTTCAAGAGTACAGTATGCCAGGACCTGAAGTCTCTGCGTGACAGCAGCTTCGACCAGGCAACCCTCTTCAGCGAGATGCAACAATTCCAGCAGATGCACCAGCTGCAGCAGCAGATACAGCTGATGCAACACCAGATGCAGCAGCAGCAACAGCAGCAGCAACAACAGCAGCAAATGCAGCAGCAGCAACAGCAGCAGCAGCTGATGCTGCAACAGCAACAGCAGCAACAATCGCTGATGATCACGGCGGGTCAGCAGCAGCCGCAGGCGGCGGATAACAAAAACTACAACGAACGAGGCAGCGTCGACAGCTCGGACACATACGCCAGCTGTCAAACGCATCCTTTCTACTCCGAGGTAGGAGCGCCACTTATACCCGGCGGCGAGTAGATACATTCGGATTTGGTCAGCCATTGCGTGTTTCGGACCACGAGTTTCGTCTTGCTGAATCCTTAAAGACCTTGCGCGCATAAATTGATGTTTTTTATTAGCAACTAGTTATCGTTGCATTAGATGCAAGTATTTCGTCTTTTTTAATTATGGATTAATTATTAAACGTCTTTATAAATAAAAGTAATCGAGAGAAAAATAGAATAATGCAAACTAATGAACGAGTGAACTCGAAATTGCCGTGGGAGTGTAAGCCGACTAACAGTAAGATCATTTAAGACTTTGGCAGTTGAGCTAAATTCACGGAAATTGTAGTTACTAAAGCTCCTTTGATACTGTTGCAACCCTAAGCGAATTTCAAAACCGTGTCGCAATAGTGAAATATTACATTGTCCTACAATTTTGTAAACAAAAAAATGGTACAAGTTGAAGAATAATTTCAATGGATGATTTTTAAAAATTCCGTATCTAGAAAGTAGTTCTCCAACAGCAATAAATGTTTATACTTGCTAAAAAGATGTTGGAGAGGGAAGGTTAGGGAGTAAAAGAAAAATAGTGGTAGCTCGCCTCGGTCTTCCCTCCCCAGTAATAAATGAATGCAATCTACTTCATTGCAACAGCTCTAAATAAAAGGTCTTTGTATTGTAATCGACTGCACCAGTTACGCTCAGCCATAGCATTACTCATTCAGTTCGCGCCTTACGTACCCCGTCAGTTATATACCTCGCTCGTTCCGCCAGTTCTTCTTGTAACTCGGTGCAACTGTTTTAAGTACATAAATCCGCGGATCGATCCCACTTTTTGCACATTTGCCTCGACTTTTGCTTGCAGAGCGACTTGACCGAGGAGGCGGACAGCAATTTGTACGTGAACCCGCTGGAAGGGAGCGCGGACAAAGGGCGCAGCAGTGCCTGCGTGAAGAAGTCGGCCTCCGGTGAGATAGCCCACGTGGCGCTGAACGTGTCGCCGAGCGCCGAGTCTCTCAAGGAAATTAACACACCAGCCAAAGCCAGCAATAAAACGAATTTGAACGAGGCGATACCGAAACACAGGAAATCTCGCATTCAACAGGTGAGAGAATGAGAGGAGAGAAAGAGAGGGAATGAGAGGTGAGACGACGAGGGGCGAGGGGAAGAACGAGACCGACTGCACTCTCGAGAACGAGCTGTTAAAGTCTTTATCGAAGCCCGTTTACGCCGCTGTACTGTAGCTGTAAAAAAGGGGGCGGCCTCTGTTTTTCTACTCTCCTTTTTTTCTTGCGCTCGACGACCATTCGGCGGATGCATTAGCGCCGGCCGCGTAATTAATTCGGTGCCGGCGGGGGTGTCTCGACGGGACGAGGGGCTGGGAGGAGACGCCGATGAGCGCTCGGCTGCTTTACATAAGTGCAGTTAGCGGTTTAGTCGCCTGTAACGCCCCTGAACCCCGGTACGGAGGGAGCTTATCGCGAAAGCGCTTTTTCGCGCTAGCGCAGACGGCTATTAATTTCGCGGACGTGCTACGCATATTGTAATCAAAAGCTCATTTCTGCAATATTCACCCTTAATTTTTCCGATATGCGATGAATACTAATTGGGGATTTATATCCGACACTGAATTGTAGTGCAGGATTAGTATTGTAGATTTCATTTCCAGATAAATGTTTGTCGTAAATTGTTCATTGCTAAATTTTAAAATAACATGCAACATTTTTCTAATAAATCTAATCTATTCTAATAAATTGAGAGAAAAACGCTTGTTTAAACAAAATATATATATTAAATTTAATTTAAAATTTTTTTTATTAAAATACATATCTACAAGTTTTCCAGGTTGAAATATTCGAAATTGTGGATAAAGATGCGTAAGTCCACTTTACCTCGGAATCAAACCTTACTGTTTGTTGACCGTTTTATATTTCTACCTGCTTTCGTATTGTCCCAAATGTACAGTTAAATCCATTTAAAGTTTTTTCTGATAATTAGTGTATACATTTATTAAAACACTCTATCCCAATTTCAATTTTATCTACGTGTTTACCTATTTATATACCTTTCAATTTTTCTGGTTAGGAGAAGATTTGGACTTCGGATTCTTACAAAATTGGGAAGAATGTTTGGAAAGATCAAAAAGTATGAAGGACAACAAATTAGTAACTTCTAACAATATTTTTAAAGCCACAGGTCTCCAAATGTTATTATTTTGATTATGTAAGTCAAACTATTGTTGTCCAAAAAAAATTGGTATATAGATAATCAAAATAAATATTTTGACATTCCATAAGAATCGCCCGAGTTTTGTAAGAATTCGTAACCCCAATGTCACAACTCTTTGCTAATTATTTTTTTTATAAAATGTTCCAAGTTCAAATGTGGGTTTACATTACAAAGTTTAACGACAATAATGGAGATATAACCGGAATAGTTAAATATCTTTTATTTTTCAATGACCGATATTCGATATATTTTAAATAATTAGAAACATGTAAATAATATTAACTTCTATTAACCTAGCAATTTCATGAAACTATTACGAATTGAATTTGATTCTGTAATTGCCAAGGCAATTTAATCTGAAAGCAAAATGGATCAATGTATGTACATAGTAATTAATTTCTATTCTGATGTTCAATACACAATTTGTTTGCCATTCTGTATATCCTGTACATATAACGCACAAAATACGTTCTTACCAAAGGAAGTAAAAAGTCAACATATATGTGTTGTAAAATATTTTATTAAAAAAAAAATATGAAAAAATATGATGAAAATCTATACCACGTTTATTTAAAATCCTATTTTTAAATGCATCGAAAAGGAAATGAAATAAGCGGATAGCTGATTGAAGAAAGAAAATATTCTGAAATTTAAATGAGAAAGTACGTAAAAGCTGGTATAGATTTCGAGGCACGCAGCTCTCGACGCGCGAATAAAATCTTCCAATTTTCTTTCTCGAAATAAAGGTTCGAATTGATTTCTTTCGTGTAAACTGCTCGCTTTGTACATTAAGATGAGCTTGGTTGAAAAGAATTCAATTCGCAAGCGAAGTAAGCGAGTGAGGGCGAGGGTAGTAATTTAGTTGTTTGCCCGTTGCAGAGCGCGCAGCGACCGCGCGCCCAGTTCGTAACGAGCGGCACGGACTCGAGCGGGTCGTCGACGATCCGCGAGGACCTGGCCGACAGCAAGGAGGACAACAACAACGGGCAGCAGTACGGCGGCGCTGGCGGGGGCGGGGGCGGCGGCAGCGCCGCCGGCGGCGCCGCTTCTGGTGGAGGCGGTGGCGGTCTGCGGGGCGGACGCGCCTCGCAGTTCGCCCCCGTGAACAGCCTCGCCTCGGCGACGCGCATCATAAACCATCACCTCTTCGGGACGATCGCTAGTTCCAAGCACAACACCGGTAATTGACCCAAGCAGCCATTGCCAAGTAAGCCGTAAACGCGCTGCCTTCTTCCACCGCATCTCTATTGATTTTCCATTTAACGACTTTTTAATTCAATTAGCATTGCCGCATCATTTGTTATACACCACGAGCGTATTTCTAGAGATATTTTATTGTATATAAAAGAGAGGAAAGAGTTTTATCGAGGGAAGAGGTATGAGTGTGACGAGCCGCATAACTGTTCGCGCTCGCGCTCGCACGCACTTGTGTTACAATATTACGTTGATACGAACGATTCCCGAGCGAGAGGACCTTTTTCTCGATCGAGGACGACTGATTTGCCTCTTTACGACCAAGCGATTTTTTTCTGCGAACTTTTTTCTCGTTACCTCTGATAGTAGATCGAATCTCGCCTTCTCCCGATAACTTCTGTTCGGGCGCATGTACGTGAGATGCATCGGCATTGCTAGTGTATCAGGAATTTGTTATTCCTTTTACTTAAATTCGAGAAAATTTTATTTTTATTAATACTATTTATTAACTGAAAAGATTTTAATTAGAAGAAAAACATGTGATAAAGGAAAAGTATTGAAAAACGTTTTTCTCCATTTTCTTTTGACTCGACATCGAGAGAAATGGTTGTTATAATAATAGCTCGGATCGACGTGCTTATGCACTTTCACTTGAGGTATCGAAATGATGAGTCTTGAATGAATTGTTTTTATGTATGTTATGAAAATATTATAATGAATATTTCTTTGAACGATCGAGGTATAAGGCACGAAAATAAAGATAGCGAAATTCATTCGTGCACGTGTGTCCTCGTGAAAAGGTGAAAAGGAGAGAATGATTTTATTTATACATAATATGTGCGAATGTCAGTACAAAGCACTTGCAGTATAAAAGTGATTTGATTAATGAACGGTGATAGCAATAAAGTTCTGCGTTTTAAGCAGAGAAAATATATTACCGAGTTCACTTTTCTATAAATCTTCACACCCTTGTAAATTCACACTTGCTTTTTTATTTTAATGTTGCATTGATTTTTATTTTTTTTATTTTATTTTTAACAAATACAAAAATGTTTGCAATTTTCATTTTTATTTTTTTAAACAACTCTAAAATAAGTGAGTATTGCAGTTGGCTACTACATTGAATTTAACAAAAATTAACAAGCGCATACAGTTGTGGAACGAATAGTTTAAAAATCTGAAACAGAATTCAGGCACTTGTGGCCACACTATTAAATGCTTGATACTCTGCAGCTTGAAACATCATAAGCTACATGATCTGCTGGACATGAAAAAAGAGTCATCACCGTCATTCGCTTTATCCAGGCACTAAAAAAAGAAATCAACTACCATTGATGCATGTGTAAAAAAGTGTAATCGACCAGACCTTAATGGTGGTTTATCGAATTATGACACGATTGCCACGTTTTTTTTGAACAAACTATTTTTCAAATTTTATTTTCTTATTAATTTCTTTTTATAAGATTTTTCCCAAAGGAAGACAGTTTTTGTTTTTTTTAATAAATGTTATAACTGTTATCGGTGTAATTGTCAGCTTCAATATAAATGTGAAATTGCTGTACAGTCAAATTGCTTAATTATAACAAGCTAAATAAAAAAATTTTTTTTAAGTTTGCAAATTTGTGTAAAAATTTGTTTCAGAGTTATTAGACGTTATTTTTTAATTTTATTTAAAAAGAGGCAGGTAATCGATGTGCTAGCATTAAGGTCCTGCGACGAGAGGAGGAGAAGTAGTCGCAGTTCGTCGTCACGCTTCGTCGAGCACACATGACTCCAACTCAATAAAGCCTAGTTAAAATTGCACTGAGCGGAGTGATCGCTTCTTTTCTCAACTGAGTTTTGAGTCTTATTCGTCACGATTATGCGAAATTCATGTTGATAATGACCTTTCAATAAAGTTAATTTTCTTTGCTTGTCTGTGCAAGTTAAAGCTACGTACGAAATAGGTATGGGCGACGTAGTCTTGAAATAAGACACTAAGTTGTAATCGTGCAACGAATCAGCGAAACTCGTAAAAGAACCAATCCTGCGCCACCTCACCAATCACAATAAGAAAGAAAGACATTAGATAATCTGGCCTTGAGCGATCGAGGGATAAAGAAAAGAAAAACTCGAGTCTCATATCCTATGTGTGCCTGCTGAACGTTTTTCAGGAAAGAGCGCCGCAAGTAAACTATCACTGTCCGCCGACTCGATAGACAGCGAAGCAACGCCGTTCATAGAAAGGCATCGCATTTCAAAATCTATATTAAAGAAGTCCGAAAGCAGCAATAACTATTATAGCAATGCCGGTGGTGACTCGGACACCGAGAAGCTCATTGGCTGTGACAATACGTCCTGCACGATGGCCACGTGCGACAACGACGGTGGGCTCACACTTATGGCCGACGCATTCCCCAATGTCTATGGTACGCGCGATAACTCAAATCTCAAAACAACCACAAATTCAAGCACCCCCTTCATTAATCTTGTTGAACAATCTCAAATGGCTCACTGACCCACCACCCCCATTGTTTCTCCAATCACCCACTTATCGGGCTAGTCCTAACTAACATTCCGCCTAATGATTATTAACAGTTATAGATATCACGTCTCCCCCTGCATACCCTGGGCTGTATCATTGTAATCACGATATTTCTTGTAGATCAGTGCCTTCCACTCTGATTGTGAGTCAGCTTTTTAATAAGTTATTTTAACTCCGGAGTAGATGGCTTTCAGTAAGCAGAATATACTAGATCCATTCACTTGGTGTTCTGGTCACTTGAAACCATCCTAAACTGGAACAATCTTGAAAAAATTACTGAAGGCTACTAAAGATTCAATTTTTTAAATCTCACTGTATCTATAAGGAAAACCTGTATTACTAAAAATGTAGATACCATTTATTAATTGTGTGACCCTCATTATTAACTAACATTCATTTAAACATTTTACTAATAAGCGGAAAAGTGGTTGGTTCGCGCGACAGCTTTGCTACTACTTCGATTCTATGGTATTCTATAGCACCATGCCAGTGCCATTCTATTGTAAGAAAAGGAAAAAAAGTTTAGCGATTGAAAGGTACATAAATTAAAATCGCGGGACTTGGTTATAAAAGGCGAAAGGAAGAACGTCGGTGTAAGAATAATCGAGAAATATTAATGCTGGAAGCGTGATCGTTGTTCCGATCCACGTCTCCATCCAACTTTTATAAAACTTAAAGGCACTTCTATCGAGTTTCAATAAGAGGATTTCATTGTTACGCCCGAGTGGCGGCATCATTTGTCGCCGGGAATAAAAAGCAAGGGAAAAATGAAGTTGCTCGCGGAGCGCGCGACAGTTTTCGCGCGAAATCACCACTTTTCCGATACTCTTTTTACTTTTTATTCATGTTAGGCGAGAGTTAAACCATGTTACGTTCTTCGAATCGACATTAATGCCAGGATATTGTACCCTATGTGCGGACAGATCCGAGAGAGGACAAAAATTTCATACCCAAGTTACCTAAATCACTGTTCGGTGACGCGATGGAAGGTATATTGACATCATCATATTATCAGTAAAATTTTCTGTGCAATATATCACACTTGTTCACATTGCTACTCATACTTTGCTCTTTTTCCTATTTTCTTTCCTATGCCCGGCAGTAAATTAGTCGTCAACATAAAAACGACAATGTATCGACATTTACTACCTGGTCAATGGCAGCTTTGTGCGACTAAATTTTATTTACTCACGAATTTCTTTTGCCTCATTTTCGTTTTTGTAATTTTTGTTAATTAGCTGGCTTTTCATTCTAAATTGAACGACTATATCGCAACCACTGAACCTCATTTAAATAGAAATTATAATCCTCAACACAAACTATGGTCTCTTATTATAACTTTAATAATGTGTTTCAACTAGTACGAGGACAGTATGTTTAAGTGCCTTAAAGCTTTTTTTATGACAAACGACACGCTCGTGTGCCTTTCTCATTTTATACTAACAGACTCTATCATTTTCGTTGATTAAAAAAAAATGTAGCTGCATTGAATATTCAACAAAATTATACACGTGCAATAGGCAACAAACATTTAAATGACACTTTTATCAAGTAGTTTCGAGGAGAAATTTTCAAATTGAGCTGCATTTTTTCAAATAAACCTAGAGCATTCAAAAGCAATTTATTGCGTTTCAATAGATTGGATTTCATTCAGCTCAACCGAAATGAGAGATTTATCTCATTTTCATTCTATACCCTCTGAGGGTCATTTGATATTTTAAATTTATATTGAGAACTAAAGTTTTAACCTCATTTTAATTTACATCCACGCTTAGATAAATTGTTTTTAAGTGCTCTCCCGCAAAATAGCGTGCATACACGCCAAGTAAGATTTAGAGAAAGTTCACCGATACTACAGTTTACTGCAGTTTAAACAGAAACGAACTTTCTCTAAATGCAAGGAAAAATAATAAAATCGATCATCCGGTAAATGGAGGCGCCGAGTGAGGGAGAATTTAGAAGCCTAAAGAAAGTCGAGCGAAAAAGTATCCGCAATAAAGTGCAACCGTCCTGTCTGATTTCAGAGGAGAAGCAGGCGCGCGACGAGACGACGCAGGAGAACAAGAACAAGCGCGCGATGGAAGAGCTGCGCACGCCGAAGCTGAAGCCGCGCTTCAAGGACCCGCTGGACTCGCTGTCGCTGGGCGACAACTGCAACCAGTCGATCCTGCTGAGCTCGCTGAGGCCCCAGCGGCCCTCGAAGAAGCTCAGCGTCCAGATCGACAAGCGCAACGTGCAGCCGACTGCCGGTGCCCCGGGCAGGCCGAGCCCCGGGCCCGCCGCCCACTCTCTCCCCCACGACTACCGCTCGTAGTCGCCGCGGCGAGAGAGTCGCAACCTCAACCCCCACCGATCGCCCCGGCAGTGCCTGACCTCGAAGGGAGGACCGAGCTAGCGCCTGCGCGCCCACCGGCTTCTTTCCTCTCTGCGTTCAGCCGTTCCAAGCGCCTCTTTTCCGCCTACCGTTACTTTCTTTTTCACATTTGTATTTTCCATTTTGACCAGCGATCTTTGCGAGCAGTTAACGAGGTTGTGCACTTTTCCGCACACGCCGCCGTGGAACGACGATTCCTTTCAACTGTTATTGTATATAGTTACCTGTACTTCGACAAGGAAAACGTTATTGCTACTTCATTGTGGATTATTAAAGATGTAGGACGCCGACGCTTTTTTTTTACTATAAGGTATAAGTCGACTTTAAAATAACGAGCTTCTAGTTACTATAAAAATGTTCGATTTTAAACTACAACTTCGTCTTTGTAAATAATTTTTTCTTCACAAATTCTCTGCTATTCTGATTGTCAACTATATATTTTTTCTACCGTTTATTGTTTACAAATGTTTATAGTTTTTAATTGTTTACAGAAACATCAATTTTATTGATTCGTTACTTTGTTACATACGCGTTTGTGTTAATTGTTAATCATTTTATCAATAACGCGAGCCTGACATTATTTTGCTACAAAAATAGGCTCAAGATGGAAAAATAGGAATAATTTCGTTTTTAAGGCAATTTTCGATTTCTAAATCGTGCAGATTGGAAATTGTTATTAGAACCATATCGAATATGACGGTGCTTTTAAATTAATATTCGTCTTACAAATTTTTCATTTTAGGCAATTTAAAAAAAATTGACTTAAAATTTACGTCAATAAATACGATTTAGAAATCGAAACTAAATTTTTTATCATCAAGCTTAGTCCTCCTCTTAGAGTCTTGACTCGATGCTAACTATACTTCCAAAAGAAAAAGTCGTGGACTAACATGTGTATTATAAAAAAATATCAAAAAATGATATATAATGTGCAAAAGAAGCTAGAAAACAAGCGAGTAAGATAAAAATATGTAAGTGATAAACTAAGTCTACAACGGAGTCGAAAATGTATGTGTACATGAGATTAATGAAGCAAAGATAAGCTTAAAGAAATAAGAAAGAGAGAAATAACGTAACGATAAAAGTCTCCCCTCTAGAGATTCACCGTAGCATATCCCAAAGTGCATACCAAATCTAGTTTGCAATATTCGAGACGTGCAGCTAGATTAAAAATTATATATACATACCTACATATTCACTTAGATACTATCCCTTGTAAAATATGTGTTATAGCGGCTCGACTGTGTTATCGATAAATTACTTACTAAGGCATGATTAAACGGCGAAGATGAGAAAAAGTGAGGTTTAGGTAATAATTAATGTGATCAAAGATGTACATTTCAGTCAGGCTTCCGAATATAATTAGAGAAACCCCCCAGCAAACGCACATTGTGGAAAGTTCGCTTCTGTAGTACAAAGTGTATGCACTTATTTTTTGTAAGGAAAGACATCCTCGAATGTTATGCGACGCCAAGCTCGTTAACAGATTTTAACAGAGTATTGAATAAATAAATTTTTAATTGCTAAAGATGTTGTAGAAGGTTAACGAATTTTAAATAAAGAAAAAATCATATATATATATATATGGAGTCGCATAACAACGATTTTCGATCGTCCCTGTAAACGAATGATCGCTTTTGTACGCTTTCTGCGAAATATCTGAAGACGTCTCATGGAGATCGTACAAAAGTTTGTACATCCTCGATGTTAAAAAAGATGTTTAGTCAAATTAGAAGCATGTGTAAACAAATGTGTTTGCTGGGCAAAAGGATAGACGCACTATTTTATCTGACATTAGGAAGGACATACCGCACCTTGTTACTCACACGCGCCTGCGAAATGCAAATTTTCTTCCAAGTCTTTTACTATTTTGAGTTAACTTCGAACTTTTCATTTTACCTTGAAGCTTCTCTGTGCCGAAATAACGAAGTAGAATTGAAACAAGTAACTTTTAACGTAACGCGCAATGTCTGTCATTTTTTCGTCGGAGTACGTAATTTTGTACGTCGCGATAACAAAATTTTTAGCCATATTGCCGCCTAAGGTAAATAAAAAGATTTAATATATAATAACGAAAGGAAACTCGCAGGCTTTCTTTCGTTTCACTGGAAACTAGAAGCTACAAGATGACCTGACAGGTGAAATCGAAAGAAAATTTGAAACGTTGGTCGGAAGTTCGAGTCCAGTATTTGCTTTAAATTTAATAGATTTATAACTTGTCTTTATTTTTTCCAAAAATCACTTTCAAATCTGTTTGCTTAGCGACATGAAAATAGTAAGTATTTAAGATAAGCCTTTAATATCCAGTTAATGATCAGGAGTCATCAACAAAATATTTAGTTTTATAAATAGAACGTTATACAATTTTTAAAAAATAATTTTAAAACTCATCCATTTTTATCATGTAATAATTAGTTAGACTCTTATCACTTAGGTTGATCTTAAAAATTTAATGTACCAACTGTAAGATAGATAAATTCCGAATGCATAATAGAGACCTGAGCTACTTCCATTTAATAAAAGATCATTAATCAGTTACAACTTTAAAATTTAAAAAGACTTCAACTAAATTAATCAAAAAATGAAATTCTCATAATATCAGTTTTAGGAACATTAAGCTTCTCAAAGCAGCGCTGTATTAGCTACTGTAAATATTTCAAGCGATTACTGGACTTCGAAATAAAGAGTTATGTTTCGAAGCCTGATTTACGTATGGCTGTGTTATTATCGCGAATATTTACATATATAAATAAATAAATTAATAAATAAAATATTTTAAAAGAATATATAATGTGGCATACGCGATCTCACGAGTGCGAAATGTAAAGTGTAATTAGAAAGAAGGAGGTGGTTAAAAAAAAAGAAGGAACTAAATGAAGATTTAAAAAAAAAACATTTCTTGCCCTGCCTCTGCCTCTGCGAAGCTCACTTGACGATTGGGTCGTCGTGAGACGGAAAAGAAAAAAGCGCGCGCCTCGTTTGTATACAATAATATGACTTCGCAATTTGATTTTGTGCCTCGTGTATGTGTGTTCGCGCGTGCCCCAGGCCGGATGTTTTTTCAAAAAAAATTATCGAAAGACATAAAATTAATGAAAAAAATTTATTAAGTAAGAAAAGAAGCAAAAAAAGGAAGCACCCGCAGTGCGCTGCAGAGAAGCGATATGTGATACACTACTGTCGCCGATCATCCGCCTAAACAATTTTAAAATTCAAAGCGCCACCTAGCCATTGCGTAGCCGAGTTTAAATTGTTGTTAAACAAATGTGCGTCACGATTGCGATTCACGCAAGTGTACGGGAACGAAAATTATTGCAAATTAGAAGGTTGACTAATTCCTAGTTTCGTGATATTTTACATGTTCCTATGAATCAATTTTTATTTGAATTAGTTGGGTTTTTTATTTTATTAGAATGGTAATATTTAGGCGTGTATTGGCAATCAATTCTGATGCAAAACGTATTGAAGTAAAAAATTAATATAATGAAATTAGGCAATTAAATTTAATCAAAAGTCATACTGACAATGAAAATAAAATTAAAGAATGTAATATTTAATAATAATGCCTTGTATGAGTTAGATTTTTATGAAAAAAATAAAGTACTGTCATGTAATGTTAATGTACGAGTTTTACAATTAGAGTAATCAATGAACTGAAAGTAAATGTAATTTTTTAATTTACCTTTATAATGTCTTTTGTATTAATGTACTTATAAACTAATAACTATACTAACCTACGTAACGCAAAGTCAATCCTATCAATAAATTGATGAAAAATATTTTGTTCAGCGATTAGACTGTAACTAACCGTGTAAACTGAAAAGAAATCTAACGATAATCTTGAATCAGAAAAAAGTGACGAGAACGAATTAAAAAATTTTAATTTATTATTTATTCAGAGCTATAAATAATTTAGTTTAGCTTTCGAGTCTATTGTAATGGTAAAATGGTTCAAATTTTCTAGTTTGCACTAATTTTTAATCACCGCGTAGATGCACATTGTCGGCGTTCATGTGTCGACGATAGAAAGCTCTGTTTTTGTTCCTACTATCCCATATTGCCCACAAGTTGCAGTAGTTATGCAGTAGAAGCGCGGCGATTCGTCGATGAGTGTTTTTCGCAGTAGTACTACGTTACCTAATCAAGAAAATGTGCTGTTTATATGATAGTAAGAAACGTTTTGGGGGAGGCTATTGCAAATTTTCAACATTTGAAGACATTTTTTTATTAGAAGCAGTTCTTATTTTTTTTTAAAACTGAAACCGCATTAACGCCAATAATTAATTGCTATTAGTTAACGTAAACTTTATACCTAACCGAAATAACGTTACTAGGCAAAATAAAGATAATTCAAAAATATCGAAATAAATGGAGAAATTTGATTCAGCCTCCCTGCAAAAAAGTATAAAGAATCGATAAGAATCTAAAGGTTAACGGTTGACGCACGTGATAAAATACGTCGATGTTAAATATCCACGTTATAATCGTTGTTGAGACTTGCATTTCGTTTTATTTTTCATTATCATGTATATCCATACATCGCCGATTCATTGCGAAGCTGCGGACGTGAAGCGTTAACGTCATACTGCAATATATTATAAAATACTGTTGATAGATCTCATGAGTCGTGTTTTGAAAAGGTGAAGAATAAAAATATATATGTACTACTAACGGCAAGAAATCAGTCTTATTAAGTAGAAAGATTCGACTCGGAATGCTCATGTATAAATTTTAAAGTAATGATCACATTGATGATTAATTATTATATGCAAACTATACAACCTACTTTAGAGCCTACCATACACAATCTTACATAAGAATAATACCGGTTTTCAATCGAGCCTTTTAACTTGAAAGCGGATACGAGCACTCTTCAATTCTTTTTTATCCAATTCGGGTGTATTATATGTTTTTTCCAGCAGTCGAACTAAATTAATTGTAAAAATATATTTTTGGAAGATGTCCAATTTTAGTTTTCATCAGAGTTATTTATGAAGCTCTCAATATTTTTTATGAAAGGCATCAATTAAATAATATTAGATCTGCGTGATAAACCTGTCGGCTTTTTTCCCCGTAATTCTATATCTGAATTTATTAAGAACATCCAAATACATTAATTTTCACACCATTTAGTCAGCACTTAAATTACGAGAAACAGACAAGTCATTCTCTGGTCTCTTGTGACTACTATAATAAAATTGCCACAAAAAAGTAAGGTCTTAGAGATCTTAAAATAAGCAAAAAAATAAACACCTTTACTTTTTCATCATTCATACAATGGATAATTAATTTAGTTATAAGCAATACATCATCCCGGTACTTTTGATAAACAGAAATAAATTAAATTTCGTACACACCCGCGACTCGTTAATTCTGCTGCGAACGCATAAAAAGATTAAATTCCCGGAAAAAATAAAGCAACGAAAGGCAGAAAAGCACAAGAGTAAATTGAGACATGCGAGCTTATGTTTGGTACGTTATCGCACAAGAGCCAAGCGCGGCTCATTCATTAAAAGAGTGCTCGTCTCCGCGTGAAACGCAAAACAGACAAGGCGTACGAAATCCCCGCGTCGTCGCGTTTTACGTCGATCTAGGTTCTAACACAAAGCCCGCACATTCGGAACAAAGTTCGTGTGCGCTTAGCCACTTCTTTCCCACACCTCCGCCGCGCTATGAATGATGACGAGTAAAAGGGGGATAGTCTAAAGTCACGCCACGTTGGCGCTAACAAAACGAGCCGCGCTGTACCGGCTTCGCGTCAATTGAACTTAGTTCTATACCGAGCGTGCGGCGAACACAGAAAAAGACAGTCATTATAATATATAAAAGGAAATTACACTATGTACAAGAAAAATTATTGAGCAGCACAAGACGAGGGGTACGATAAAGCGAATGCGTTATTCGGTACAGACTTTGATTGATTTCGATACTGGAGCCTATTTTTCGCTACGAGAAACTGCAAGCGGGATCCGACGGCGAATCAGGCGCGGGATGTTACGCATCGTATATTATTGCTACAGCGTGACGAGCGGAACCTATGTAATTGAGATAAATATGTACCAGCGAAATTCGCGTCAGCGTTTACTTTCCGAGAGAAATCGATCTAAATTTAAGCACAAATTCAGAAGCTTGCGGTACGTTATGTTTATATAAGGAAAGTGTATTAACGTAGGATGCTCGGCTGAAATATATTTCGTATCGTCACTCCTTATACGGTTCAACAATTTCCTTTGCCTAAGTGTCACCCACAACAATGCCTTGTTGCACATTAATGCGGCCTCCTTTGTTAGCCAATCATACTTTTTTCCGAAAATGGTGCTTCTTAATAAGGCGAAACGAAAAATAATTCCAGCCGAGCGACTTTATCGGAGGAGAAAAATAATTGCGTTGTACAATGCGAAAGCTCGTTGATATCAATGGCAGGGTATAATGAGGACTGGACAAGGGGCGAAATTAATTAGAGAAAGGTACTAAAGCGAAGCCCTTGTTTTGCCGAAGCTTTGAGGCCGTGCGAGTCGCGGCCTTTGCGAAATACGCGTCGCTTCGTCACGTCGCCGACGCACGGGAACTCTGCCGTCTCGCTGCCTGCGCAGGCCGTGAGTTTTTTATTTTTGCAACGCTGACCGTACGGTTTTTCCTTTCTCTTTCTTTTACATAGAGAGACGGCATTTCGAGAGTGTTGCGGATATGATATAAAAAATGTGTAAAACATTAGCGCTTTCACGCGCAGTACCTGACGAAAATAATACAACTAAACGCGACTTGTTTTATCTTGTATGTTGTTTATAACGTACGACATCGTGTTGTATCGTGTATAATTTTCTATTTGTTTATAAAATGATGTTTTTTAATGCGATCGATTTCGACGACTCATCGATGCGCGACTTGTTTGGTAATACTCGGGGATTGTAACGAGTTTACCTACAGCTCAATCGGTACCAGTAATTTCGAAATAAATTCGTGCTCGAATACATGCAAAATCTTCATTTTTTATTACCTCAAATTACTCTGAAAACTTTCTTCTCCTTTTTTACTTTTATTAACAACCAGGTATATCAGAATAAAGTCCAAATATTTTGCTTACGTTTATTTTATTATTTCTTCAGTTTATTGAAATTATCATATTATTTTCTAGTACACGTACAATAAAAATTATTGTATAAATCAAAGCCTTAAATAAGCCTTTAATATTTAAGGTTGCATGCACCCTACATCATTTGACTACATAATTTGTCTATTTGACTACTTGACTAGAGGACAAAGGGATCGACAAGAATTATATACTGCACATTTAAGTTCATAACAATTTTATTTTATCATTTAATAAATAAAATGAAAATTCAATAAAAAGCTCGAGGTACGTTAAATAACGCAAAAGATGATACCAGTTTAAATAGCATGATTATTTTTTTACAACATGGAAGTCATGCCTGAAGCATTAACGTATATTACATTCCAAGCAAAAAAGAATACTGTGAATATCAGACCATACGGCTACAGAATACTAATGGAAAAGACGATAAGAAAAGGATATTATCTTTAATTTTATAATTTAAATGTCTTTTTTCGAAAACGTTGGACATTGACAATGCAATTACAACAATAAATAATTATTAATATAATTTATTAATCAAACTATTCATAAATCCTCTTAGTTTTCTATTCCAATAAAAATCTCTACTACTATCTATTGAAGAGATGCTTGAAAAAGCATACTTGCAATACAAGTAAGTATCAACTAAACGAATTTCTCGTCTACACTTATTTTCAGTAGCGTATTTTACTCAGTCGTGCAAACTGAGTGTACAAACAAAAATCAGTAGAATGCGTAGATTGAAGAGTGGATAAACTCAAACGCGATATTCCTGGGCTTCCATAAGTAAGCAAGAAAAGAAGTAAGAAGGAGTAAGGTAGGATAAACAACGATTTTTACATGATTATTCGTTGATCTTAAAAAATAGAGTATGTTCGCCCGGGCTGGAAGATCTTCACGGGCGGAGTTCTGTCCGGGCTCTCCTCTTCGTTATTCTCCAGAATCTTTTGAACTACTTGTCTCCCAAGCTCTGGATTTTTTCTCATTTCCTGAAGGAACCAACTCATTGGAATACTGTAATGTGAAAAAAACGACAAAGTGATTAAAAAATATTAGTTTTTACTCGGTTTTAGGAAGAATAAGTGTGTAAATATGTTATTGCGAATCTTTCCCATTGTAGTTGCACCCGTAATGTCATTTGTACCCTCTATGCATTTTAAAATCCCCATAAAAATTTATATTTTCGATCGGCTTCTCAATTCGCCAGGTACTATTGCAAATTCAACTTTAAAGTTAACCGGCGGGTCTCTGAATATTGGTATTTTCTTCCCCGGAGGATATTTTACTTTTCCATACTTTCCAATGCTAATATTTGCCTATGCCCCGTATTCTTTTCATTTCTCGTAGATTGTTACGTAACTTTTTTCCGATATGGCAAGATTTTCCGCGCAGTCAGGTCCACCGTCGCTTCTTATGATGCAACACCGAGTCCCCATTGCGCGCCTCGTCTCCGGTCCCAATTTGTCGACGCATCCGGATGCTCTAGTATTATGTCCTCTAATTACTCCTACGTATACTCCGGGAGCGCGCGAGGCGCTCACCGCTACCGCCACGCAATTTTAGGCCGCCACCACGCGAAATGTTTGCCTAATGCGTTGAGGCGTACACACGCGCTTGCCGCCTGCTCATATCTGCCTGACAGAATCTGACAAAATGTGTCCCTCGAAAATGAAAATATATGACACCCGAAATGAAGAAAAAGCGCTGAATTTAATTTTGAACGTACATGTGCCCAGGCTGCCTAATTTGCAACTTTTTATTTGGATCTTTATCTCATATCACGCTTTAACGTTACTTATTTCTTCTTTACGCTTTTCTCCAAATATCCTAGTTAATCTCCATTAGTGAGAAATTTGATATTATTTTAAACATAAAATATAACTTTTATATTCTTTACATTCTTCTTTTTATAAAAAACACCGTTAAGATTCACTTTTACTTAATAAAGTAAAGCTTTGCGTGGAAACGTAGGTGTTTGGGGTGATACGAAAATTTAATAACCAATTAAAACGTGTGAGCAAAACATAAAGCTGTCGTTTTTTGTTACAAATGTGGGAGAACCACGGAAAAAAGTTGTGGCAGGAAAGCGCGATAATCTAATTGAAGCTTCTAAAAGCTTAATTAAAATGCGAAAATATTTTCTATGAGTTTATAACTGAGACTTTATTTTCCTTCTTTTCAAAAAAGTCTGTGCTCTGAAATGCTAAAATTTGTCTTCCCTAGAGAGATTAGAGAAAAAGTAAAATTCTATTCGGTTTCTAAAACTATTTTACGTATTCCGTGTATCCGTGATCATACGTGTGAGCAACCATTCATGCGCAGTTACGTGGGCGGAAATGAGAGTGTGTGTGACAGTTTGCGCACATACGCAGTACTGTGTACATAGGGGCCGATGCTGCAACTGGACTAACTAGTTGTGCATGCATCGAAGAATTCGCTTCGTTAACTGTTTTTTTCAAAAACAACAGTCGGGGTTTGTGATTTTAGTTGTAGGCGAAGGCCTTGAACTTATAAATTATTGGCTATTTTAACAATTGCGAAATATTTTTTTTACTATAGATTTCCTAATTCCGCAACTTTAAACATTTGTAGCGCTGAAATCCGCGGAATCTCGGCGTTTTTTTGCTGCATTCTAAATAAAAGAAAAATGCAATAAATGTTTCCACTGACAAGTTTCATGAAAAAAGTTTTTTTAAACAAATCTATCCTAAGAAATTAAATTTTAATTCCACTATTTGACTTTAACGTAAATTCTTTAAATAAATTGTTTCTGCTGTTCAAATCAAAGCGCGAGGGAATTATAATTTTCTGCCTTCGATAAAATGTCTTTTGGCATTTGCTGTTTCCTAAATTAACGGGGAAATATTAAGGTTAGTCATGTTTAAAGTGAATAATATTGCCCATCCCAAAGTAACTTTCATAGTTGTTTAGAATCAAAAGAACCTGAGAAAATTGGTATTACAGAATAAAAGAAAAGTTTCAAAAATTAAGTATCTTGAAATTGTGTTATTTTTCAGGTCTAATTCATCATTTCAATTGATTTCAACGATTTCTTTAAGTTTCAGAAACTTGTACAAATCTTTCCTTTGTCTCGTACTGAATGTCCAATAAAAAAAATATGTCACGGTAAAAGTTAAAATGAATGTAAATTTTGTTAACGATGTAGAAGCTAATATCACCGTTGACGCATTTGACGCAGTAATGATTGTCAATGCATACATTAATTATGTTTGAATCTCAAAATATGTGTCGACTGTACTGTAAAATATGATTTCATTCGAACGCAATTTGCTTTACTAAGGACGATTTATAATTATACGTTTATTAAAAACAAAACACTAAAGGAAACGATGAAATGGATTTTCAGTTATCAGTTTTGTATTTTAACGTAAAAGGTTAAAATAGAACGTTTAGTTTAACACGTTTCATAAGGTGAGCCACAGAAGCTTGTGTTAACATTTACAGAAAAAATAAAGTTGTATGAGCTTATCCAAGATGCTTTCAATATCGAGGCTGGTAAATTGGCTTTTTATGCTGATACTTTTGTAAAATCTCGATTCTCGGTTCTATTTACGCAAGGCATGTGTCGTGGGAAGCGCAATTGAGAGAGGCGGTTATTTTTAGAAAGGGGATGGTGGGCAGCGTATACGAACCTTTGCGGTGAGTTTTTGAGCAATAGCATCATGATCTTCTCGTATTTATCTTGCTTGGCGATTTCGCGCTTTCCAAAACCAATCGCCGTCGCAATGTACTCCGGCTTGAAACCCCGGATCTCCCTCTGCTTCGTGCGCGGCTTTACGACGAGTACACAGTTCCCTGAACTACTACCGTCTCCGAGGAGAACGCCGATGAAGACTACGAGCACGAGTACGATCACTTTCATGTTATTCTGAAAAGTGCAATGCAAACAGAAAAAAAGTTTTATTTGAAGAAAGCTCATTTGCACTCAAGATTCGATACATTTTTAAGTGCACACATCCGTTTTCCGTATAATGCGCATCTATATTTACACAGCTCAGGATATTAGGAGATTGGATAAGGCCGGGAGGTGCGAACGGATGGAAAAACCGGATATATTCTTTACATTCTTTCTCGACTATTTTTACTTTATTTTTTAAAAATTCTTATTTCATCTGAGAAGGTACATCCGATTTTTCCAGATTCATTCTCAAAAAGCACATCAGGAGAAAATATGTACTCGCTAAATTTAGAATTTGAATGCAATTTTAAATGCTATTGACGAGATATACTACTAACTTATTTAAGTATGTATAAGTGTACGCATACACAAATTAATGATAAAAAGTGTATATAACAATATAACAAGATTATAGATTACATAAAGTGCAAGGTATTAAAAAAATATTTTACGTTGCAGCTTCTTCCGGGATACTCGTGACACCTGAAAATTTATTAACAAAACTGTATTGCTCCTATACGAAATTATTACATAGCTTCTTTTATAGCTTCTTCGTACAATGTAAAGTAAGATGATCAAATATTTAAAATTTCAGACTTTAAAAAACTTATAAGAAGCTTTCTTTTTTATAGTTTATTATAAATTAAAACCAATGAATATTGGTTTTCAGAAATTTTTACAATTATATGTTGAAAATGAAAATGTAAGTCGAATAATTCACTTGTAATCATAATTTCGATATTATAATAAATTTAATATCAGTCAATTGATAAAAAAGTACCAATCACGATAATATTACATTTTATTTAAATTTAATTATTATTAGTCTCCAGGATTTAAATGTTTAAATTTGTGGAAAATGTAGCGAATTGTGTGCATTCAGAAAATTGAATTTTTTGGATGAGCTTTTACCTTAAAAGCTTTTAATATTTTTATTTTTTGCTTGTGCCAGAAGTGAAGTTCATGTACCTCAACAGGAGCGATTATTTTTTATCGCTAATGGTATATACATCATTGTAATGTAAACATTTTATTTTTATTTTTTAAGTTTCAATCTAACGTAGCGTTGCATTCGATTCTTTTCCATTTATCCGATACTGCAGCACACAATTCATAATTATATAGTCCTCCATTTAAAAGTGTTTCGTATTATTTAAAATAAAAATTCATTTCGAGAAAACTGACTTTTGTTACGGTAAGTATGCGATAGAATTGTGTGTTGCGTAAGTAGAAATATCCACGTGCTGTCAGACAAGAAAAGGGTCTTTTTTTAAAACAAGTCCTCGTGTATGGCAGTTCCGAAACCAGTTAAAGTTTTATGACACCTTAAAAAATTACTTCGTATAATTGAAAATTTTCAAAATTAATTTTTATCGAAAAATAAAAAAAGACACTAGCGGTATTACTAACGTACAGTATTATATGAAATTCGTTGTAATTATCACTAAGAATTTTTCTAGAACATAATATTATTAAATTTGTCACGCTACAGATGTTAAACTGAAATTTATCTTGATTGCACAATTTTAGCTAGCAAAGTCTTTGGTCGTTTCACGTTGCTCTAGAAAGGGTTAAACGAAATGGACGTGACCGTACAAGTGTACTTGCCATGGGCGTATAAATTTAAATGACGATCTTATTAAATTAATCCTTCGGGAACGCTATTAAATTAATGAAAGCTTGTTAAAACTTTAGCCGATAATCCAAAATTTTTGAACAAGCAAGTTTTGAGAAAGTCCAATTTTAATGATTTTGATTTATTTTAAATAAACTATTTATAGGTAAGCAGCAAATCAATATTTACATGTCATTCGAATTTGAATAATTTATTTATGAAAATTTGATTTCCAAAACTTTCTTTCAGTGTATTCATATATGTAAAGGGATTCATTATTTGCTTGACTGATTCCTGTAGAGGACTATATAAATCAGAAACTCATATTATTACACATTATTAAAATTCTTGCTTTATGTTTTAAGACCCTTTGTCATTTACATTGAATGTTCAATAAACCGTCACGCATTCTCAAACGTTTAACTTCGCAGAATGACCAATTCCATGTGCTAAATCGATGGCGATTTATAATAGAGACGTCACAACTTTATAGAAGTAAGACAAAAATAATGGAAAGGCTAAGGACCTTTCTTAAGCAAATATTAACAATGTGAACTTCCTGCAAAAAAGTTTGTTTTAAAGTTTTCATAAAACTGGCTAATACACTTCTTTAAACTTTCAACGTGATTAGCTTTTTAATGAGCACGAATTGTCTGATAATTAATTGCAATTTTCACATAACTATACTTCTAATGCACAATTTTTTTAATTAAAAAAATGCAGATAATTGTTGTTTTATTTTTAAAAACTATAATTTCATGCACAATTTACATATTAGCTGGATAATAAACTAGGATTCTAGAAATACGTAAATGTAATAGAGAAAATGTGAGTTTAATGCAACGACGTTCTCAAACTGTGACGTTTTAATGAACGAACTGTACAACTAATTACTTAATGTAATTAACTAATTTCATTACTAAAAGACGTATGTCAGTTAATGCGTTTTTTAAATCCGCCCGTACCTAGCTTTTTTCTGCAGGACTCGCTGCTTTACACCTTAATATTCAAGTTATTAGACGTATATTAAAATTTGCGAACAATAGGATAAATAATTATTATTAGGACACGATGAATTATTATGATGCAGTTGTACAAGAAGTCTATGATTTGGAAGAGCCAACGAACAAACGTTTTTATTTTGCAGAAAAGAAATGTTTCTTTTGCAAAGCAACGCTTTGTAGAAATCCTTTAAAAATCTATTATTTATTCGTAGATTCGTCCAAATCACCGCATTTCTTTTATAAACAGTTACTTATAAAATGTTAATAATAGTAAAAAAATAGTATTTCTTACGATTATGGTTAGACGGTGCTCCAATGGAAATCAGTCGAATTTGTTCCTCATACTTGGCGAGCGACTGCCGCTTGACTGGCGCGGCGAAAAAGGGCGAGTGAAATGCAAGACAAAAGAAATGCTCGTTAATTAATAGCGACAAACGTAGGTTCCCCGAAAATGAGGTCGAAAATGAGGCCGAAAACGAGGTCGAAAAAGTAAATCCAGTGGGCGAGACCGAGGTGAAAATGGTTTAATTATGAGATCGAAAGGGTCCCGCTGACGCACGGCTATGTCTTCCTCGGGGGCTTCTGATCGCGCCTGGTCACGAAGAGTCCCCTGGGCGCATCGTCCGCGCGGCGGCGTCCTGGCTTCCCTCGTCCTCGGCGCTTGCGCCCGCAGATCGGCCGGGCTCCTGGCTCCTGGGTGCTCTGGGCGACTGAGCTACCGATTCGGTCGCCGTGTCCTTTTGTAGGCGGCGGCGGTGGCGGCCGAGCGCCGTTGGCGCATTTCGCCGCCGCCGCCACCGCCGGGCGCGCGCTCCCTCTCGCTCGGCCGTGCGTGCACGCGTGCGTCCTCTCCGGCGGCGCCTAATGGGGGCCCTCGCCGCCGATGCGTACGTGGGAGCCGCTGCAGCCCTCACCGCCGCCGCCGACGCCGCCGACGCCGCCGACTCCGGGTGATTAGGCTAATGGAAGCCCAGTGCTCCGGCGAAGGGGCGCGGGCGCGAATCGCCGATTCGCCGCACTCGGGCGATTGCGTGCGGGGGCTGAGCGGCCCGCGGCGCATCTCCGAGGAATGACGCGGAGATTCCGCGTGAATTTCTTAATTAGCCGGCGCACCGGAATGTGCGCGAGGTACAGCGGCCAATCTCCGGGGATTCCAACGGCTAATTCCGAAGGGACGGGCGCAAGCGAGGCGGCGCAAATGTTTTTCACTGCCGCGCCGCCTTTTTTTATTTCGACGGCCTGCCTCGAGCGGATTTGCTTTCGCAGAGTTTAGCGCGTGTGACGTCTTAATTTGCTCAACGAGATCTTCTCGCGCGGTCTTCGTCAAGATTGTACGGCCGAAAAAACGGATAGGAAATCAAAATCACGAGTTATTCGTATCGGGTAGATTAAAATTAAAATCCCCGTAAAAGAGAATTGCACGTGATTTCATGTAGCGCAGGCAATTTTCGCAAGTGTGATTCGCAGTGTCCGTTATTGAATATATAATGTACTTTGCGTTTCGTCAGTAGGAGCACAAAGTACTTTAAAGACGATTTAACCGCTCGCGTTGTACACTTGCAAATTGCAAAGTCAGTGAATAATTATGGTGGAACCTACAAATACATAATTATCTTCGAATTAAGTCAAAATTTCAAAGAGTTCAAAGCAATTATGCTGAACATGAATTTATAATCGAACCGTGATAATTTAGATCTTATAATAAAGCGATTACATGTATAACAGCATATGAAATGCTTCTACTGCAGCATCGTTAAAACTTTACCCTATACGTATATAATACGAAGTAAAAATTTAACTAACTAAAATGCCCTTTTCTGAATTATACAAAAAATATTGAAAGGATAAATTACAATTTCTTTTACCATTACGTATACAAAGTAGTGTAAAAATATTTTTTTAAATATTAAACGAGCAGGTGGTAAACACGTTGATTAAAGTGTACGTGAGAAGCCTCTCTTCTCCTCAGGCGAGTGAGCTTTAATTTCATCATCAGTACAAGCGCGCTAAAAACTATAAGTATCATGAGGCCTTTAAAAACAAGTAGCAACTGTGATTGTTAACAATAATCGAAGGTATTTCGTTG
This sequence comes from Eurytoma adleriae, assembly GCA_900480045.1. NCBI lineage: Eukaryota > Metazoa > Arthropoda > Insecta > Hymenoptera > Eurytomidae > Eurytoma > Eurytoma adleriae. Next base: position 232,538 of record UXGC01000196.1, read on the forward strand.
AAACTAATATTAAGAATACTGGAGACAAGTGATGCTCATAGTGAAATAAATGTTAGTAGTGTTTTAGAAATAATTTGGCTTATTAAGTAATAATGGTCAAAATTATAATTTAAATAATTTATTTATTTTTAATTTAGATAAGATTATTTTTATCTTGTTCGAATAATTTGCCTTTCTATGCGGACATCGCAGATGACCGAAATCAGAATAGAAATGGACGGCTAATTATATTTGTCATTTCTCCTCGTAAACGAAGGTAATATTCGCGGTTTCAAAATTTTTTAATAAATTGTCAGTTACCACATAAGCTTCGTGACGTAATGCAATTCCGTGACGTAGTTCAAAATGGAACGTACTACGGCGCAGTGCAGTGCAACAAGTATGACAATGTCTGGACCAATAAAGCTTTACTTATATTGTATAGAAGCATAAAATTCTTATAGATAGAAGCTGCAGGTTGTAAAAATGTTTGTTTTGAAATAAAAAATGACAGTTAATCTTTTTTACTGTAATAACTTAGCGCTTTTATAATAAAAATAAAAAAACAAGCATACTTGTACGTTCAAAAAGTTTCTTTTTTTAAAGGATTCCTACAACAAACGCATCGAAGATGCCTATAAGATCCCACAAAAAAACGAAAATTAAGTTAGTATAAATGAACATATTTTATGTATCGCTCTAAAAGATGTATCGTGATTACAGTGTATAAATAACACTTGTAGAGAAATTTTCACCGAACTAATAAAACTAGTCTTGACGCAAGTTAATAAAAGAAATGACTGATAATTATTAAAAATGCCCAGCTGTTTAAGCATTGGATATTAAAAAAATAGTCTTTGTGAAAATTTAATTATATCACTTTGGCATTTCGTTAAATTACAGTAAATTAAGAAAGATTTAAACGATAATGATCTAAGGTCGCAATGCAAAATGGAAAATAGTACGTTAAGGGTATTTAGATGTTTTGACCCTGCGGATTTCATTTTCTTCGACTCATCATTATATCTAACGTGACCGTAACGGCTCTCCTCTACAATATGTTTTCACATTAATAATAATCATTTAGTTCTACCTTTCTCAGAAAAAAAAAAAATTTCGTGAATAAGAGCGATAGAAAAGCTTTATTTATTATTAAACTGTTTTTAATATCTAAAATATTATTTATATATTTTAATATATAAATATATCGTAATAAAACATTAAAAATATAATAATTTTAAGTAAAAGCAGAATTATCAACTTTTTACGAGTTTATAATAAAATAAGTAATTTTTATTCGTTAAAAATTATAAATCAAAGATTGCAGCATGCAAATAGATTTATACCTGACAAGCATTTATGTTATAATAAACTGTTTTATGTATCATACATTTTATTAGATATTAAATATTTTTATTCATTTCATTTGACTGTCGGCTGTTTCATTATATCATTGGTCAACATTTACGTTTATTTATAAAATGTAAATTTATCATCAAAGTGAAAGGTTTCAAAGGATATCAATATCAATTAGAGATATTTTTAATAAAAAAATAATTGCAATTTATTATTTTTTATTTTGCAATAAATCAACATTAGTTATGTACATATTTGCATAAATTATAGATAAACAATGTTTATCCACTCCTCACTTTAAAACTGCCAATTCAAAAAATGTTAATGTTAAAAGTAGACTGTTATTCATTTCTTCTTTTTTTAAAGCGTCAGATAAAGTGTAGTAACTCATCAAATCATGATCAATTGTTACAGATTGAATCTTATTTAAACCCTCGTATTTTTTATCTAGTAGGGCTTCAACCATTTCACTTGCTACTACAGGTTCATTTCCTACAAATAGTCCAAACAGTTGCGCGGGAGCAAACGGTCGCATTGTGTAGAATGTTTTAGAAGGGTCTTTAATACTTCCTATAAAATGCGATGGTGATGTTAATTTTAAATTTAAAGTATACATTTTATATATTTATTTCATTTATTTCTAACCATTTGATTCACATCTTGTGAATAGTGAGGTAATTATTGTTGATATTAACTGCTGCTGTCGAAATAATATTCGAAGCATTGATGTGTTAATAAGTGGCTTTGGTTTTGACGAGTCTCTTTCCATAACGAATGCATCAGCGTATGGGATGTTCTTGGCTATGTTTATTCCCTAATGAAATATAATAATAATAAATTATTTATGTATGAAATAATAATAAATAAAAATCAACCTAGCACTTGACATTGAAAAAAGTTATCTTTTCATATTTACCGCTTTAATTACATCAATAGCGTTCACATTTAATGGAAGGTCTAAAATACTTTGGGAGTCCCATTTTAATATATTACAATTAGATCCAGTTAATTCCAGTTGCGACCAGCTTACATGATTTGGTCCTATTCGAAGACCAACCGCAGTGTTGAGATTCTGAGAATTTCATCATAACATTTAGAATTAATGTTTTTAAAAAATTAATTTAATTAAAAATATTTTACCTTAAGTATCTCTTTTTTTATAGGCGGTGATACTATTGCTGTTTTCTTAGATGATTTAGCCTTCTTAGATAACAGAATAGTTGAACAAATATTTTCTAATCGACAAACTGTTATTGCATCGTAGGAAAGAAAATCTTCCAGAGATTGATGACTGTTACTATTAATTGGAAGTTGTTTCAGAACTTCTATATCATGATCTGAAATACCAAATCTATAAAAATAATCAGAAATTTCATTTTTCTATGTAAATTATACTTAATTATTTATAAAACGTACTTCCTAAATTCATTAACATCACACTTGCGTAAAACATTTAAAACTTGTGTTAACTGTTTGTCAGTAAATTTTGTTTTCACCTTGGACCACTCTGCTATGTTATAATTTGATGGTGTACTATAACATCGCAATGGAAGTATTACATTTTTTATCACCTATAAATATAAGAATTAAACATATAATCTTACCCCATTAATAATTTAATTAATTAAAAAAAAAGAAATTACCGCAATTTTATTTAAGTCCAGGTTAATTTTAAATGTACAATTTCGGCAAAGCAATCTGCAAAAGCAAAAAATATTTAGTTTAAATCTGATTTGCTATTAAAAAATATGTTAAAAATATATTATTATACTAACTTCAACATTTTGAAAATTATTTCAGGTTACGAATATAATATTCATGAATTGCAAAATGATTGCAATAACATCTTCAATATATTTAAGAAAAAAATGTTAATCAACATTGCGGATGACATTCAATAGAAATGACAATTGATATTAATGAATAAATTATCAAATCAAAATTTTTTAGTCAAGTAACCTCAATGTCGGCACGTTGGAATCACAAATTCATAACAAGTGCGAAGGATAAAGTAGTTTCTATATTGCTGTTCAGATTTTAAGTAGTGTAATTTATAATGCAGGAATTGTAAGTAAACGCCCTCTTCTAAACTTTTTCTTTAAAGCAGTATATGCGGTAATTATGATAAATAAATCCTCTTCTTCTTGATACGGCAAAAGGGTTATGCTTATAACTCCGAGGCGCCACCGTCCATATTGATTGATAAATAAATCGAGGTTTATACCGACAATCGGACAGTTCGGACACGATTATTTTTACATTCAGTACCGACAGTACCAGTATCATATGACCTGCCGTTGATGATATATATGTATATATATTCATCAAAGGCTATATATATAAATATAGACCTGCATCGTACAGCCAGTGGTAGTACCGACAGTCGGCAGCCTAGGCAACATAAGTTGCATTTTGTGCGTTATGCTTATGACGTTGTGTAAGTCAAAGCCTGCAAAGTAAGATGATAGATGGTGTACGATGTACTGTTTTTGCGAACACTCACATTCACTGCAATATTTAATATTTTTATAAATCGAACCAAAGATGTAATGATATTAAAATTTTTGTTATTATAGTAACAGTACGTTATTATAGTGTATATAATATAAAGCCAATAATAGTATATTATGCACCTAGGGAGATAATAAAAGAATGGTCCCAGATCACATGTAAATTGTCACCCTTTTTTATCTCCCGAGGCACATATACGATTTTTTTACATACCCATGCCGAAATGACTATTTTTTCATTCCCGCGCC
>UXGC01000197.1:0-235857 GCA_900480045.1 Eurytoma adleriae
TTAAGTACTGATAGGAAAATGTCTAAAATTTGTTTAGTTTCAATTCTGTTTTGTTACAACTTTTAAACATTTCTTCCGACATTGACTGAAAACTAATAGTATTTTGTTTAAACGTTAAAATATTTAACTGATAGCATATTAAAACAATTACTGGAAAGGATAAACTTTACTGATATACTAAAATTGATATATCTGATAGTGAGTAATTTTGCAAACTGCGTTCAAGTGGAAATGCATAGAACGATTAATGTGTACAGCAACTCCTTTTTTTATAACAATTTTCTCCCATTTTGGTATGACAGTAAAAATTTTGTATCAATTAATTTCGATTATTTGTGGTCTATGAGCAGAATGTTAACTAATTAAAAATGTAGCTTATGCTTTACTGTTAATTCGATTAAAAAAACAAGGAAGGCGATAAAATGCATAGTAATAGTAAATAAAAATATATATCGCATTTGATAGAAAGTAATTTGATGATTTGAATCCTTGTGAGGGTGCCTATAATAATAGGACTTCTTGATCGAAAATATATACTGTATAATCCCGTTTTGAGCCAACAGGTAACTTAACCACTGAAATCTTCGAATCAAGGGTGAATCTTCACGGAAAAAGAACACAATATTATTGTTCAACAACATATCCTTGGATATATGCAATCCAGTACCCTCCGCTACATCGTATCTTATCAGAAAAGAAATATGTGTGCAAGCGATACCATCATCAGTTTTCGCCCTATTAAAACAGTCGTCCAAAGTAGGCACCGTTATAAATCTCTCAAACAGTGAAGTATTTTCGAAAAATTGTATTACAAATGGATTTCCGTAGACTTTATAATTGTTAGCTACAAGATCCTGGTAGGAATTTATTTTCTGGGCTTTAGTTGTTGTCGTGGATACGAGTGCACTAAATTGACTTTGCAAGAAAACATTGATAAGGATGAATAAGTAAATTATCCAAATGAAAACATATTTTTTTGGGGCAGTATTAGGCGAGTGTCGAGTGGACGTGCCCAGCGTTGCTCGTAAAACTTCCAAAACTATGTTCATAAAATCTGATCTCAAGATATAAGCAAAAATTATTGTTATAACAATTAAACAGAAAATGAACATTGTGCGAATTCTAAGTGGAAATATGACAGCGAACTGTTCAATTATCGAAAGAGAATGTTTCCTGGTGACGTAACATATTCCATTTTCTATTGGTAAATAGGATTCATATTGCCAAACTAAAAAGATATTAATAAAAAATAAATTTGTACTGTATGTATGAGAAACATTGAAGCTCGTACCTCTTTGAAAGTCGCCCACACCGCGAACGTCCACAGTTCCTTCGAAAATACCTTTCAATGATCCACTGAAAGTACCATTTTTTTCAATTATTCCAATGTCATCGTTAGTTACTTTTTTTACAATCACATTTGCATTCAATTTATTCCAAATAATTCGAACAAACGTTATGTAATCATCAAATAGATTTATTTTCCGTTTATTGCCAGTGTCAGGAACTGCGAAAATAAACGATGGTTCAGCTACTGTTACTGGAAATTTGGAAAGGTTGCTTGTTTTGTCGAACGTAAATCCATTGCAAATTTCTGTGATATTCACTAAAGACGTAAAGAATAATAGTAAATCCAATACATTGACGAGTTTTTAAAGGATAAAAGTTTCATGAAATTTTATACTACCTGAATTGTTGATCTGAATTTCGTGTAAGGTCATGGGATGTCCATTTTCTTGAACGAATTTTTCGATTTTTTTCCAGTTTTTGTTAGGGGCCATTTCATTGTACGGATTATACGTATACAAGGAAATTCCGTTAGTTGTATCATAACACATGTACGCTACGTTCAGAACTTTAAATTCCCAAAATACTTTTAAAAGCGAATAAGCTAAATTGCAACCACCAAACATGGGAGTATTTTTTACGAGATAAAATCCGTGCAAATTCCAGTATAAAGAGTCTTTCAGTACTCTCATAGTCACTAACAATGATTCAATGCTGAAAGTGTCGATAAAAAACTTAGTTGCAGGCAGAGGTATGGTATCAATTTTTTTTAATTTAAAGAATCTTTCTTCTGGCGATAAGCAATTTTTTAAATCTTCTCGTTTGAACTGGAGCAAATATGCAGGTTCGTATATTTTCCAGTTTCCAACAACTACGCTAGGTCCATGAATTTGAGTGTAACATTGATCAATCAAGGTCATCTAAAATTAAAGATTAAATAATTTTTCGATTAATTCAAAAGTATTATTCTGGTACCTCAAACTTGCTGATTATTTCTTCGGTACTTTGAGTGTAGTTGTAGTTTAATTTTGTATAGCTCCAGCCGTATACAGGAAATAAATAAGTGCATAAAACGTACGCGTAATAAAATATCATATTTCTCGAATTTTAATTGAATAGTACTTCGAAAAAATCTGAAATTTAGTTGGGTGTACATTTTTTTGTTAATACTTTTGCCCATTTCTTGTAGAATCGCTTGGAAAGTAACATTTTGTTCGTAAATGTACATTTAAATATTTAACTATGTTTGCATGTCAAAATAATTGCTGGAAACGATAAAAATTTACTAATTTATCTGCTTTATTTTGCAAATCACGATCAAACGAAGCTTGTTGTGTATAGTGCGTTCGCAAAATCGCGGGATGGATGAATTATTTAGTAACTAAAAAGGACGACCCATGTCCTTTTGGGCACAATAAGTAATACTACCGGTCACCCACTTTTTTACTAGCCATTATCGCATTTGAAATAATGCACATCTTGATGCACATAGAAAAACCCTTTTTACTGCAGTTTTAGCATCAACAAATTTACCAAAGGATAACTAATGGAAATTTAATAGTTATCTACACTCTACCAGTCTAAAAATAAATTGTTGTCGCAACACATTCGACATTGTTAACGTTTAATTGGGATACATCGATTTTGAACAAACTCGCAGAAATCCCACGTTTATTTCAACTAATAAATAATCATTTTTTTCAGAAAGAAGTACAACGCCTTGCAATCTCTGTGCAAATGCTGGATCGAGCCGGTGGTGAGGACACACCGCGGGATTTTGCCCTTCTTGTTGGACTGCTGCGACGACGATTGTGTGGTGTTCCGTTCGCATTTGCTGCGCATCTCCAGAAAAAATGGCATCGCCTTTTCGCTGCTGTCCAACGAGGAGCAACTGCTGCTGGATAACGAAAACGAATTCGTAAGATTGAACGCCTTCGCGGCGCAGTGCTATGCCGTGGTTGACAATTCGCCAGCCGATGAAATAGGGAAAGGTGAGATATTACTGATTCGCTCCTTACGAAATATAAAGCGAATCCGATTTGCAGCTTTCGCTTATTATACCTAGGAGAAGAAAAGTGTATTATATACAATTCCTTCTTTTTAGAAATTAAACATTAAAAAAAAAAATACTTTTTACTGTGCTGATTCCTTGTAATGTACTTTTCTTCATCGAACTTAATTCTTTAATTTTCTTTATTGTATGTCTAATGCGTAATTTTACAGTTACGGAATTCGTGCGGCACTTCCTGTACTTCAACGCGAACGCAGGCTCTACTTATCTACGCGAGGGCGTCTTCGGCCACTACAGAATTTTCCTGTCTGGCTTGCTGAAGCGTGCGTCTGCCGATGATGGGGTGCTTGCCGTTGACTATCTTCAATGGCTGTATGGATTTGTAGTCGATTGCTTTGAGATTGGCACCAGTTACCAACGAAAGGTGCGCAAATAATAATTTACCGTAGCAAAGAATATTCAAATTTGTATGAATTCTTTTTAACACTGCCAATTTTTAATCAAGGTATTTGGGCTACACATCTTCAGGATTACCTTGCAATTTCTGTTTGGCAACTATGGCGCCGATTCCGTTATGTCTAAAGATCCGAGGTTCCAGGAGGCGATGAGATACGGGCCCACACTCCGCAAACAGATGATGGAAGATAATCAGTGGAAGTTCACTGACAAATCCATCGCCACACTTTTGTTGAGACTCGTTTTGGATCCTGCCAGTGATGTTAAAGACATCGCCTCGGGTATTGTCATAGAATTCTTTTATGACAATGTGATTTCTGATTCTGAAAAAATGGTGAATTTATTTTTATGTAATTAACTTAAAATCGATACTCTACAACATTTATTTCTAATGTTATTTACGTTGAGTAATGTATTTGTTTCAGAATCTTTGTAGTATAGCGTTAAGTAAATGCAACTCTTGTAAATTTTTTGAAACCGACAGCGGCGCTTATTTATTTAAAATATTAACAATATGGTTTCCACTCAATGAGAAAAACAAGACTATATTAGCTGCAGATACGAATTTCACAACGGAGTATTCGATACAAGAATTTCAAGACTACTCGAGATTTTTCTTTTGCGAGGCGACTAAGCAGCTAGTTTTGGTGAAAAAAGATATACTGAAAGCTATTATGCAAAATACTCCTTTCTACGGGGCTGTGACTGCAATATACACGGTTGGATTTAACAATGGCCCCGAGAGTCATATTATTACCAAAGATTTTCTTGAAGAAATAATTACATTGATTGAAGATGCAGTCAATTACTTTTTGACCGCACTTTCGTTTAAATCGTCGAATTTAGGTATGTTTAACGAACTTTAAATTGTGATTGTTTTCCTTAGTCTTAATATGAAAAATTCTTAATCATTTGCAGAGTTTTCTTCTTCGTTTGAGGAAATGGGATTAGCAATCGAGGAGGCAATAAAAAATAGTGAGATTAATTACGAATTTGATGAGTTAGTTTTATCTCCAGCTCAACAGTCAATTCTTACTTGCATTTGGAGATCCTTAAAGGTATTTTTGTACAACTGTAATTTATGACAATATTACAAACGATAATAAAAATGTATCATTTTAATTATAGATTTTGTGTGAGTTGGCTGTTGAAGTAGCGAAAAATCAAAACGCTAGTGATACGATAATCCGTAGAGTAGGTGACCTTATTTTCTCCATCTCTTTAAAATGCAGGCATAAGGGTGTCATAGAATCCGCAGGAGTTGCTATTTACAATTTAAGCAGGTAATTGCAATTCAAAGCATTTGTCTTTCCAAAGGAATATTCTTTGGAATTTTTCTAAGCTTTATTACAATTTTTTATCAGGTTTCTATGTACAAATGAGCGTAATGTGGAAATTCTGGAAGGCTACTTAAATAAATTACTTCTCGACGATTACACGACGAACATAAATCTAACTCGAAGAGGTGCTGGTTTGACCATAATGTTTCACAAGATCGTCGCGGGCGACGTGAGGTCGGATAGCCCTTTGTTGCACCTCGCTGTCAACTCACTGATTGGATCGTTGAGTCGTTCAACGATAATAGGAAGAGAGTCAGTGCGTACCAGCAATCACGACGACCCTCGAGCATCGCAACTGCACTTCCTGAAATCTCTCGTCGCCGATAAGCAATTCCAGGCGCACCTTAGTCCTTATTTGGAACACATTGGTTTGACCTGCTTTGAGTATATGCCGTCTCAAATATTTACGATACGGTGAGTTTATATTTTTCTAAATCATCACTTTTATTGTAAATTAAAAGCGAGTTTTACGAAAATGACTGATTTACTAATAATGGGACTGTTATTAATGATATACTAGCAACGCGAGTTTTCAACTATTTGGAGCCCTGGTGTCCCGACTGGCAGGTCAAAATACAGGTGCGAGGAACCTAGATTTTGGTTACGGATATTCAATAAACTATTTTGCGACGCACTTCCCGCAACTGGCTGCCAACGTGCTTTTAACATTGCAAGCCTGCTGTCAACCAACCGAGAACGAAGGAATCCAGTGGCAGCATACCACCAGCATAATTCATGCGCTCTCACTACTTTCGCGCATGTTCTTTAGTGGTTGCGATATTGTTGATGGCAGTTCACTAACTTACGTCAAACAGGTACTTTTAAAAAATACAAATAGTTGCAAGAAATAAAGACTTACTTTGTATTATCGAAAAAGGATAATCATCAATTCATTGAAAACATTTATATAATTTAAGGTGAGGAATTTTCTGAATCTATTTCTGAGCAGTCCAGTAGCCCACGTCCGCCAGTCTGCGGCCAAATGTCTGGTGGCGATGGTGAGCCTGCCCAGCATCGATTCGGAAATCGAGAACTTAAAATCGCAGATAATATCGTCTGACAATTTCAATCGACTCCACGGATTACTGTGTGCTTTGGAATTGCTGCTTGAAAAACGCGACGAGGAGACACGCAGCACGACGGTCCGGCATTCGAAGAGGAAATCATTGAGCGAGGTGCGGCGCAACTTGGAGTTGCGCGCTAAAACCGAGGCACTGTGGAAGTTTTGGGTGCGACGCTCGACTTTCGTCAAACAGAAGAAACTGTGCTATGCGGTGGAGTCGCAGCTGCTGCGCCTCACCCGCCAGCACGGCCTGGTCATCGTCGAGAACTACACCGTGGAATCAAAGAAGAAGCACAACCTCGACGTCGTGCTCGAGGGCACGCGGCCTGGCTTCTTCGAGTTCGTCGACGAGCTTATGAGTCTGTTCGCCAATTACGTCGCTCTGAACGAAGACCTCGCCATGGTCCGGAGCATTCTGGACGCCAAGTGCCCCGACTTCGGAGTATGCTTCCTGAAGTACGCACCGCGCAACAATCGACCTCTGCTCGTGTGCAGCGTCGAGCACGCGCTCGAGAATTTCGACAGATTGCACCGGCTGCTGCTCGACGAGGTGAACTCTTATGCGAACGAGTCGATTCGCAGTATCTTTCGGGGCAGGCTCGTCGAGCTGCAGTACGCCGATATCTCCAAACTGAAGTCGCTGGCGACTAAGCTTACCGATACGACGGTGCGGACTCCACAACTCGCTGAATTACTTACTCTCGTACAGGTATTTTTATGCTAAAATATAATTTTATTCGGTTAAGTAACGATTTCATTTCTGAGTCAAAATTTGCTCAGAAAGACAATTGTCAAGATTGAAATTTAATTGAATAAAACTTTCATATCGAGTGTGTACGTTCTAAAATATCATTTGTCGATTTCATCGCAGGTACTGTCGCTGAGGGGCTCGGGTGCGTACGAGTTGCTCGAGGATGTGGTGTCCTGCGCGACTCGAGAGCGCGTCACCCTGACGAACTTCTTCCGTCATCCGGAGCCTCTGCGCAGAATTGCGGCGCGCGGCGTCAAAGCGCTGCTATGCCATTTCGAGCACCTGAGCGAGCGATGCCGAGCGACGCCGTTGCTCACGGCTTTGGTCCTCGCGAGGGACGAGCTGGACCTCATTCGCGAGGGTGTTCGCAACAGTCTCCTGGAAAACGTACTCTTGGGTTGCGGCTTGGCGGAGGCTAGGCTCACCGACGAAATCGCGATTCGCATGCTGTTGCTGAATGTGGTAACGGAAAAGTCGTTGCTCGGTCAGCTGAATACCGGGGATGCTTTTCAGCTGTACGGCAAGTACCTGGCTACCATCGAGGTATGTGCGAATACCTCCGATATGGAGAATCCGTTTGATCTCAATGACGTGGCCTCGTACAAGGACGAGACGAAACTCGTAAACTTCGTTGTATTCTGCATGGAGCAGAAAATGTCGCAGGGTCCTTTTACTAAAGGAAAGGGAGATTTTAGAAATATAAGTACTGGAGTGTTCGCTACCAGTCGTAGGTTGAGATTGTTAATGGGTATAGAGGAGAGTGATATTCGAGAAATATTGACTATTAAGAATGAGGAATACTTAACTCGGAAACTAAGAGTCGTAGGTGAGGTATACTTAAACGACAGTCGTTAATTTATACTCATATTGATAATTTTATTATCGTGACTATATTAATCAATGATATACAATCGTAAATTTTTACACGGTGGATTGTGCATTTAAAGACTTTTCTGGTATCTATCGCGTGTAGACTTTGAATCAAAATGAACATTGCAGTTCACTTTTGGATTGCCTTAAAGAAGAAAACTTATGCTTACGAAACATCGTTATACAAAAGCTTATATCCGATTGAATTTCGCAAAACCTTAAAATACAATTAATTACGATTTATTAGTTTAGAAAGAAACATAAAGGCTAAACGTGCTATGCGATTTAAAATTAACTTACCCAAAATATACCTACTAAATATCTTTAACACTAACATTATTTTATTCAAATGTACGCAATTCGAAAACGCATTAATTGATTAACCAGATTCATCTGGACCTTTTTTACTATGACCTTTTTTAAATTTTCGAAGATGTTATTAAACGTGAACTTTGTATAATCAATGGATAAAAATCAATAATAAACTTTTATCGTCTAGTACAATTAAAGTTTTTAGGAGCTAAATTGCCAAATAAATTTTCTTACAAACTCGTTCGATTCGATAATACATATGTGCTCATTTATACTATTTACATTCTTATAAAAGTGTTCCTTTATGGACACGACAGGAAATTATGTACACGCTTCTTTATAAAAAGGTTTTCGTTATAATTATAGACTATTATAACTTACTATTCACGTACACTAAATATGACAGAAATGATGTTCTATTTTATTCTAATGGCAATATAACAACTCTAATATATTTCGTTACCTCTTGCAGTTAGTTTGTTATCTTAGCATTTAACAAAAGTATGCACAGAAACATTTAAGGAGTTTGGGTTTTTATTTCTGTTTATTATACACTGGTATAGAATGGACATTTTTTAGGACTATTTGGTGTTATTTCCAATGTTTTATTACGTAAAAATTAAAAAAATATTTTGCAACTTAAATTGTAATATAAACTGCCAATCAAAATGAATTTTTTAAATAAATGTATTTTTATAGCAAATTTGTATTTATTATTGATATTGATTTAAATTTTTATTTTCAATTTATGTTACTTCCGAATATTGACCTTTTATGATTGATACCCCTCTCCTTTTTTTATATTACTACTATTATATTTTTGACAAATCGATATACCTAGTCATTAATTTTCAATAACAATAGTTTGCTTAATGAGCTTTTTTTTAATAAAAAAAATGTGGATACGTTCTAAAAATATTATTCAAAGAAATTAAAACCCAGAAATTAGTGTCTGTTTTTTTACTAATTAAAGCTATTCATGAAGAAAATGACGTGTCGCAAAATTCTGCGGGAATCCAATTAGAAACGACTTATTGACATTTCGATTAAAAAAACAAAACACCCAAAAAAATGCATAGCAATAATAAAGAAAAATATATATCGCATTTGATAAACATTAATTTGATAATTTGATTCTTTATGAGGATGCCTAAAATAATATGACTTCCTGATAGAAAATAGATAGCGTAAAATGCCATTTTGAGCCAACAGGTGACTCAGCCACTGGAACCTTCGAATCAAGGGTGAATCTTCCCGGAAGAAGATCACCATATTACTGTTCGACAAGGTGTCTCGGGATATTTGCAATTCTTTTCCATCCGCCACGTCGTACCCTAGCATTAAACAATCGTGCGCGCAGGCAACGTTAATATCTGACTTCACCGCGTTGAAACAAACGTCCAAAATAGGAATCCCACTGAGTCTTTCGAACAATGAAGTATTTGCGTAATATTGTTTTACGAAGGGGGTACTGTAGACCTTGTAATTGTGGGCTACGATATCCTCAAAGGAATTTATTTTTACGGATTTAGTCGAAGTCGTGGAAACGAGTGCGCTTAATTGACTTTGTAGGTAAACATTGATGAGAATGGACGAGTAAATTATCCAAATGAAGACCAAGTTATTCAGGGTGGCACTCGGTGAACGAAGAGTGGGCATACCCAGCGTTGCTCGTAAAACCTCCAGGGCGATGTTAATGCAGTGGATTCTCAAAATGTAAGCAAAAATTATTGTGATAATGAACAAAAGGAAAATCAGCGTTAGGCGGATTTTAAGTGGGAATACAACGGTCAATTGTTCGGTTATAGAAATGGTTGGTTTCTTGATGACGAAGCATATACCTTGGCCCAGTTGGACATAAGATTCATATTGCCACACTGAAAAAAATGATAAGAAATACTTATGAATTGCATTACGTCGTTTTCCTTAAGAAATATATTGATGTTATCATCTTGCCTCTTTGGTATTCCAACGCACTGCGAATATCCAATGTACCTGCGAAAATATCTTTCAACGTTCCTACAATCGATCCGTTATTTTCAATTAATCCAATCTCGTGGGACGAAATTTCTGTTGCAATTATGTTGGCATCCAATTTTTCCAATATAATTCGAACGAATTTTCTGGACTCGTCCATTATATTTATTTTGTTCTTGTTTGGGGAATCCTGAACGTCCATCATATAAGTTGGTTCAGCAATTCTTATTGGATATTTAGAAAGATTGCTAGTCTTGTCGTGCATAAGTCCTTTGCATACTGCAGAAATATCGGCTTGCGGAAGATACAAAGAAGAATGAGAAGTTTAATAAAAGTGCGATTTTTAAAGGATACAATTTTAAATTAAATTTTAAAATACTTCTTTTGTTGACGAGCATTTGAAATAAGGTCAACGGATGTCCATTTGCTTGAAGGAAACTTTTGTACTTTCTCCAATTTTTGTTAGGAACTATATCATTGAATGGATTAAACGTATACACAGATACTCCATCAGAAGCATGATAACACGTATACACTACATTTAGAACGTTAAAGTCCCAAAATACTTTTAAAAACGTATAAGCAAATTGGCAAGTATCAAAAATAGGTTTTTTCTTCACAACATAAAATCCGTGCAAGTTCCAGTACAAAGAATCTTTCAGTACTTTCATCGTTATTTTCAACGACTCAATAGTGAAAGTTTCAATAAAAAATTTCGTTGCAGTTTGTGGCATTTGATCCATTTTTTTTAATTCAAAAAATCTGTCTGCAGGTGATAAAATTTTTTTTAAATCTTCTGGTTTGAATTCCAGAAAATATGCAGGTTCGTTTATATTCCAATTGCCAATAACTACGATATGTCCGTTGATTTGAGCATAACATTGATCTATCAAGGAAACCTACAAATAAATGTATCAAAAAATCGTTCAAATCGTTAAATTGCATAATTATCACCTTTTACATACCTCAAATTCGTTGATTATTTCTTCGGAGTTTTGAGTGTAGTTATTTACTTTTGTAAAATTTAGAGTGAACGCAGGTATTAAATAAATACACAAAAGGTACGTGAAAAGGAACATCATTTTTATCTTGTTATAACTGGTCGAATAATGATGTTTAAAAAAAACAACTTTGTATAAACGTTATCTACAATTACCACGCTACACCCCAGGTTACACTCGCAGATTGGAAATCGGGGGAGATCGGCCACGTTAGAACACTTAGTAGTCAAAAGAGAGTTAATTTTTTGGACCGAGATCCTTAAAACAGAATCCTGTAGATACATAAGGATAATTTATGAGAAGCTTGTGAGCAAGGACCGCACTGTAACCAATCTAACTTGCAACAATTTTTATCATTTTTAATTTCAATAGCTGATCCTTGTACCATGTGATACTAGAGTGTATGTACAAAAATGTACAAAAATCTTAGGGAGAAATTTCTTAATTGATTTTAGCCTAGTAAGATTCTTAAATAATCATGATAAGAACTCTGTTTGTAATCTCTTCTACTTCATGACTGGCATGATAAAGCTAAGAGCGTTTGCTCTATAAGAATACACATATAATTAATAGTTAATGTATTCAATAGTTAATAAGGATTCGATCAATAAGTTTTTGTGTAACTGCACCGTTCCATGCGTATGTTATTCGTGTTTATTTCTTACATAGAGTAATTGCGAGAGCTGTGCGCTCATTATTGTATTGGGTCTTCACCCTTACGCAATTGTTTGAAATAAATAAATAAATAAATTATATTACGTGGAATCACTAATTCACTGATTTGCTTTCGCATTGACAGAAAAATAAACACATTTGCTTTTGAAATACATGTGACAGTATGTATAACAATTGCGTATTGGAAAGTAATTATTTAAAACATTAGTGTCAACTGATATTGATAAATCCGCGTAGTTTTTAAAATCAAGATCAAATACGTGTGATAGAACTAATTGTTATCCTAATCCTAAAATAACGAACCATTTTTTCAAAATTACGGCAGATAAAGTTTAAGTCGTTAACGTTGATTTAAATGTCCGTAACAGACATTTAAGATTTTTTTTTTAAAACGCTATATCCAATTGCGCTATTAAAGTGCGTTTAATATCGGTCGGACACATTAGGCTTCATCACGAAATATTCATTAACGATAGCTGCGAGGCGGGGAATCCCCCTATGAATTCTCGTTCTATCCCTCTCTAGCGTACGGATACTATCGAGTTAAAGCACAGTAAAAATTGTAAACAATTTATTTTTATATTAAAATGTTATATTTTCAAATAACATGTTTTAAATTCATTATTCAAAGTGTTATTTTCCATTTTTCACAAAAAAGACAACCAAAGCAAAAGCAAAAGCACTCCATTGTGCAAATTTTCGATTAGTGAATGTGAAAGTTGTAGTAACATATATTCATTAATTAAATTGTATTTTAATATTCTACAATTTATATTGCGCTTTTGTATAGTAAAATTGATTCCCTTTTCAAACGTGCCTCCCGATCATCATTTCCACGAGGAAAACAAAGAAGCTAATAAAATACATGACAGTAACGAAGTAAAAAATGTATCGTATTTGATAAATAGAAATTTGACGATTTTGCTCAAATAACGGATGTTTAAAATAATAAGATTTCTTTATAGTGAAAAGATAGTGCAGAATACCATTTTGAGCCAATAAATGACTTAGCCACTGGTACTTCGGTTTTATTGGCGAATCTTCGCGGAAAAAGTATACAACGTATTTTCTCAAAAGTGAATCTCGGGATATTTGTATTTGAGCGTCATCCGTTACGAAATACTTGGATATAATGCAACTTTGCACGCACGCAATATTCGTATAAGTTTTCAGCAAACTCAAACAGTCTCTCAAATCAGGCATCACCTCAACTTTGCCGGACAAAGGGGTTTTCTCGAAATATTGTACGAAATTCAGAGGACTGTAGACCTTGTAATTATTGAGCACGATATCGTCGTAGGATTCAATTTTTACAGGTGCACTTTTTGTTGTAGCTACGAGGGCACTTAATTGGCTCTGCAAGTAAGTAGTGATAAATATAAACGAGTAGATTATCCAGATAAAAGCGAGATTTTTTGCGGTGGTGGATGGCGAATGAATAGTGGACACTCCGAGAGATGCTCGTAAAATCTCTAAAAACACATCGAAGTAGTTCGATTGCAGTACATAAAGAAAAATTATCGAGACAATTGCTAAAAACAAAATGAGGATTACACGGATTTTCAGAGGAAACATTAAAGATAAGTGCCCGATTATCGACACGGAATGTTTCCTGGTGATATAGCACACACCGTCTACCAGTTGAATGTAAGATTCATATTGCCATACTGAAAGAATACCGTAGGTGTAAAGAAACATAAATTTTAAATACCAATAAATAATAAATATGAGATAAAAAATGTCATACCTCGTTGATAGTCAGGAGCACTGCGAGCGTCCAAAGTACCTTCGAAAACTTCCCTCAACGCTTTGGTGAATGTGCCGTTTGCTCCAAGTGTTCCAAATTCTTCGATCGTAATATTCCGTACAATCAAATTTGCGCCCAATTTTTTCCAAATAATATGACTGAACGTGAGTGTGTCATCGAATATATTATTTACTTTCCGTGTCTTTGGAATATCCAAAATTTCTAACTCATACCGTAAGTCAGCAATTTTTATTGGATAGCTTGATAGGTTGCAGGATTTATCGTAAGTTAATTCCTTGCACCTGGATGAAATATCTGTTTGAAAAAATTATGAAAATAATAGACGTTTTAAATTAGAAGAACGTGTATTGTTTTTTTTTTTGTACTGTTCACTAGATTTTTGTATAATAGGTTTAACAGACCCGAATTGACTATAAACATTTCAAATAAGGTCAAAGGATGTCCATTGTCCTGAAGGAAACTTCCAATCTTCTTCCAGTTTTCCGGAGCTGCTTCGTTGTACGGATTGTATGTGTACAAGAAAATTCGATCAGAAACATAACACATAAACAGTGCATTTAAAACGTTAAAATCCCAAAATATTTTTAAAATTGAATAAGCAAATTTGCAAGTGTCCAAAATAGGGTTCTTTTTTACAATGTAAAATCCGTTCATGTTCCAATATAAAGAATCTTTCAGTACTTTCATGGTCAGATTCAACGACTCAACGGTGAAAGTTTCAATAAAAAATTTAGTTGCAGTTAAAGGCGACTGATCCATCTTCTTAAATTTTAAAAATCTTTCCTTTCGCGATAAAATGATTTCTAAATTTTCTTCTCTGAATTCGAGCAAATATGCAGGTTCGTATATTTTCCAATTTCCAAAAACTGCGTAAGGTCCATTAATTTGAGCGAAACATTGATCAATCAAGGAAACCTAAAATTAAATATCAAATATTTTCAATAATATATTGGCAAATCTCCAAATATATTGGCATCATTTTGAATGTAGGTACCTCAAACTGGTTGATTGTACCTTCGAAATTTTGAGAATAATTATAGTTTAATTTTGTATAGCTAAAACTTTTTGCAGAAATTAAACAAGTACATAAAATGTTAATGTAGCAAAATAACATTTTTAATATCTGAATTATTTCAATGTTTTTAAACAACTAAATTTTACTTTTAAAAGTTTTTGAAACTACTGTTCTAATTTCTTTTAAAAATTATTGCTTGCAACGGCATTGACTGTGCTTTGCAATTTACAGTTCCAGATTAAATGTATGCAGATTATAGATATAACAAATCGTAGAGCAGTTTGTTTATTGTGCATATTAAAAATAGATAAAAACAAATCTCCGTTGTATTGCGGGTTAATCTTTAACTAACAAACATCGCGTGCTAGAGGACATTTATACAAGTAATATATTTCAACGTAAATTTTACACTCTTTTAACATTTCAAGCAAAAGAGGGTGCTTTTAAAAGAAAAAAAAAACAATTTTGACTGAAATAAATTTTGAACACTGTAACTCTATTAATCTTATTATTCTACAACTTTTCTAAATAAAGGTGAATTATCACTATATTCACAGAGAAAATGCTCTACTAAAAATTCTTCTATAAAATTCTCGAAAAAAATAATCAGTTTTAATAATCCCTCAGGCCAACATTATTGGAAATGGGGAAATATTGATAAGTTGTACAATTTTGCTCATTAATTTTCCTAAATTTTAGTTTGTAATAATTGTAATTAATATTACCAAATTGGAGAATGTTCGTTCTTGTCATTTTGTACAATGAACAAGAAAAATATATAATATAAGTGAAAGGTTCAATTGTTTAAATAACAATTTTGTAATAGTAATATCATTTAAAGACAATCATTAAATTGTTTACTTAATTTTATTATCATGTAAATAAATGCTATACAATTGTAATTTTTTACATTCAAGTTTTGTCATTTTGAAAAAGAAAACAATATGCATGATAAAAGATTTAATCAACATATGAAAAATATACCAAATTGAATAATTCTTTAAAACTAGAATTATTTTACCCAAATGTCGGCACTTGATAAAACACATCAAACGGTTAACCAGAGACATTTGGAAGAAGCTGAGGTTGATTTCTTTTATATATATATATTCATATGTATATACTTTGCGAGTACTAAGAACTTGGTATATTCAATCGATAAAAATCAATGCGTCATTTACCGTGAAGCACAGTCAAAGTTTTTGGCAGCTAAAATGCCATAAATATTAGTTTTCTTACAAACTCGTGTTCATAAAAGTCATATGTGTTTTCGGTAATGCTTATGTGCTCATTCACATACTATTTACATTCTTAGATAACTGTTGCGTTGTTGACACGTTGAAAACTTGTATGAACGCACCCTTTATAAAATAGGTTTCCGTTACACCTACAAGCTACTATAATTTACTACTCGCTTATAGTAAATAGGACAGAAATGATGTTCTCTTTTTTTTAAAATGGCAACATTGCAACTCGCCTACATTTTGTAACTTCTTGCATTTAACAAAAATCTGTTTGAATACAAATCTTTAAAAAGTGTGGATTTTTATCTCATTTTTTACTAATGGTAGTATAAAATTAAAAATTTTTGCCACTATTGGTGTTGTTTACATTGTCACTAAGTATGCAATTTTCGGAAAATAATAAAAGCGAGCTAGAATTTATCTTAGCTTTACACATGTACGAAGTTTTATTACAAACGGATTAAGAAAATATTTATTACTTCTTAAAATGAAACAGAATCGCAAATCAAAACTAATTTTTAAAATAATTAATTATCATTTCTGAGGAATGATTTGACACCGCCTAAAAAGAATATTTTTGCCAATTATCTACTTTTATGAATTCATAATCGCAATGCAAAGAGAAGTATACTTCTTGTGTTACTTCAATCGTAAAACAACTCTCTTGACGCAGAATAAGTTTGGACACAATAACTGTTTTTCCTTTTTTTTTTGTTTTTTTTTTAGTACTTTTTAGAGATCAAACAAGACGTCTCTTTGGGGTGTAAATTCACAAAAGTTTCTAAATTTTAGCAGCTGATTATTATATGACATTTTTACAAATATATTATTGTTCTTTTGCTTTTTATTTATAAAACTAGTTGTTTTTAGTTATATTGCTGTATATTAAGAGCACAATGAGCAGAGAAACAAAAAATAAAAAAATTAATGTTAATAGCTGTTAAAATTTAGTTTCATTAAAGCCCAAAGAGATTTCTTTGTTATGTTATAGGTAAAATTCTTTAAGCTTACGAAAGAAGATCAATTTTACACAATTTTATAAAAATTTTTTTATATTTATAGAAGAAAACAAGAAGAAATATTGCATACATTAACGTAGGAAGAAAACTCACAATTTAAATAATTAAACTAAAAAAAATAATGAATTGTAGGCTATAAAGCTCTAAAAGATTATCTAATGACTTTAAATTGTAAGGTAAGTTGCAGATTGTTATAATTACAATAAGGAGAGATTATTCCTAGATTAATTTGTATTTAATTATCGTATATCTCTCACGTTGAGTTAATTTATTTTAATGCCATTTGCTTGGATAAATAAGTTAGTATTAAAATAAATTAACTCAATCTTTATGTATAATTAACACGTATAATTGCGAGTGATTACAACTTATCGATTAGATAAACAGCATCAGTCGCCTAAGTTATTGTTTCACATCCTCATCATGAATCTTTCACATAAGTGAGTCCAATTAATACACATACATGTATGTACATTTATGTATATTGACGACGTATAAATTCATGTATGAAGCAAACAATTAGGAGCTACTTTTTCTCGTGGATATTTAGTTTTCTTAGTAACTGAACTTGTCGAGAAATATTGCAACTCCTTTTCAATTATACTAGAATCCGTGAAAAATTTAAGTCTTATATCAGTTAACTTAACGATTTTAAAATTTTTCTGTAACTACTTTATCCCTAGCTGGATTTAAATAAACGTCATTAATATGTACAATTAGGCGGTAAGAAAAACATTTTTTTTTCACCGACACACACATGAAGAAAAAAGAAATCTTATTTATACTTTATACTTAATACACATGTAAATCTCAACATTTCGCTTTTCAATTATCATACGACAAATTCAGATGAAAAAATGCTAAGCGCTCAAGATCATCTTGTTTTAGAGTCTACAGCATGATTGGAATTGTACATTAATTTTTTGAACTAAAAATTGATAATTGAACTACATTTCAAATAATATAATATCTGGATTTGGCGCAAAGTGATATAATAATGTTGATACCTCAACGAAAAAACAATACCTACTACAAATAAAAAAATATTCAAGATACATATAATTATTCACAATTTTATGTATACCATGATGTATATTCCTAATTTTATGATCTATTTTTCCATGCAGACCAATCTTATTATTTACTTTTTTTATTAAAAAATATATTAACTAATAGATTCTGAGGTATCATATTTTTTTCATTTTTTTGTAAATTTTTCCTATAAATAATAATTTTCTATAAATATAAACATAGTTCATCAGCGCGGTAATGCGCATGAGTCGACTTCTAACAACATATGAAAAAAAAACAAAGAAAAATGAAAGAAAAATCGATCGGAAGCTTGTGATTAAGATTTGTCGCTGTGAATCACATGCTTAAAATTAAAAAAATCGTACATTTGGAGTACATATTCTCATGGTAGACTCTTATCTAATAGCTTGATACAATCTAGTTCAAAGTTGCTTAACGCGTTTTACAGCATTAAGAACAATACTTGTATGTTATTTTGCAGCTTGAGCTACACCTACTGATACTTTTGTCTTTTGTGAGGTTTCCGCTGATTCTGTATTTGCAGGTGGATCGACTTCCATCTAAAATGATCACAAGATAACATTAATTTTCATGAAAAAAAGATTGAAAAAATCGTTTTAACAAAGTACATTATGTACCAACAAGCAGTTCAACCACACTTTTTCATTTAAAACTACAAGAAAACAAAGATACAAATAGTTCACAAATAACTAATGAGTAAGAAAAAGATTAGATAATCGTACCTTCTCATCCTTATCGTCCTCTATGAGTATGGGTCCGTTCTCGGCTTCGTATTCCTTGAGCACGGCATCAAGATTGTATCTCCGGCGGTAATTGACGAAAAATGAGCGAAGGTGTGCCTCGGTTTTGGTGCCAATGACTTCGGCAATCGCCGCGAAGTCCTTGCCGTACTTGCGCACCCCCTGTACTGCCAGTAGTAGCTCGTCGCTCGTCCAGCGGGAATTTATCCGGCTGGGGTTCTCCGCCGGCCGCAGCTCGTCGATGCCGTCCGCTGTCTTGCGCTTCAGCGCGCTCACTTGCTGCTTGTTCGATTGGATCTGCTCGATAAAGATGAAAATTAATAAATGCCAGCATTTCTTCTCCTCGCATACAAGGCTAAACTTTTTTTTTCTCTTAATTTGAAAAGAAAAAAGTGTTTTGTTTATTCTTACTGAAGAAAATATGGTTTGCACAGATCACGGCGAATTTTTAAGGAAAATTTAAAGAGAATGTAAAGAGAAAATAAATTCAAATCCCAAATAAAATAGATTCCCGCTTGACAAATGTAAAGTTACAATTTTGCATACGTATATAGTTAAGCGAAAGAAAGCTAGCGATAGGGTAGAAAGGAGGCTGTAGGAGAAAAGAAACTTAAAATAAAATTAAACGAGCTGCTAAAGAAAAATGTATCCACACGCAGTGTCTTAAGCGTTCTAAACAATGTCTCATCGAACGTCCGTAGTGTATATCTTCGGTTTTTAATAAGTACACACAGCTGACGATGCAACGAATTCGATGATTTTTTTTTACGCTTGCGAACGCTCCGACGCCTTTTGAGAGCTTAGCGGAGGTGCATTTGAGAATAGATATAATATAAGTGTTTGAATAACGTACTTGTCGCTTGAGGCTAACGATTTCAGTGTCAATAGCTTGGAGGGCGTTGTTGGCTTGATTCGGCTGACCGGCCAGCACCGCCAGGTCGTCGTGGTTAACGACTAGTCCACGGGGCGGTTTTCGCTTGTTCGAACGACCCGGCATCGAGCTTAGCGGTCTTGCGACACCCGTGCGCCTACACAACGCAATTTGTTTCTTTTTATTTTGCCTTTCGCTTGTAAGTCTTCGCCCTCTCAATCCTTTCGAGGCAAATTTTTTCCTCCAAAGGTGAGAGAGTGAGTTTGCAACTATGTTATGTATATTTTTGTTAATATTTAAGTTGGACTTAATGGGAAAAGCTTGAGCCACGAAAATTTATCGACCTTTTGAGATTACTACAAAAATTTCAAATGCTGGAGAAACCTTATTTAAATTTCCAAATTAATTTAGAATCTGTATAATTTCCCATAAATTTGTGTTAATTCTAAATTACTCAATTCAAAGAGAACTGGTAGCAGTCAAAATATGTGTGTAGCTTCGATTCAGTCTAATATATAGCTATTATCAAGCAATCTATCGCGCTAAATCGAGGCACAGTAAAAAAGGGGGAAAACGCAAATTTTCGTGACAAAGAGCCCCCGCAAAAGGTCCTACTTTTTTTGATCCATCGTTTCTTCGGAAAACATTAGTTAACACTGACCTCCAATGCAGATAGCAGCTATGACACGCGTGTCCTCTGGGCGTAGCACGGACGCTATGACAAGCAACGCCACAGTTGCTACACGAGCCCTACAACACATAATACCCTTTTTTTTAAATAGCTCATTCCCTCCCATTTCAATTTTTCATGTGTTCCTTTTTTATATTTTCTTACTGAAGTCTCATAAGTTTGATTGTAAATTTGAAATAACATATTACAACTGATGTTATATTGAGCTGGAGAAGACGAGCACAACGACTTGATGGAAATAGACCCCCTGGTTAATGATAGAGTATTTTATGTGGGCTGATCGAAATATAAAGAGATGGGTCCTAAATTTCTATTGAATTTTATGCGAATTGCTTGAATTTTAGAAAATTTTGATTACCTTCTTTTACATTAATTTATAAAAAGTAAAAAAAGTGTGCACAGTATAAAAAATGTGATGTGTTGCATTGCATTGAAAGTGTTGCAGACAAAAAATAATTATTTTCAATAATTATTTTAAAAATTTTATAATTTAAATGATTAAAAATTAAGATTCTTTTTACAAGTTCAACTACCGTATAATTTGATATCTACCATATAATTTAATATATATTTTGCTGACATTAGTCATTCATTATTTAGAATGACTAGATCAGGCGCGCTTCGCGCGAGGATATTCATTTTTGCAGTTTAATGTCAAAAGAATAATAATAAATCAAAATAAAAGACAATTTGCACCAATCAACCAATCACAACGCGAGAAATACTAACTACAATGAAAAGGCCATGGATTTTTTATAAAGGGATAATTGATCAATTATGTTAGAATTAATTATTCTTCGCTTGTACTTTATGTTGTAAGTATTCAACATTCTGGATATGGACTATTTACAAATATAAAAATATTATTCTAACAATCAATAATAAATTAAAAGAAAGTGTCTGAAAAAGGATATGAGGGGTGTGCTGCTTAATTCGTATAGTGGACTTCAAGCATTTGATAAATGTAAGGTAAATGGTGCACTGCAAGCAATGGTAATTGCACTTTGTCACTGAGTTTTGATTGCAACAAACAATTGGTGATGAAGAAAAGCTTCGAGTTTAATAAAGAAGCTTCTCACAAAGATTATCTATTATTCTCCAAAGATACATAGTTGCATATAGTGTACAGGGATAAACGTAACATAACAAAGAATGTATGTATATCATATGAAAATCAATGTATAAGCATTTCTAAAGAAAGGTCTACACATAATGATTGGAGTATTTTCTTTTTGCTGTTTTTAAGGTTTAGGCTGAGTACCTGAACCTGAGGAACAATTTCGGAGTCGGATGAGGCCTTGGCTTCGGTGCCTTGGCTTCCTGGCATGGACTGGTTCTTGCCACGACGAATTCCGCGGTGGATCGTCCATTTCTGGAACGTTCCATATTCAGACGATTTTCATAAACGACAAAATCTCATCATTATTGACATTATGTGTCTTTGAGAAAAAAAATTTGTTTTTATTATATTACACGTATTTTAACATCTACCACTAATACGTGATTCAGGGAAGATATAAAATTAAAATCATTCGGAAATAATTTTTAATTTTTTAAAAGTGACGCAATTTATTTTTATACTCTAAGCTGATGCCTATTAAATACTTTAAATATTCCAATCTACTAAACTTTTTTTTACAATACTTAATAGTATGTATACTTTATACTTGCTGTATTATTATCCTTCTTTTCTCTTAAAAATGAATTATTTTTCCGATTTTTGAACGATTTCCACTGTAAATCTTCCCAATTATTATGACTAACGTGATATATAGATATTTTCAACGATGATTTATGAGAAATGAAAAAAATTTGCATCGATGATTAGTAATTTCTAGTAAATGGTTTAAAAATTTTTAGTTTTATATTTAGCAAGTTTTTGTTATTACATCCGACTTATCTGTATTTACGTAAATATTTCATGCATATCAGTCCTACATTTTCACGTCCATGACTGTGTGGATACATTTTTGGAGTTATCCTATTTTTGTAGCAACAAAAGTTGTTTTGAAAAAGGTATAGAAAGACAATGTTTCAATTCAAAGGGTTACCTTAAAGAAAAATTTTTTTCTTCTTTAAGAAACCTTTTAAGCGATTTGCAAGAAGAACAATGGCTTGTTATTCCTAATATATACAGTTCAATGTATTACTAATAGTGATACTATATTGCTATGTTACTTGTTTGCTAATTCCATGAAAATTAAATTAATAGTAAATGAGATGAATTAAATAAAAATAATGCAAAGGATGAATTTAAATACACATACAGAATGTATATAAATAAAATGTGAAATAAAATTAATTTCCTTTACATATGCTGCTTAAATGCAAAAGCAGTATGATATGTAGGCATACAGTGATTAAAAATTATCTTACCTTTTCTTCAGTTTCACTGTCTGTATTTGAACCCAGCTCGCTTCCATTTTCGCTTCCATTCTCACCATCTTTGCCTCCACTGGTAAGTTTTCTGGCTTGTCTATCCATTAACGATGTTTTAGTTCGGGACTTTTTCCAACTGTAGTAGTATTTCACAAGGCTGGCGATGGATTTATCTGGAAGCTAAATTTACAAAGTTTTAGATTTTTTTATAATATTGTAACAATCAAGTTGTACAGAAAACATAAAAGAACGTAGAACGCAAATATATAACAATATTTTAGTTTACATTAATTTTGTTACTCTTACCATCTGACGAATTCTGTGAAAGCTTTTGCCATGAAATTGAAAAGCTTGTTCGAACAAAACTTTATCCTCCACTGTCCATTCATCAGGGAACGGTGTGAAATTTGCTAGATCGAGAACGGCTCGTTCTAGATTGTGTTTATGCCAAAATAGCATTCCCAATGCTTGTTCTCCATTATAACCATACTTTTCCTTAGCCAGGATAATGTATTCATCCACTATAAAATTAAAAAAATATTAGTTTATTCTACTCTAAGCCTTTGAAACTTTGTATGTATAAAAAAACGTAAAAGAAATATTACATTTATGATCCGGAATTTCATTTGTTGGAGACCAAACCAGCAATGCCTTCTCAGGACAAGACTCTATTTTGCGATCTGAAAAATAAAATAATAGCTTTAGAATTTAGATATACACACTTCACGAGTAAAATAAAAATGGTTTCAAGCCAATTTGAAATTTTGAAATTGTTATAAAAAAATATTTTTGCATTATTATTTTAATAAAATAACGATAAACAAAGTTTTATGCTTAAAATAATAAAATAGCAAAGTTACCGTTGACGGGAACAAGCTCGGGTACAATAACCTGGTAGTCCCTGCCGACGCGGATCTTCTCCGCGGGAACTGCAAGCGTAAGAAATGTCCAAATGTTAATTTCGATTCAAAACTGGGCGAACGGCCGTGGAAGGCCGGGGAAAAAACGGAGGAAAGTGGGTCGTGGCGCGGGTGCGGGGTCGCAGGATCGATATATATAGGAACTTTACCTCCGTCTTCCTCGCTGGAGGACTCGGTCTGGTTGGGGCTGGGTCCCCTCGACCTGCGGCCGTTCCTCACGCTCTCGGAATTCCTCTCGGCCAGCACCATGATGCACGCTTCGCGACGAGTGCGGATCGACCGACGCCGTCGAGTTCCCGGTCCGTTGCTGCTGCGAGGGGGTGGCTTCGCCGACTTGAAGGGGCTGCTGGGGCCTCACCTGGTAGATGCGCGCCGTGGAGCCGCGGTCCGAGGACTGGGGCAGTATATAGGCACAGAGCGCTCGACGCGCCGCCGAGAGATTCTCAAGTGCGACACTGTCACTCGCTCGCCCGTAGCCTCCCTCCGAGCGGCGAACACCACGGCGTGTTGTGTTGAGCTCGAAGGAAGAGGGAATGACGAGGAGAGTGCGAGAGGGGACTGCAGAGTGCAGGCAGGGCAGGGGCGCGCGCCGAGACCGACCGCCCACTCGTCGCTCAGCGCCACTCCAGCTGCCGCCGGTCAGCGTCTTTACTACTACCCCTGACAGTCACCTTACCCGCATCCACCTCTAAACCAAGATACCGCGTTATTTTCAATCATCTACATTTTTAATAAACCTTAAATATATTACATTTATTCATATTAATATATTATCTTATTTTCTTATAAAAAAATTCTAGTTAATATTTTATAAAAAAAAAAAGTTACTTGGTATATCTTATGCATATTAATTACAATATTATGTATGCAGATGTCTTAGATCTAATTACTACTGTCAGTAATTAAGATGCAGATGTCCATTGAGTAAAATAGCGAATACAATTGAAAGATTATATAAAAATAATTAAATATATTATAATTATAAGTTAGTTAATTAATACATATTATTATTATTTTAAATAAAAAATAAATAATATATATGAAAATAAATTATCGAATGAATATAGTCGAAGTAATAATCGAATTATAGTTATCGAAACTGTAAGCTAGCTGCTTTCCTTGTGAAATTGCTGTTTAGTGTTTTGTAGTACTAATATTTTGCATTATCGCTGACAATTCCGTTAACAAATAAATAAATAAATACATAATTCCTAAATATTACACGAGTGGAATTAATGGAAGTGTGCATAGTTACCTCTTGCCAATAGTCGAAGCAGGGTATTGTCTTACTGATGCTTTTGTCCAGATATATTATTCCAAAATGCATTTTCCCATAGTTATATGTATATGCTTGATAATTGAGTGATGCGAGTTTATTTACCGTATATAACTCAATTGTTAAAAAACAACTTTGCCTAAAAGTGAACTACAACATAAACATGCACCGTAGCATCCTACAGAACTCCAATATCGATATCATGCGTTAATTCATCGACTTGGAAACGGAGCAGTACTACTTACTATTTACTAGCAGAAGCAATAATCAGCTGACGGTCAGGTGACCGTCGACTGTCACACCGGTCACCGTTGGGGTAACGAGAGTCACTCGAGGACCAGCCGCTGATTGGTCGAGAGCGAAATTTCACCAAGCTCCGCTCTGCTCCACATTCGCCATCGTTAGCAATCGTGCTCTCCGTATAATATTTTTCATCCGCACGGAAAACCAGCTGAAATGCAATATGAAAACTTGGCGGACGTCATTCGCCGATGCCTTCCAACAAATATTTTCTGCATTAACTCTAGCCGAGTGACGCTATGCTAACAAAAATGCTATTGCTCGACTATATTTTGTAGGGGATATGCGGTTGTAAGTTCCCGATGAATTCGAGCTTGATCGTATATACGTTTGTCGGAGGGCATAAACGTCGTTAGGACGATGTCCTGAGATATTTTGGACTGTTTGTGTCGAACTTATCGATAAGTTTTTTCTTTAAGAAGAAATGCCAAACTAAAGCTATTAATTTGTCCATTTTAAGGGAGCAAACTTAGCGGATATGAAATTTTTCGATTGTACGCATATAAATATTAATGTATAGTTTAATAATAATAATAATTGAAACATAAGAATCATAGAAAAAAACAAAAGATTTAGAAAAATAATGAAAATTCGAGAAAAATTAAAGAAAAACCCTTAGAGCGCCATTAAAATCGCAGTACACGATAAAAGTATTTACAGTGATGCGAAGGCAAACAACTTTCGAAATTTCGCCATTTTAAAAGAAAATTCAGCATTTTCTTTCCAAAAATGAGATTTCCCTCGGCAACGCTACTATCTCGGGATTTCGGCGATAACGACCAAGACGGCCTGAACACTGACCGAGATAAAAAAATAAAGCAATTTCCACGTTGGGTAGATGCTCACCAACGCGGATGTGTGCGTGGAAAAAAGATCAGTGGCAAGCGCATGACGTCACGAAAGCTACGGCCGCACGATGCGTCGAGCTGCCAGTTTCTCGAAGATGCGCGTCTCCCCCCTCCCCTCCCCCATCGGCCCTTTTGACGCCATTCCATTCCCAAATTTCCCCGCTACTCGGGCATCCGGCCTAATCGAGTGATTCCGCTAAAAAAACGCAAGGAAATGCGAGCAAGCGAATGCTTTCGGAGTCATCTCAAAGCTTTTAAAGCGTTCCAAGCTATATGTACAGGTACACTGGGTCGAGAATCGAGATTAACGCGCCGTCGCGTACGCAGCGTCACTCAAGTATGGCGGCGACGTATTATACGTCTAGTACTGCACGGCTCCATCGCGCGTTAATAAATTTTTTTCAATGAACTTCATACGACTGTAAACAATCGGACTTCCGCGTGGTCCGAACTCTCCGGAAAAAAGAGCCACGCGGCCATTGATCAAAGTGAAGTTGCGCTAGGAGGCGGCCGCGTACCGAAGCAGCTGTTCGGCGGTCGAAAACCCAGAGTAAACTACAGCGTCAGCGACGGGTATTTAAAAAATTAGCCTACTCTCGCCTCTCCTTTTTTTTCTTAATTTCCTGCCGCTACAACAAACAAATGTTGCAGATCCATCCTTAGGCGTGGCCGGCGAGCTTGTACTCCGGCCGGTCCACTGTGCCCATTCCGGACGCCTCCGAGGCTGCACCTCTGCAACGAGGGTAAGTGCATTCGGACACATGGCGCTTTCGCGATACACGCGCATATAGTGCTCGACTCAGGGTGGAATAAACTGCTCGGCTGCTTTTTGTTTACCGCGCGAGCACGCGCATCGCGCTCCCGCGAGCATGGGGCGCACACCGACGGCAGTGCGGGCGTCCACCCCCGGCGCGGGCAGCTCGTGCACAAGACCCCGGCGGAGCCTCCTCCTGGAAAAGCATATGTCCCGCCCCTGGTGAGTGCCTCGTAGAGGAGCGCCTTCCCGGGGACGGCATTTACTGCCGAACGCGCGCCTCTCGAGGAGAAGCCGCGGGAATTACGTAACTCGTGTAGGGGGGCTTCTACGCGGCCTTTCACGGGCGGAATTTCGCCCTCGCGGCCCGAGGAATGCGCCCGCGGGGACCAGGGCCGCGGCGGCAGGTTAGAGAGCGAGGAGCGAGTCGCAGAGCCGCGCGGGCCGCTCGTTCCCATCGCGGGCCGCGGTTCGTGATCTAGCGCCAGAGTGATCGCCAGGGGGGCGCCACTGTCCGGGCGAAGATCCCCCCGCAGCTGGCAGTCGCGGTCAGTCTGGCCGCCCATGTAGTGGTGGACTTGGCCACCGAGTGCACCTTCCGCCTCGATCGTCCCACCGAGCGTAGACGTAATCCACGTCCAGCTGTGCCATACGGGGACGTCCCGGCACTGGGACAGTCCCATCGGGGAGTGAGCTTCACTCGGCACGACACGCTTCGCTCGACTGACTCTTGGCCGTGCACGCACTGTTAAGAGTTGCTATTAGCAAAGTTTTTGGGACGTGTGTTCCTTGTAAGCCCGCGACGAACCTCGTCGGTGATAGCTTATCATGAGGCAGGAGAGGGAGAGAGATCCGCTTCTGCTTAGCCTCTGATTTCTCTGGTCAGCGGTGTGCATGCTTACAGCCTGATTTTTTTGGAGCTTCGCTGATGGGTCGCTCAGGCTAAACAGTACGTGAGTTGCCTTAGCTTCATGAGCCGCTTCAAGATGTTCCATTGTTTACCTTTCACAGCGATGTACTCAACTGGCTAAAGCTTGCATTCATTATCATCTTAGGCAATTTGGAAAATCATGCGCAAGCTGAGTATCCATCAAGTTTCTTGGCTTCGCTTGGTAACAGCTTAATTGCCTGCCATACAAAAATTTCAATAATTACACAGTAAAGGTGGCATTTTCAGTCAAAAGCTTATGTAACAACCATAAAAGTTTACGACTTATTTAGGAATATACCACACTTTTTTGATAATCACCTTCTTTATCTTTTTATGCTTTGGAATATTCCAGTGCTTTGCATAAATAGCCAGAGTTTTAGACATATAGAGTCAAGTAGGAGATTGCTCTTTAACATAATACATTGTTTTTTTTAAATTTATTTCTCTTATGTAATAGATGATTGCATGAAGATAAGACTTGATGCCTGGATTTGCCACACCATAGAGTTTAGTCAGAAACATCTTCAGGAATACAGCAAGATAACAACTTACAAAAATGAAGGTCGTGGCATTGATTAGTGGAGGCAAAGACTCCTGCTTCAACATGATGCAGTGTGTAGCTGCTGGTCATGAGATTGTTGCATTGGCCAATTTATATCCCGTTGGAAAAGGTATTAAGTAACAATTAAATATTGATTTAAAGAAGTTTTCCTTTATTTAAATTTAAAATATAAAAATAAAGATTTTCAATTGTAAAATTAAATGTAAAATAATTATTAAAAATTAAAAAAATATGTTTTTATAGATGAATTGGATTCATATATGTTTCAAACTGTTGGTCATCAAGGAGTAGAATATATTGGAGAAGCTATGGGATTACCTTTATATCGGGAACCAACTTTTGGAAAATCAAAAATGCAAGAAAAACATTATTTGCCTACAGCTGATGATGAAGTGGAAGATTTATACAGACTTTTGAAAAAAGTCAAGGTACTACCATTACCTATCTCTTACCATTACCTACTTCTTAAAATCTACTACAATGTAAAAGGTAATCATTAAAATTTTTATTATTTCAGGACAATGAAGATATTCAAGCTGTAGCTTCTGGTGCTATTTTGAGTGATTATCAAAGAATACGAGTGGAAAATGTGTAATGATAAAATTTGATAAAAATAAGTGTGATGATAAAAATTGGAAGCAAAATATTTAACTTTTACTGGTACTGATTTTAGGTGTAGTAGATTAGGCTTAGTTTCATTGTCTTATTTGTGGAGGCGAGATCAGGAACAACTGTTAAAGGAAATGATTGAGTGTTCTGTAAATGCAGTTCTCATAAAAGTTGCATCGTTAGGCTTAGAACCACGACATTTGGGAAAATCTATCTCTGAGATGCATCCACATCTCGCCAAAATGGTAAGTAAACGTCTCAATGACTGATGAAAGCTTGAAAGTTCAGCTTGTTGTCTTACATCAATTTTGGATTGGATCCAATATTTTAGACGTTAACTGCAAAACTAAGGGCAACGAGTTATTTTGAAGTTATAAGATGAGATTTAAAAAAATACACTCAGAAATAATTTTAAAGATAGAATTCAATTAATATTAATAATACTCTTATGAAAAATATGTTATTTTAGAAAGAAAAATATGGTCTAAACGTTTGTGGAGAAGGAGGAGAGTATGAGACATTTACTTTGGATTGCCCTTTGTATATCAAAAGTATTATTATGTGAGTTTATAATTAAGAATAGTAGTTGATTAAACTTAGTATTATTATTAATTAAAATTTAATGTTTGTTCAAGTGATGAATATGAAAGTGTGGTGCATTCAAATGATGAAGTAGCACCTGTTGGGTACCTGAACTTCAAAAAGATACATTTGCAAGATAAAAATGTAACGTAACATTCTTACAAAACCTTAAATTAAATAGAAGCAATTTTCTGTAACTAATCAAATATAATAATTTTAGAATAATGTAGAAAATCTGTCACTTCAAGAAAGACTGAAAAATGTTGCAGTAAAGACTCCTCTTGACTATATTTCCGAAATAGTTGGACCAGATTTACAAGATGGGTGCAATTTATCTGACGATGAAAATGATGAACAGGAGAAAGAAAATAAAGACTTACAAATGACAAATACTGGTATAAAGTGCTTAATGAAATCAACACTTTAATTAAGAAAATGAAATAAAGTATTTAATATTAATCTTCTTACAGGTCAACTGAATGCACCAAGTCCTATGGAAATAGTATATGAAGAAGAAGAATATCCCAATGTTCCTTGCGTTAACAAAAATCAAACTGGCTGGTACTGGTTTGGTAGTATTGTTGGTAAAAATCCAGAACCAAAGCTTGCTATGGCTGAAGCATTAGAAGTTTTAATTGGTACATAAATACATTTCTCGTATTTTTTTTACTTTTTTTATTATAAAACTAAATACGACACTTTTCGCTTTTTAGATCTAGTCAAGAGAGAAAACCTAGAAGTATCAGATCTTGTTGCAGTGACAATGTTTTTAAAAGATTTATCTAGCTACGCGGATATAAATGAAGTATACGTGTCGAAACTTGCAAAAATCAACCCTCCCGTCAGGGTTTGTACAGAGATTCCTATTAATTTTCACGTTGTTTTGGATGCATTAGCGTATAAGAAAGTTGAAGAAGACGAAAGGAGCGATAAGAAGGTTCATAAAAGGCACACGATGCACGTTCAGAGCATAAGCAATTGGGCGCCTGCCAACATTGGGCCTTACTCACAAGCTGTTAGAGTAAGTAAATAATCTTATTGATAAGCTGTTTTATAAATAAACCAATATTCATTTAAAAACAACATTTATTCTGGGGCTATCTGAATATTTAAAATTACTTATCTTCTTGATAAATAAAAGGATTTCACAAAACTTTTTAATTGATATTAATTAAAAAATATGAAATTTATGGTTTTAAATCTGTAAAATAATACCTTACTACATTATTTTATCAATCACGTTAGACTTCTTAAGTGTAGTTAAGTCGTTATGTAATACCTTTTTCAATGTTTAAAAATACTTTTTTCAGTAGGTTTGTATAAGAAAAGGGTTGTTCTTAAAATATTTTTCATATATCAAGTAATATCGAATTTTAAATTACCATTAATCACTATTTGTGTTTATAAAGAGAATTAGTGATTCTTTTTATTTTTAAATAGTCTTACGAAATATTTATTTATATTTAGACTGCACTAATAAACTACAATAACTGCTGTTGTGTCTGCTAATTGTACACTTATATTGACAGTCTACACAGGGCAACTATTTAAAAGATAGATATGATTAAAATAACATTAAAATATTATGTATACAAATTTGATATATTAAAAAGGTATACATACATGATGTTTTAATTTCTGAAACTGTTTTTAAAGCTATAATTTTGTGTTGGCAAGTATTAAGACATAAATTCATTTCTAATTGACTTATTAGTGTAAACTATTTTGATAAACAGGCCTTAAAATTTCTCGGACAATTAAACGTTTAACATTAAGCTTATAAATTTAAAATTCACTTTTCAATTTACATTTTACTACAACAATTTAACTATTTCCAGGTAGGAGACACAATCTCAGTGGCAGGGCAGATACCATTGATACCTGGCAACATGAATATCCTAGATTCGAATATTAAAAGGCAATGTCGATTGACACTGAGGCACATAAATCGCATCGTAAAGGCAATGGACTCGAACACGGAGCTGAGGCATATAGTGCAGGGAATTTGCTTCCTGACGCACCCCAGCTTCATTCCCGCCGCTCGCAAAGAGTGGGAGAAGCGGACGAATAATGCAATCGTCGATTATGTTGTTGTCTCGAATCTCCCACGCGGCGCCCAAGTTGAGTGGTGTGTATGGGCGCATCGCGACAACAATAGATTCGAATGTGAGTGCAAATAGATAAGTAACCGCTGGGACGCTCTAATAATAGCTCGACGGCGTGCTTTTAATAGACCGCGTCAGCCCCTCTTTATTTTCCTAGACTTGACTCGTGGCTCACTTTTTTCTCTTTCTCTTTCCCCGCGCAGATGAGGAAACCGGCAAGTGCGTCGGCAATTTCAAGGTCGCCATCAGACGAAGGTGGAACTACGAGAACAATGTGTCGGCGATTGTTTGCTACTTGTCAACTGGTAAGATACAATTAGAGTCATTAAGCCGTCAGCCAAATTAGATTTTTTAAATGAGCAGCACGACAAACAAAATTATTTTAATTGCTTTTACTATTTATTATTCAATGAAATTTTTCTTCAGTGATAACAATATTTATTTATTGCTTTTTTACAACTTATTAATAAAATTATTTTTACAGGTTCCTCTAACTCAACGGGTAATCTTACGACGGAGACGAATGTATCATCGGCAGATTTGACGCTGCCTGAGCTAGTGGAGGCGTTCGAGTATTTGCTCTGCAAACTGACCAAGGGCTCGCAGGTCGAAAGTCCATCGTGCAACCTGCGGATCTTCTACAAAGTGGGTAGTCTACAGGGACCGAACTTCATTCAGGAAGCATTGGGTCACTTCGCCGATCGCAATCTCGTTACGACTATCATACCCACTCGGCACCTGCACAACTTTAGTACCTTTCTTTCGGTCTGCGGAATAAGGCACGAGTAATAGACCTGCTCCAGGCCCGAACCTTTCATACTGTCAATTATCGAGAAAGGAAAAAAAGAGCGAAAGTCGCGCCCCTGCCGAACGGTACAGGAAGTCGCCCGACGAATATGACGACTCGCATGAACACGACGTGGCTACGTCGACGAAAGTATTTGATCTTAATCCCAGAGGTAGTGGATTGCATCTTTACATTCAGTTGATGAGACATATTTTTCGATGAATAGAGCCTTTAATTGTAATTTTGATATTTTACGTTATTCGGGGTACTTAAATTTCTTTGCTGTCACTGAGTTCAGCCTTTGACAAGTGATGTACTCATTCGGATTTTTTCACTTTGTACAAGAAGATGTAAACATTTAGCACTGAAGTTTCATTTTTTGAATCTAGAATATCTGCTGCGCATGACAATATCTAAATATTTAACGTTATTTTTTTATAGAGTTAATTTTTACTGTACACGAATATTTTTTTTATATCTTTTCTGAAAATAATTGAATGTTTTTAGAAATGATTCTTAAAAGAGTGTCTCTGAAGACTAAATTCCGCTTTAAGAAAAAAAATGAAAATGAATCTATTAATATCATGTTAATATTTGACTTATTAGTGCTATTGAATTTTTTTTTATTTATGAATCGATAAACAACCGTACGCATAAATAACTTTGTAATTATCAACTTTTAACTGTACAAAAATGATATCTATATTCTTTTAATAATAATAATAAAATGTGTATTAATCATGGATTAAAGAAATTGCCATTACAACAAAAGTGAAAGTTTAATTGGTAAAAGAGCATGGTAATTCCTTATTAAAATATTGAACTATCAAAACTATCAAAATTAATTAAAGCATAGACTACCTGTACGGTTCGGTAATACTAAAACTCGATATTAAAAACCGACGATGCATGTAGATAATATATATCTTTTTCATATTTCGCCTAGTCAACGGGTCGAGTGCAATCCTGAAAAGACCGTCCCGTTAAATGGTAAGCGCTCCAAGCGATGTGATCCGTTTATGTATAAATTTGTACACAGTCACACCTTACGCATAAATAAACGCGTACCTAAACATATTGTACAATGGCGCACGCACTTATACATTACACTTTACACTGGACTCGTGCGCCGGCTGTACACTCGCGAATACTCACGTACACGTACACACGAATTTATTCTTGCGTTGATCGTCACTCATTTTTGCTCGATACCTTTTTTTATCGTTTTCGAATGCTGCAACTTGCGCGGAATGTTCATTGCGTTTTCACTGT
Organism: Eurytoma adleriae; assembly: GCA_900480045.1. Lineage (NCBI taxonomy): Eukaryota > Metazoa > Arthropoda > Insecta > Hymenoptera > Eurytomidae > Eurytoma > Eurytoma adleriae. Next base: position 33,470 of record UXGC01000197.1, read on the forward strand.
CTGATTTGTATAAAACTAGAAGAGGAAACTTATAGAAATCTCAACGCGTACTTATCTTCAAATGCTCGAGAGCAACGAATTATTAAAGTGTTACAATCGATGATATTCCGTCACATCGACTTAAGTTTTACTTTCGAAAAATAAATAAATAAATAATGGATGTCAAGGTACAACACCACTCTGCTGCAAAACAAAAAGTGACCTTGTTAATAAAGCTGCATCTACGACTGTTTTATTTAAAAGGAAAATACTAAGAATCTGTTGATTTTTCGCACTTTGGCCTGCGTTTAATCTCGCGTGTTTTCGTGGAATTTTTAAAATTATGAGAGAGAAAGTGAGAGTGTGAGAGAGTGAAAGAGGCAAAAGATGTGACAATGGTTTATGAAAAAATTTTTTGAAGAGTTTGTTATTCATCTTTATCATGTACATAATGCAAAATGCTCTTATACATGTAATAAAAAAACTATCGAATAAGATCGCTTATATACCTCAAAAAAGTAAATTTGTTCTTGTTGAATGCGAGAAGATCGTGTAAGTAAAATAGTCAAAAATCCACTGAGAGGCTTGACTAAATTATAAAAATAATGATGGATCGAAAACGATTATAGAGATTATACGATTATGAAAGACAGATAGTTCTGTTTGTGTGATGCGAATAATAAAAAAAAGTACTATAAATATGTATAAGCTGAAGATATAAATGAATACGTCTGTGTAGACATGCAAAAGCAAGCAACTAAATTCAGCAATTACAACAGAGAGAGAGAGAAATAAAGAAAATGGTATATATTTTTAAAAAAAAGATGAATATCTTTATTTATACTTTCTCAAAAATTAAACAAAATTGATTTTACACGTTCACTTTATTTGAAAGAGAATTATACGTGAATTCGTTGGTAAGGGGCAATATGAAAGTGAATTGAAGAGTTATGTTTTTTCATTGTTACTTGTATTTATTGAAACATCTCAAAGTTCCTCAATAAAAAATGCCTAAAATTTACAATTGTTCGTCCACTTAATAAAGAATGGGAAAAAAGTAAACATTGGAAGGATCGTTGGACGACGATCTTTTAACATAAATCGTTTAAGTCTTATGTTTAAACTTACTATTTATCCTACGTATAAGATTTGTTTATAATACAGATTACGAGCATATACGATTGTATCTTAATGCTGATTTTACAACAATGTTCATAATCTAACAACACCCCACAGGTACATCTATGTAGTTGAAAAAATGCTGTGCCATAGGACTTCCTTTCAACACATTTGTGCCTTACGGTAATTGCGATGTGTATCGGATTACTAAAAAATTGATTCATTAGTCTCATTATCGCAGTCAACTTTTTCCTTATCGTACAGTTTTAAAAGTCCAGGTCAACTACGTTTTAAATGTCTTGGACATTAATGGTTTCACCAGTTGCTGTCGATTTGGAGAACAAAAATCACATAGATAATTTTTCTTATCAATTATCACTCCCTTGGTTTCCACGCAGCCTGAAATAAAATACCATGTCTATTAAAGTCAGTAAATATAAATTTTAATGTCGTATATTTCAAAGAAAATTAGATATACAATAAATCACTTCTAATTATAGTTATTAGTGTATTTACATTGCCATGCAAAATAATGAAATAGTATATTATGCACCTAAGGGAATAATGTAAAGAATTTCTGGAATTGCCTGTAAATTGGCACCCTAGCCGAGGGTGACGAACATGCGATACGAGGCATTCTTTATTTATTCCCGTGGTGCATACAATATTTTTTTTTACACAGCGCGTAAAATGCGTAATTTTGTTCCCGTGCCAAGGGAATCCAGTACGCATTCGACGCGCAGCGTGAAAAAAAAGTATTTTTTCTTTCAAGTGATTAATAGACAGTTTTGATTTACATGTAAATGACTCAGTGCAAGCTAATAATATTTCATTAAAAAATAACATTAGTTTGGTTAAATAGAATGTGAAGAACAATACTTAAAAAGAAAGTATATTACATCACATGAAATATTTTAAAATATTATATATCAAATGTGGTACTATTATAATTTTATAATAATTAACTAGGGTTGAACGCGAACAAATACAAGTAAGGACATTGCCTTGTTTGCATTTATCTATATTGAAAAATTTGGAGCTTTTTCAGATATCTATGCTAAATTGAATACTGAAGTGAAATAATCAGTAATCAGTAGTGAAGGAGTTGTGAATGAGAAGATTCTTTTACCCAAGTGCAGATATTTGTCACATGCTCCGCAATGTACGAGATTCTGTTCCAAGTCGAGACGTGGGGCGTTATGACAGCGACTGCAGTGCGGACAGTAGCGACCTTTTCGCCACAGCCTTGTTATGGTGAACATGAGTTTAAGGGTTAGTGATTCGAAAGTAAACCATATTGCTTCAGTTAAATTTTTTTCATTTAATTAGTCAATTAAATTATCTTGCGGTAAAACATGTAACGTTAAAATGAATGTTTAAATTATCTATTTAACAAGTTGAGAAATATACAGATAATCGACAACAAAATTAATATATTTTTTTTAATACAAAATTAGTACCTTTGCAACTTCGAAAACCTTATATAAACATAAAGAACCACAATATTTATTTTTTTCTATTTTTTTGTTATGAATCAATATGGTAAAACTGTACAAAGTATCTAAACTATAAGTGTTTAAAACAGCGTTGATAGAAGAAGAGAGAAATAAGCAAAATAGTTTTAGAGAAATTATAAAAAAATAATAATAAAGATTATTTTACTAAGAAGCGTTGTGAGATATTTAAAAAGCAGGCGTGAAAGCAAATGATTCTTTAAAAATGAAATATTGAATTAAACGATCCGGATAAGTGAAAACATCCTAATGGAAGTCATTTATTACATTAAAAAAGTAGGTTAAGGAACATTTAATTCGTTGAAAAAAAGTTGGTTGAAGCCCCACTACTAATCAATTTAACAAGCTTCAATTAAAAGAGCAATGAGATAAGCTTATTATGTAGTCAAACAGCAGAGTTAAACTTACTTGGAACAAGGTACGCAAAACGTTGAAACGTATACTCTGGTGTTCTTTTCGCCTTTTTTATATTCGTGCTGCCATTGTGCTACGCTATTCCTATCGGAGTTAGCTCCTCCAGGCTCTTTAGAACCACAGTTTGCACAAACTGCACATTCTTGGCAGTGCCATCTGCCTTGCGGTACCCTTCGCAGTCCCACGCAGTAAATATGATACCTGAAATATTATTAAAGTTAATAAAAAATTGATCTATTGCTCAGAAAAACTAATAGATTATATCGTGCAATGTAATGCAAATCTTACCCTCTATCACACATATCACAGAAGAGCATTTTGTCCTCGTCAGCAGGATCTTGACATTGTGCACATGTTTTACAATCTGTACATTGCCACGCATACGCTCGTATATGTGGTACCATATCTAACGTTAACTCTATACATGAAGGATGAACTGAAATAGAAAAAAAAATACAATTATGAAGTAAAGTTGTGTGTATTCTTCTCTTAATGTTTCAGTTTTTAATTAACCAAGCAATTCGATTAATAGTTATAAAAAAACAAATTAAATTAAACAAAAGTAAAATACCATTTCCATTGCAGGTTCCGCATTGTATAAGCACCTCTGGCCGGTTATTCTTGTTGAGGTTGTTGAGGCACATTTTGCACTTGATATCCGACTGGAGGGCCAGCTCCATGTCGACCTCGTCCATCGTCGACTGGGAGCCTTCGGTGTCTTGCGTGCCCTCGCTCGACGACGAGCTGCAAAAATCAGGAAAACAACTTTCTGCAGAACTTTCATGATGCCAAAATCAATATTTGTATTAGATGCTACCCCCCTTACACAAAAACTCATTACTTATTTTACATTAAAATTTTCCATATTATACGAACCTGGAGTCATCAGAAGAAGAGTCGCTGTCACTGTCACTTTGTGAACCTTCGGATTGGCTATCGAACTTGCGCTCATTAGGCCTCGTTGGACCATAGATTACTGTGTTAAGTGGAAAGTATCTGTCGAAAAGAGATAAGAAAATCAATTTATTAAAATCAAAAAAAGAAATAATTTCTTATTAAATAAAAACGTTTTCAGCTTTTATTGAACTTTAATTTTTCAACGTCTTCAAAATAAACGGTGTACTGAATTGTTCCGTTGCTAATTAATTGTCTTCCTTACTAATCAATTTTGCAAAAACGAGCAAAGTCAATTAATCACGAATCTCACCTGAGCTCCGCAGGTGTGTACTCCCTGTAGTGGTCGGTGTACTGTCCAGGAATGAGAGCGACGGGATAGTTGTGTCCGCGGCGAGTGGACTCGGACTTGAGCGCGCGCTTCGGTACGTGCACAGTGAAGGTCTGGAGGTCGAGGCTGCACTTGCGGGTGTCCTGCCGAGCCTTGTTCAAGCCGGCGTTCCACGAGAGCGCCGATTGCATGGCCATCTCCGCTAGATCGATGCGGTTTCGCTCGGCGTTCGCCGCCGCCGAAAGTTCCTTTTGCTTCTTTGAGTGTTCCCTCGCAGCCTTCTCGCGCATGTGCTTCCGGTACTCCTCGTACTGCTCCGGGAAATCGCTGCACATTATGTCCAGCACCTCGGAGCTCGACACTGCCGTTAAACCTATCAAATTACAGACCATTTAGTGATGCGTAATCTTTTTTTGTTGTTACTATTATTAATTCGAATGATGGATCATGTTTCTTTCTTATCGTTATTGTTTTTTACTTGAAATTTTCTTAAAGAAGATGTTTTGTACTTTATTAACTTTTTTTATACCTTTATCATTTGATCTGTTGTTTAATAACGCAGATGCTTTTTCTTTATGCTTTTTTTTAATAAAAATAAACTTTCTTGTAACTTTTAATTTAATGGTGTAAATAAAAACATTGCGGAAGTGTAAATTAAAATTTGAGAGAAAATGTTCCTATTTTTATATATTAATTAAAATTTTAGCTTCAAGTTAGTGCAATACGTAAAATATATCTGATTTTATTTAACAACAATATAAACTTGGACTAACATACAGAACAAAATAAACGAAACCTGAAATAAATGTAAACTGATCAATAAATTTAAACGACATCTGGGTTTGATTCAGCGACGTTTACATTACCTAAAAAAAAAAATTTTAATACTCACCCATATCGCACATTGACTCGCTGACAAGACCATTTTCTCTGAGGTAGTTCCTCTCCTCCATGTCGACCATGCGCCTCTTCAGGTCCGGATACTTCCGCTTAAAACTCTTGACGCCGAGGTACTGGGAGATCTGTTCCTGGATCATGAAGGTCTCGCCGCGGCCGGTCGCCGGGCGCTCCTCCTTGCGGTCGAGGGGCCACTCGTACTCTGCGATCTTGTCGACGGTGAACGGTCCCTCGTCCGGGTCGAAGTTTATCTCCATACGGCGGTTCTTAACCTTCACCTTCTCGGACTCCGTGGTCGCCGTGCTGCCCTGCGACTCCTCGTTCGCCAAGTGCTCCGGCGCACCTACAAACAAAGCCATCCTTTAGTCGCGGAGAGACACACGCCGCCCCGGAGAGGCTATTTACAAGAGGACCCGCAGCGAGCCCAAGCGCGCCGCACCGAAAAACCAGCTATTTTTAGATCAGGCGCCGTTGGACCTATACCAACGTACCGCTTTTCACAAGCTCCTCACGTGCCGTCCCCTATGAATTTCTATTCCTTATTATTCTTTGATTTTGGAAAAGTTTAATTTGGTGCTCTTGATATTAGTCAAGAGAAGAAAACTATAAAGAACACCTTAAAAACTTTTAGTATAGAAATATTGAATTTTACATGAATAAAACGAATGAATAAGATTATCATACACAAGTATTATAGTTAAAATAAGGAATAAAATTCATTAGAGTTCACCCCCTTCATAAAAAAATCATCTCTTCATTTATTGTATCAGAGTATTGATTGACTGCCATGTCGATTGAGTCAAGTCAATAATTGTGAATGTCAAATAGAGCATCGAGTGTTATTGTGTTCATAAGGATCGTTACCGGGCACGCTCATATTCCTGGCAGGGGTCTGTGATCTAGAACAAGACTCGGCACTCATCCTAGTCTCTTCATCCATAACGGTGAGGGTGGAAATAGCTTCGGTGGGGAGCTTCTTGATACTGGGCGCTAGCCAGTTCTGGTGCTCCTTGCCGGCGTCTGGTTGCTGCTTCGATTCTTCCGGCGCCACCAATGCCAGATCGACATCGAGCGGTTTATCCGCCGCATCTAGCACTGCAATTTTTGGTACGTCCGATGGCTGCTTACCGGATTCTGTAATCGGCACAGACTTACTCGTTAAGCCGGGCATCTCGAAAGTAGCCGGTTCTTCAGATTCACAAACTAGTGTTGCCGCTTGTTTCTGCAAATTAAAAATGCAAATGTTTCAAATTTTATTGTTTAAAGTATTTTAGAAATCATTGTATAAATTATGTAAAAATGGTTACTGATAAAAGTATAAATTATTATAAGATATAAATAATTAAGATTACTCATAATACCTTCAGTTCTTTAAGACGCAATCTGTATTTGATGTTTGGTTACGATTTATAAAAAATGTTTGATTGTTTTTAATGGTGAAAGAAAATTAATATCCTAACTGACTTTTTAAGTGTAATACACACTCAAAATTAAATTAAAAGTCGTTCAATTAAAAAATTATTACCTGGATTGATTTTAGATTATTTAGGTTTGAAATAATTGATAAAAGTGTAAATTTAACAGTCAGTAATGTGTATTAAAAGTACAAGTAAAGAATATCAAGAGCGTTCTATAGAAGTTAGTATGAAACTGTCAGCTGTTCTTGTTGGCGGGCACGAACAGCCATAACGGCAGCGCTGATTGGCTGTTCGAACTTTGCGTCTTTTCCGTTACTCATATAGGTCTCCAGTACCTTTTTCACCCCTCTTCATTTTCAAAGTACATTTTGAAAATTATTTTCAAATTTAACCGATTATAATGAATTGAATGCGTATGATTGCTATTTTATGAATAATTAAAAGATATCCATAGATCCATTGATTAAATGTTGAAAAAGATTAATAAATGAATTTTAATGGCGGAATATTTTAAGATATTTCATTTCATTAACAATAACTGCCCTATCTCGAATATTATAAAATCGCAAAACAATAATATTTAAACAATAATTAATTCCTTTAGTGTGTCATATCACTTAAACATTGTGACAAAATTTTATGAATGAAAGAGCAAAAGGTATTTTTTAATTTGATTAAAGTGTAAAGTATCTCTTTACCTGAAGGGGCAAGCCAACTTCTTTATTTTCAGCTAGACTTGGTATCTTGGTAATATTTAGTATTTCGATCTCTGACTGTCTTTCAGCCACGCGCTTCAAAGTCGGCTGATTCAAAGCCTTGAAAAGCTCCGGTGAGTTGCTAAGATTACTCGTAGCGTCAAGAGGAAGCTTTTCGAGCGCGATTATGGCAGTCGTCGCATTTTCAATAGCTGTTAAATCCTGATCAATCCGTGCTTTTTTCATTGGAACATCCACTGACTCGTTCTTACGTTTTCCTCGACCTATTTTAAATAAACATTGTAAATATAATTGTAGATATGCATATTTTAAAAATATTCATGAAGTAAATTCGCAGAGACCGAACTAAATCTGCAGATTATTATTTTCTTTTTTAACTTAAATTTATTTATGTTCATCAATTTAAATGATTAACATCATTTTTAAGTGAAATCTTTAGACAACATTGAAAGAAGTGTACAATTGCTACACTACGAATTAGTTCCCTTTTTTCTGCATAGATATGGATATAACAAACGAAAGAAAATTACCTCGACCGCGACCTCTCTTAGGTGGAGCATAGCTTTTTTGACTCCTGCAAGTTCGCCTGGGCCTTTCGCTACCCTCGGCAGTGGCGGGAGTGGGTTCTGCAATGTGGACCGTTTCCACAGGCCGCACCAGTGGCTGATGTGGCGGGATGTGAACCGGGTGCATTTGCTGGGGGATCGCTGACATCATAGGCGGCTGATCAAGGCTGAGTGGATCGCTCTGCGGCTCGAGATCGGCGAAGCCGGAGATCGTGGACGCGACGGCGCCGAGGCCGCCGGCGTTGCGTCGCGGTCTGCCGCGCCTCTTCGGCGCCTTAGCCGATTTCATTGACGGAACTTCGTCGATGATCATTACATCCTGGCTCGAATTCGAGTTTTCGTTGACAATAATCAGTTCCGGCTGTGGCTCGATTATCTCGCAATCGGAGTTCAGCGGCGACGACGCCGAGACCTCGCTGTGTACATTTAAGGCATTCTTCAGTCGTTCACCCATCACACTATCGCCGGATGCGGAGGAACAGATCTAAAATAATTATAAAATTGTTTATTATACAATTATTTTAAATTGCTAGTTTCAAGTATTATAAAACTATAAATACGTATCTTGGATAAATAAACGCATTGATTTCATTATAATTTCGGATACTCACCTGTGTTATACTAATTTCTTGATTAATAACATTCATCTGTTGTTGACTAATATTGGCATTTTTAGATTCCAACAATAATTTCTGCTGCTGTTCTTTTTTAGTGACGGAGGCGATGGGCTGGATAGTGACGTCAGGTAGCATCTGCTTAAGATTAGCATCTAGTTTTGCTTTTTTCGTCTCGATCGGAGCAATGGTGATTTCTTTGCGCTTATTGTGCAAATCCATCATCGTGTTCTCAATCGTTTGGCTTTTTACGGGCTCTATTGTTACGTCTGAGTGACTTTTCTTTATAGCTTTTAGAGTCGTATCTTGGAATGTCAGATCCTTGTCTTTGTTATGTTTAAACGTCATTTTTAGCGGATCTTGTTGAAGGTCATTAGTTGTTATGATTGTCGGATGGCCTGTTTTAGACAGCTTAATCTTCATTTCCAAGTGGGAGTCGTCTTTGGATTTCATTTGACCAGCAAGTCTGCGAAATAGATTAAATTTTTAAAATTCTATTTAAAAATAATTGAAAATCTTTAATTTTCGATTACAAAAAAATGTTAAAAATGTTATTAGTAAATATTTTTGTACTTGAATGATACTAACCCATGATCCTTGTACTTCGAGTGTTTACTCCTTCCTATGTGCACATCCTCGGCTTCTTTAGACAGTTCAGAATGAATAATAGAAGGATCGCCGGTTTTGGAAAGTTTGATCTTCATTCCAATGGGCTGTTCAGTTTTCCTAACTGGATCATATTGAGGCGAGGCGTCGCGCTTAGAGTGCACTACAGATGCGTCGCCACTCTTCGATAGCTTGATCTTCATTTTTGAAAGTTCCTCCTCGGCCTCCGGTCTTGGTTCGTCGCTCGTCTCCGGCGGTATAATTGCGGCACTGCCACCTTTTGTTTTGGCCAGCTTAATTTTAACACCGATCGGTGAGTCCGTGCGTTTCGGCTCTTCTATGGCCTCGAGCAATTCCGACGGTTCAGTTGCTATTACTGCACCGTCGCCTGACTTGGATAGCTTGATCTTTACACCGATCGGTGACTCCGTTCGTCTTACTCCCTCTTGCATCTCCTCCAGTACTCTGTCTTTAACTTCAGCACTTTGGCTCCTGCCCTCTTGTATTATTGACGCATCGCCCGTTTTCGACAGTTTTATCTTCATTCCAATTGAAGGAGAGTCTTGCTTTTTCATCGATGATTCCTGTAAGCAGTTAAAAAATATATTAATTTAATTCAGTTGTTTGCGCACATAAAAATAAAATTTTTTTCTTAAATATTTACCTGAGGCACTTCTTTAGGACTACTGTCTTGCACAATAGAAGCATCTCCACTTTTGGACAGTTTAATCTTCATACCAATTGAGGCCTCGGGTTTTCTGGTTTCGTCCGTCTTGACTGGTGTTTTGTCCTTTGGCTCATCCTTTTGCGACTCTTCAAAAGACGAATCACTTTTAGTAAGTTTAATCTTCATACCCAAGGGTGAAAGGCTAGAGGTGTTATCGGTGTGCCATTCGTCGTGGCCCTCGTTGGGAATGATAGAAGGGTGACCGCCTTTCGATAGCTTTAGTTTGATTTTGCCAAGCTTATGACCAGGACTGTCCTCTGGATTCGGCGAATTCGCCGCTGAACGGATTTTTGGACTTTTAGGTGAACGTGGCTCTCCGCAATCTGCGATCGCTGATTTGGCAATTTTCAGAATTATCCGAGGAGATCCTACATTTTCGCAATCTATATACTGCTGCTGTTGATGTTGCTGTTGCTGCTGCTTCTCAGAGTCTTTCTTTGGTGTTTCAGTAATCTTTGGTTCATTAGCAGAGTGTCTATCGGGCGATTCCAGCCTCTGCCTTGAATCTTGATGTACCTGGAAATTCACTGATGCCTCGCTTTGCTTAGGTTTTATTGGTTCTTCCTCATCCTCTTCCATTGGTGAATCTTCAGTTTCTGTTACTTGTGGTACCTAAAAAGAAAAACATGTGAATAAACCGAGTTTTGAAATTTTAATAAGTAATAATTTGTGCTTTATTGTAAATGGAGAAGTAAGAGATTATAATTTTTTCAAATATAAAATTAATGGTGATCAAAAATAGAATATATTACCTGTAATGTATCTGTAAGTGGAGTTTCTTGTTCAATATTTAATTGATCATCATCAGCAGTCAATGTAGTTCCTACATTATCAATATCTGCCAAGGCACTTGTTTCCATTGCATCCATACTATCTAAATTACTAGACTCCTGAACAGAGATCTTGAGCTGTTGCTCCATTTCTAATTTCTCTTTTCGCTCACTTTCTAGCTTGGCTGCCTCAGATATGATTTCAGCTTCAGATATTGCTATAGGATCCAAAGTAGCCTCTGGCATATCAGAAGCTAATTCAGATGCATTATCACATTCACTATCTTCTACAGAAACAAATACACTAGAACTTTCCTCATCAGCACACAAGTCTTGGACCAGTTTAGAAGCTTCAATTGCTTGTTCTTCAGATTCTTGAAGAAATTTGACAGCATTTTCTATTTCCGAAATTTCAGCAGATGTTTCTTCTGCACCATCTTCATTATCAGCATTATCAAATGTAACTTTCATGTCGCTTTCTGTTGATTCATTTGCTACCGATTGCTCATTGCCCTCTAAATCTAAACTCATTTTCGCATTTTCTACATTTTCATCTATGTCTTCTTTTGTACCGTCATCATTCTGATCGCTAGATAATATTGGCTCATTGCACTTCGTAATATCCTCAAAAGCATCGGTATTGCTTTCCTCCGAATTTTCTGGTTTATAACATTCATTCAAATCACTTTCAATTTCACCACCCTGTTTTGGAGACTGACTAGATTCTTCAAGCATCAAAGTTAAATTTTCGTCTTTTTGAGCAAGCTCTGAGACTTGATTATTTTCTTGCTCAGAAGATAAATTTTCGCCTTTTTCCTCAGTCTTTGAGACTTGATCTATTTCTTCTTCAGGAGCTAAAATATTTTCTTTTTCAGCAGACTGTGAGACTTGATCTATTTCTTCAGGAGCTAAAATTTTTTCTTTTTCAGCAGACTGTGAGACTTGATCTGTTTCTTGTTCAGGAGTTAATGCATGATCTACTTCTTGTTCGGAAGATAAAATTTCTTGTTTTTCAGCAGATTCTACTACTAAATTTATTTCTTGTTCCAAAGTTAAATTTTCTTCTTTTTCAGCAGAATCTGAAACTTGTTCTATTTTTTGTATGGAGGTCAAATTTTCTTCTTTTTCAGTAGACTTTGAGATTTGATCTATTTCTTGTTCAGAAATTACATTTTCTTTTTCAGTAAGCTCTAGGACTTGATCTAGTTTTTGTTGAGATGTTACCTTTTCTTGTTCTAAAGGGTCAACAGTTGCAAAAGGACTGTGAGATTGCTCTTCCATTGATTCAGTTATTTCCTCTTGAGGATTTAATGTTTCTGAATTACCAATATTTTCTTCTGCATCCAATATTGGATTCGAATCAAAATCTAAATTAAGTTCTACTTCATTTGAATCATTAGTTGTGCTTTCTTGTAAACTTTGATCACAGCCTGGAGTATCATCAACCTTTTCATTTATACCCAAAATTTCGTTGAAATCTGGCTCTTCAGTTTCCATTGTTTCTTGTTTTTCTATATTTACATTGGTATTGTCAATTAAATCATCTAAGGTACTATCTAAATTCATCTGCTTTTCTTGCAAATTTTCAATAATTGCCGAACTGTTACCTTCAGGAACTAAAGATAAATTAATTTCCTCCCGATTTTCCATTTTTTCCTCATTGATAGTTTTTACTTTGTCTTCACAGGTTTCTTCTTGAATATCTGCTTTTATATCTTCAGATTCATTTGAATCTTCAATTTTATCTTCTGTTTCAGCAGATTCAATATCATCTAATTCTAATGTTATATTCAAATCTTCAGCTGTCTCAATTCTGTTTGGTTCAACACTCTCACTGATGTGTTCTTCCTTTGATTTTAAATTATCTTCAATTTTAGTATCATTTTCTAACTTAGTGTCTATATTTTCTGATTCAAATGAATTTTCATTTTCCCGTGCTGAATTATCCTCCACATCCATTTTTTCATTGCTAATTTCAGATACTTCTTTAATAGAAGATTGAGAACCACCCAATTTTTCAGATGAATTTTTATCATTCAAATTTTCTGGCTCATTATGAAGATTGTTTTCAAAATTAGAACTTTCTATTTTATGTTCAACATTTTCAGATATTTGATTTTCCGTAATTTCTTGTTCTTGGGTGGATTCAGAAGATGTACCCTTTGATTCTGTATTTTGCAAATTTTCAAGATTTTCCTTGATGCCTTGATCTTTTGCGTTTTCATCACTGGAGTCTAAAGATTCTGTAACACTAACTTTTTCTACTTCTGGAGTAGTTTTAGTAGTTGCTTCTGGTAAAATTGAATCATCTGTTAAAATTTCGGAATTGTCGACAATTTCATTAAGTTGAGAAACTACCTCTACAATACCAGAATTTATATGTTCTGTATTCAAAGGATCATCTACCATTTTTGAACAGTCAGTCTCCTCTTGTTTAACGATTTCAATTAGACCTGTCACTTCATCTACTTCCATTAGTTCTTGTTCATTTTTAGTTTCTAATGTTTCAGTCTCTGATGACTCAGCTTCATTACCTTTTTTATTACCCAAAAAATCATTATCTTGCGAAGAATCACTGGATATTTTTGCAACTATTGAAGAATCTATTACAGTACTATCTGATATTTCTGCCTCCGTTTTATTTTCTTCTTCTTGAACTACATCAGTATTTTCTACTAATTCTGTTTCTTTATTTTTGTCACTGTTTTCTATAAAATCAAGAGGTTTTTCCAAAAAAACAGTCTCTATATTTAAACATTCTTGTTGAACACTATTGTTTTCTACTTCCATTGGTGTTTCTACTATCTCATTTTCTGTTAATAATTTATCTGTCATTATGGTATCCTCTGTTTCACTTTGTTTTAATGGTTTATCTTCGGTTAGATTTTCCTCTAATTCAATTTCTTTTGACGCTTGGTCTTCTAAAGTTTCTCCTGCATCCTTTTCTTTTGAAGGTTTATCTACTTCATTTACCTCATTTTCAGGCAAATTTAATACCTGAACAACATTCAGCTGATTTTTACTATCAATTTCTTTATTTTGTTCTGCAGTACTTTGGATATCTTCAATACCCAACTTATTTTCGTTAACTTTATCTGCAGTGTCAATTAGGTCTACCTCAGATTCCTCTGCAACTGTCTTTGAAACTTTATTAGTATCCTCTATAATATTAATATCTTCTTGGGAGCTATCAACATCTTCTTCTATTCTGTTGTCCAGTACTTTCTCTATTTCTGACACTGATTCATTTTTTAATTCAGACTGAGATTCTTGTTGATCGGCAACTACTACAGAAATATTTTTACTTTCATCTTTTTGATTTGCAGATTCTGTCTGTGCTAATTCGCAGTTTTTGCTTTCCTTATTTGTGCTACCAGAATCCGAAGATTGTTCTGAAATAAAAATAGCATATTTTAATAATTACTTATAATTTCTGTAAAAAAAAGGGTAAAATAAATATCAATAAACAATAATATAAAATACCTTTTGGTTCTTCTTCAAAACTAATTTCAGAACCTGCAGAAATAAATTTTTCTATGTCTCCTGAACTATCTAAAATATCTTTCATACCTAAATCATCAGATAACACTTCAGATTTATTATCTGCAGACTCGTATTGCAAACTGGTTGAAAAGGATATTTCATCCGAATCCAATTTAAATTCTTCGTCATCATCTGCTTTCTGACTACCATCCTTAGTATCAGTAATAATTTTAGACAAAGCGTCAATCTCACTTTCTAAAGTAGATTCCGTCGGAGTAGATTCTGTCTCAGGCTGCATGCCAATGATATCGTTAATATCCATGGCACTCATAGTCATTCAATTATTCACAATTGGATATCTTATTTCTATCAATCTGCTTACAAATAAAAGCACCCTCTGTTTTAAAATTGTATTTTCGCTATACTTTCGCTCTTCTTTTACTAAAGTCAAAAATGAGTTTTGCTCAAGAAATTTGGACACAGAGCCTTGGTTCACGGCTTACTAAACTTGATGTCGAAGACATTCGGGTAGATAAACAACGAATTTTTCGTCGCGTCCCCATAATCCCGTTCTCGCAAGAGTAAAATTTATTTATTTTAACTTTAGCACATAACCAACACCATAGCCTTTTCAAGTTCACTGTCTCCCGACAAGTCGGAAGTTCGCGGTACTTTCAAGAACCGATTTCACGAATTAATCCAAGTGGCATAGCACTAAATAACGACTGGAAAATCCATTACTTGAGTAAAATTCAACTATTCAACTAATAAAAAATACTGACGCCAAACGATCTCGGAAAACGTCTTTCGATTAGAGCATGGACACTGGACAGCGCCTTTGCAGTTTGCGGTGTTGCCATATCGAAATGATTTTCTTAAAACTTTTAGGTTAGGATTTTAGCGCGCTTTTTGAATATTATTTTTAGTAGATTTAATATGAATCAATTTTAATAGTTGTAACATCAATAGTTAACTTATTTAAAATTATCAATATTAACTTACTTTAACTTATTTCTATTTTTATATTTAGTGTACAGGATTTTATATATTGAAATAAAGCTTAACTATAAGAAATGGTCAATTATAAAGTATTTATAAAAAATTTTAAATTTACATTCAAATTTTATACAAAGTATTTTTTACATATTTAACATTAAATAAATAACAATTTTTTTTAAATAGAAACCTATTTAATACGTTTCTGGATGTTTTGCGTATTTCGTTTTATTGATTTTATTAAGGTATTAAGTTCTGCAGTGACTTTTAGACTGGTGTCTTTCTTTTCTTCAGAAGATGACTTTTGTGGAATATCCTAAAATAAAAAAGATTTATTCATTAATACAAATAAATGCAAAATAAATCAAATTTAAAAAATAGCTGAACAATACTTACAGCTTCAGTATCATTGTCATTTCTTCTCTTGAGTTTTTCATTGACGAGTGCTTCAGTACCTTTAGTCTTACGATAGTGAGGATCTGCTGGGTCAATATTGTAATGATGTGATGTGAATAATGCATTAAATCTAGGATCTTGAACATCAACTTTAAAGTCATCTTTACTCGCTTCTTCCTTCAAATCTTTCTTCTTTTTACTCAAACGTTTTTTCTTTGATTTGGTTAGAGATTCTGCTTCTTCTATTCGTTTCATGCTGAAGTGATGTTTATTACTTTCGTCATTTTCATCCATTAACAAAAGTTCCAATTCAGCGTGACGTCGTTTCTCCTCTTCCTCATCAACAGAATCAAGATCACTATCCTTTGTTGGTTTCTTTCGTTTCTTTGATTTTGGCTTTGTATTTTTCAGCTCTTCAGCAAAATATGGATCATTCATGTCTATATCTGATGGTACAGAATCTTCACTCTCAGAATTGTCCTCATTCTCTTTTGTTGAATTTTTCTTTTGTTCTCTCTTTGCTATTTTCTTTGCTTTGCGTTTCTCCAGATACTGTTCAAATGGAGTCAAGTTTTCATTTTGTTTCATTTTATCTATTTTATCTTTCACTAATTTTTCAGTCTTTTCTTTAGTTCCCAAACCCCATGTGAATTCTAGTTGCACTTCTTTATTCTTTTTCTCTTCCTCTGCTTGCTCTATAGATTTTAATAATGATTTGTATTTATCTATGGGATTTTCATTTGCATCTGACTCATCAATTTCTGCTAACTGCTTTTTAACTTCATCTTCAGACTCATCTTCACTAGTTCCACTAGCTAAATAAGCTTGAATATCACTTTTATCTATATCATCGATGTTTCCTGAATTTATTTTTTGTGAAAATTCTTGTCTATCTGGATCTGTTTCATCCCATGTTAGGTCAACTTTAACCTGTTGCAAAGCAGTAGTGGTAAATAGCCTAGGTTTATACTTTGACAGGTCAGGTAACTGACTACAGGCTTCCTTAGGTTCTTGATCAAACGTCATCTCATCAGGAATGAATCTCAAATCAAGCTTGGTAGATGACGATTCATATTCAAGTCCATCACATTCAGTGTAAACTTTATTCGCTGTGTTAGCAGAATCAAAAACTATAACTGCGTAATAATACTTTAGACGATTTAGTTGATACTGCCTTAATTTTTCCATGTGATAAGTAGAACCTTCTTCATTGTCTTCATCACTATTTTCAAGTTCATCTTCATCATCTTCTTTTTTTGATTCTACTAATTCAATAGGACCTTTTACTTCTTCTTCTTTCATTCGTTGTATCCCAAACTCAGATGGATATATTGTAACACTGTGTATTAAGCCTCCTGTAGGTAAAAATGAATTAAAGAGTACCATGAGATCTGTTGCTCTTATTCTATCCCAGTCCATGTTACATGCAGCTAGTCGAGGAGTGATCTCCTCTGTGGTTTCGGCTTCTTTATCCAATTCTCCCCAGTTATGTTCTATTTCTTCCTCATCATAATCATCCTCTGAACTTTCTTCCTCTGATGAACTATCTGACAATAAAACTCCTTCTCCTCTGGCGTAATCGATTGTTAGATCACGTAATTTCTTTTTTACATTGTTATCTAGATTTTTTTCATTCTTTCTTCTAGCATTCAATTGTTTTTCATTTTCTTGCAATTCATTATCTTCTTCATCTGTATCATCATTTTCAGAACTTCCACTTTCTACAGGCTGCTTTACAAGAAGCAAACTACCATTGCTAGAATAGTTTTCTCCATCACTTTCATCATCTTCCTTTTCCACTCCATTGGTAACAGTTTCTTTTTCCTTTTTTTTCTTCTCCGAACTTTTCTTTGAAGTTTTTTTCTTCTCCTCTACATTTTTCTTAGATGTTTGTTTCTTTTTCTGCTCTGAAACCTCTTGAGAATCTGTATCTTCGTTTGATGAATCTTCTTCACTACTTGAAATATCGTAGTATTTCTTTAAATTTTCTACGGATGTTTGATTCACAGGCCTTCCTCTTTTATCAACTGTGTACTTGACAGAGAACTTTTTATCTTTGAACATTGACTGGAAACGTTTATCTATTTTTACTTTGCGTTCACTTTTGGGTATCCTTCTGAATTTCGGATCTTTTGCTATGTGCGCAAAGCGCTTATCTTTCAACATTTCCTCCATAGTTTTCCTAAAAATAAAATTTATTTTAAGTGTAATAAATTATAATAAGTTATATATTAATCATACAAAATATTTAGATTCTATTTTAGAGGTTATAATTTTGAGTAACACTTAATCGTATAAAGTAGAAAGAAAAAGTTGTTAAAAGTAGTTTTAATTTGTAATACCTTTTCTTTTATATAAAATACACAAATTCAATCTTAATGATAGTAATAACACATTACTAGAATAAAAGGTACGAAATATACAAAAACATCCGAGTTGATTACCGGAGCCAGCCGGAGCTCCATGTGGACGATCCATGCACGCATGCAACGCAGCGCAGACAACCGCAACAAGTCAAAGTGGCAACGTCGCTTTTTTGGCGCGATGCGTTAATTTTTTTGTTTTCGTCATCAACAGTATATAAACAACTGTGAGTTACTTTTATTATATCGATTTACTATTAAATATGTAAACTTGAAAACAAAAATGATTGTTTAACTAATATGCAAAGATAAATAATGTAATCAGACTTCGGATTAATAGTGTAAGTTAAATTAATAATTTGTTAAAATTTTATTCGATTTATGTTTTATTATTGGGTGTGAAAACATTGACGTCATTGCTTACTTTTTATAAATTTGATGCACTGTAAAGTACTCAATTATTATACTCGAATCGAATTGTGTTTTACTCCTCTACCACCTGTATTTAGAATTGTATCAAAATAAGCCCTTTTTTCAATTCAGATAACAACATTAAAACATCTAGCATCAGATCAAATGGCAAAGATAATTAGAGCAGCATTTTGAGGAAATTATACAGGAAAGAATGACTTCAAGACGCATTTTGAGGCGATTGGGGTACAAAAGGAAAAAGGGAAAGGTCCAGCACGCGTGTAACCTGCAAAAGGGCTCGGACAGTTACCTGCCAAGGTTACCGCCGAACGCACGATGGCACGCACGACTCAAGCGCCGATTGCAAAAGGTTCTGCAGGTATGGCCCAAT
This sequence comes from Eurytoma adleriae, assembly GCA_900480045.1. NCBI lineage: Eukaryota > Metazoa > Arthropoda > Insecta > Hymenoptera > Eurytomidae > Eurytoma > Eurytoma adleriae. The sequence goes on from UXGC01000197.1 coordinate 52,075, forward strand.
CATCCCTCCACGGGGCTGTTTTTGCGTAGCATGGCAGCGATCGCTTTCGAAAAGCGCCGTCACGGCATCTCGACCTACTGGTGGATCATTCATCCGTGCAGTAAATTACGGTAAGAAATCGTATCTGTAGATTTTCGCACGCATCGAAAAAAATAAAATTCTTGAAGGGGTGGGTTAGAGCCGATATGTGTAAAAAATATAATTTTGCTCGTATTTTAAGTATACACCTTTCAATAGTGCGTAAGAGTGAATAAACCACTCTTACGATGTTCTTGTCGATTTAAGTGTCAATGATCGTTATTTCTAGGTTCATTTGGAACGCGATTATGTTCTTCATTTTTTTCTACATGTTCTTAATGATTCCCCACATGCTAAGTTTCAACCGTATGCGCGTTGGGAAGAGTCACAGTGAAGAAGCGATTGACATTATCAAGGAGTCGTCGAAGTACCTCAATCCAGGCTACGGATTATGCTTGATAGATATTGCAGTGAACTTTTTGACTGGATTCATTGGACCCGACAGCCACGAAATACTACTCGAACCTTGGCTAATTTTTAAGTACGTAAATACACTCTTTAAGTACTTCTATACTTTAACTATTCCTTTTTTAAACGGAATATAAAAAAGCGTATCTACCCCTGCGATTTCTAGATTTGTTTACAAAATTATTAAGATTTTTATAACTTGAATATTTATATGTGTGTAATTATTGCAGGAGTTATATAAAAAGTTTCTTCTTCATAGACTTTTTGTCTTCCATTCCTTATACGTGGATCTTAAAAGACCACATCGGGAGTCCGGATGAAAACGATCAGCTTTTTCTTATAGTCCTCGAGCTCATACCCCTTCTCAAGATGTTGCGCTTGAAAACGATGCGCTTTTACTTGCAAGATATCATTTTTGTATATTTTATTAAAATTCCAATTTTCTCCTTGATTATAAAACAGTACTTTATTATTCACGTGTTTTTTTTAGATTTGCGGCACATCCCGACTTCGCGAGCACGTAATATGGCTTATTATACTGACAGTATTGATATTCCACTGGTCTGCATGCTTTACTTATGTTTTTCCAATCATGTATGCTTACGTGAATAGAACGAAAGAATTAACGGTATAACATTATTATGAGCATCGTAAAAATATCTAACTTTATTCGATTAATTTCGGAAATAATGTTTGATCTGCTACAATTTATTTTTGCTTTTAATAATGAGATAGTTTTTCCATCACGCTTATCTAATAAACAAGATTCGGAAGCAATTAGCTATTCTTATATTGGATACAATGATCTTTGATATAACAAAAATTAAAAAAAAAACTAATTAAATATCGTTTTTTGCAGGAGGCACAAGGATATCTATTTAGAACAGCTTTATACAATAAATCTCGTTTGTACATATATCTCTCGAGTTTGCATATGGGCGGCGGTAATCTGTGCACCTACACCATTAACACAGAACTGGAGTACACCGAATGGCCCGACAAAATTTCTCGATGTATTTTACTTGGATGTGGTATGGCGTATTTTCTTTATTTCACAGGTACGTAAATCGTATATCCATTATAAAGTTTATTCAGTTTTGGCGAAACGGAACAATATAATTTTTGTAATATTTTTTTATAGTTATGGTTCTGCAGCTGGTAAGCTCTTCGGCTGAACCTGAATTGAAGTATCAGGCCATAATGTACGGGGTTAAGGATTACATAGTAAAAAAGAAATTGTCGAAGGAACTGAAAGAAAGATTGTTACATTTTTACGAGCATCGATTTCAAGGCAGTCTGTTTAAAGAAAAGGCCATTACTTCTACTCTTTCAAGTACTTGAAATGTTCACCTGTGACTACGTTATTCATTAATCAAAAAGAATAACTTAGATTTTTTTGCGTTCCTTTTTCTGTATCTCTACAGAACATTTGAGACACGAAATAATACAGCACAGCAGCAGAATATTGTTAGAAAAAACTCTAATCCTCGCCAACATACCGCGAAGCTTGCGAAACAGCATCATCAGTTCGTACCGATTCGCTGATCTGTTAAAAAAAGAAAATTTATTTACAAAAAAATCCGCACTATATTTTCTCATTTTTCAGGCGCACTGAGGCAGGAAATTTTTTTGCAAGGCGACATAATATACAAGTGCGACATGGAAGGGACGACCATGTATTTCATCATCACCGGCACCGTTGCGATAATCAGCTGCTCTGGAAAAGAGGTGAGTTATTCGCAGCGATAAAGAGCATAATCATCGTCAGCAGCTGCAAATCGAGCCCTTATAAGCGCGCCCCATTTCTCAGGTGTGCCACGTGTACGACGGTGACTATTTCGGCGAATTGGCGCTTATTCATCACGACCACAGGCGGATCGTCACGGCGATCGCCCTGGAAGTCTGCGAGGTGCTGCGCCTCGATCTTCGCGACTTCAATCGACTGGTGATGAAGACGGAGGTGTATTACCGCCTGGAGCAAAAGGCACAAACGCGTTTGCGAGAGATCGCCGAGGCGGAGGGTTACGTGGAAGAGTTTCAGGTGAGAAAGGACGATCGAGTAGAGGAGCTGAAAGGGGAGGAAGACGAGGAGGAGGTGGAGGATAAATACGATGATGAGAAAGAAGAGGATGACTCTGATTAAACTATAAAAAAATGCTGTTTAATATACAATTATTGATTTTTAATTTTTGTTGATTGGCGTCGATTACGATCTTTGATCTATATAATTGTTCTTTGCAATTGTTATCCTTTAAATTATTATTTCTATTTTGTATTGTGAGGGCACTGTGCCCGTATATTTTACTGATCATAAATTCGTTAAATTAATGTAATGTTTTTTTACTTATTACTTGATAATTAATCGGTTTATATATGGTACATTTCATTAGCTCTCTTGTTACAAAATATACTTGCTTATTTTTTGTAGTTTACACAGTCTATTGAAAATTTATTGCGCAGTTAATAATTTGATACCATGAATTAAGTACAATATAACAATCACGAACTTTGTTTATCTTTCAACTACAGATTTTAATCGAGTATTTTATCTGATAAAATATTATATCGCCAATGAATGTAGGCTGTTGATTTGTCGCAGTAGGTGCAAAGGCTGAACATAGTCGTCATGTTTCCACTGAAAATAATTACTTTTTCATTTTTTGTCATCTTAATAAATTCTTCGTTTGGTAAGTTATTAATGAATTGTTTATCAAATCATTCAATTACTTTTCAGAATTTTTCTTGATTTTCATAAAGTTAATTAGAAAAAAAGATAAATAAATTTAAAGATTATTTTCTCGGATAGGAAGACCAGGTTTCGGTCCAGGCGAACAAGAATGGGGATACGTTACAGTTCGACCAAAGGCTCACATGTTTTGGTGGTTATACTATACGACGGCTAAAGTAAATTCAGGATTCGAAGAGAAACCACTGGTCATCTGGATTCAAGGAGGTCCTGGCGTTTCCGGTGCGGGTTACGGAAATTTTGAGGAATTGGGACCGCTCGATACGCAATTAAAACCTAGAAATCACACTTGGGTAAGACTTTAAGAGTTACGAATCCAAATTATTTTATATTTTACTTATGAATAATTTTTTCCTTAAAAACAATTTTAAGCGTATGAATTTTGAAAAATTACAGGTCAAAGATTACAATGTTCTGTTCATCGATAATCCAGTGGGTACTGGCTTCAGTTATGTTGAATCTCCTGAACTGTACTGCAAGGATAACATACAAATCGTAAAGGATTTAATGTTCTTTATTCGTAAATTTTACACGAAGTTTCCGAGGTTTTCGAAAACACCAACTTACATACTGGCTGAATCTTACGGTGGAAAAGTGACTGTTGAATGGGCTTACAACTGGTATCTGGTAAGGAGAAGAGATAAACGATAAAGGAATTTAATTATGACTTTTTTATAAACATTGAATCTTTTTGCAGCAACAAAAAAATGGTACACTTAAAACAAATCTTCGTGGCATCGGCTTAGTAGACTCCTTGATTTCGGCAAATGACATGTACAAATCCCTGGCACCGTATTTATATAATCTCGTACGTATATTCTATAAATTCCTTTTTTTAAATGAAAACATATACTCTTTTACAAAGTAAACAAGTTAATACTTAACTTTTACTTCCTTATTCCTATAAGCTGAAAATAAAATTAATACTTACCACAAACTCCGTAATACATAAGAGTGCGAAATCTTCTTTCTTTCGAATTTTAAATTTCTGAATCTATTTTTCAGGGAATGATTGACAGGAATGGTTATGATAAGCTTGATAAATTGGCAGACGATTTTATCAATGTCAGCAAATCTGGCGATTGGTGGAAGGCCTTCGAAATTACCAATGATATCGAGAATCGAATGCAAAATGTAACTTATCACGTAGATCGCCTCAATGTTCTTAAAAAAGTTAGACCTATATATGGCTACAGTAAGTTAAATAATATCATCTTTATAAACTTTACTAAAATAATTAATATTTTTTAAGTTTTATTATATAAAGCTTAGTTGTATTCTTCGCAGGGAATACTTATATAATGAAAAAGTATACTAATCTACTATGAAATAAATTTTTAATTATTTCAGATCGCGGTAGTCGGAAAGATGATGACGCATTATACTCGGAGGAATTGAAAAGTGCAATGAAATTGGTAAAGCAAACATTAGGACTGAAGAGTAATTGGTCGATTCAAGAAATAGAAGTTTTCAAGGCTTTAATTCTGGATAGTCGAAAATCTGTTGTTCATTACGGTAATATTATAATACTGTTAAAATCAAAATTTTTTTTTAATTAAAAAAATAATTAAATCAATTTTCATTCAAAAAGTTATAGAATTTTAAAAAATAAATCAAAATATTTTTTACAACAAAGTACATAAAAAATCGAAAAATTAAATTAATATTTGACGTTCTTTTTTTTAGTTGAAAAGTTGTTAAACGAAACAGACATTAAAGTGTACGTTTTCAATGGACAACTCGATGTCATTATAAATACACCAGGTATTATTTTGACTAAATATAATTTATTTCTAGCAATCGATCGCATTAAATATAATTAATCAATCTAATAAATACTTAAAGGAACCCTTAGTTGGATTGAAAAACTTAATTGGAGATATACTCAAGACTGGGCGGATGCTACCAGACGGCCGCTAGTGGTCAACAATATAATTGAAGGATATTATAAAGGATACGGCAAATTCAAATTCTTTTGGGTTAATAGATCCGGTCATATGGTAAGTATCGATCTGCATCTAATGACCATTAATATTCCTATTACTGAAAAGTTTCTCTCGTGGTAAAGTGAATAATAATTTATTAACGAAAAAATAATTCATTTTTACAGATACCTGCTGAGAATCCCGCAGCTATGGAACCAATATTAGAAGATCTAATATACAATTGAAAAACTAAAGTTCATTCAAGCTTTTAATATTTTTACGACTTACTGTTTTGTACAATCATTATAATTTAATTTAATTTACGAAGTGTCTACGTATTCGCACCAAATCCACGTAAAATGCGTGGATTTACGTTGATATAAGATGTGAAATCTACGAAAATACAAGTAAACTCATGTAATAAATTCACGTAATCATAAATCCACGTAAATCCACGTACTTAGGTTATTGGGTAAAATCCACTTATTTACGTGGATTTGGTGCGAAGTTTAATATTTTAAAAATATACTAAAAATAAGAATTTTTATATTAATTTCTTTGTAATAAAAATAAAAATTCTATTTAAATGTATATAAAAGTCTTATAAAAATTCCTACAGCTGCACAGCAGCATGATAGTGATTAACTAATAACATATCGTACATGACATTTTGATCATATCTAAAAACTTATAAAATCGAAACATAAATGAGGGCGCCGCGATCTTGACCATTTATATTATAACCGTGCGTATGCAGTTTATATTATGGTTTGCGCATAATAAATAATGCGATTGCTGCACTTGGCAGCTCATTGTTGATTCCTAAACAGCGCTGGAATTAAAAGATCTTTCACAGTTGCAAGTAGTGCAGTACCTGATAAACAATTGCATCTTTTACTTACAACGATCGCAAGCTGAATTAATTACTTCAAATAAACAATCCTAGCCCGATAACCATCAATATAACCTTATAGGAATTTCTTCTAATCTGACTTTCAGCAAATCCAATTATGGCTTACGAGCCAAGCCGAAGGCGCAACATGAAAGTGGTAGGGCTGTTGTCCGACCCGGTGATGACCGATGACGAGGTAAATAACGAACTGCTATCGATGAAAATCGATGTTGCCAATAACGTGGATGTACCAGATAGGACCAGTCGTCGAGCACATCTGCAAGAAGCCGAAGGATGAGGACCTGGTCACCACCTTGTACCCAGGGAAGGACGTTTTCTCGCGGATCACCCGTTGGATCACTCGAAAACGGCTCATGTCCATCAAGCACTACTACGCGCAGACCTGCTTAAAAAGCTCCACGGCGATCAGGCGCGAGATCAGTCAGCATTTGCAGCACTTTCCTTACATGATTCATCCGTTCAGTCCTATCAAGTATTCACTATTCATTTCTTTATTTCATTAAGTCATTTGTAAATGTAATATTTACTATTAACAACAACTTTATGGCCTTTTTTGTCCACAGATTTAAGTACATCAATTCAGTAAGGGAGCTAGACAGCTTGTCTTAATTTGAAGCTATAAATATAATCCTTTGTTGATTTACAGTTTGATTGATAATGATATGATCTTTCTATATTTTATTTTATTGCTATTCCAACATGATCTTACCGAATTGATTTAATTATTTGATAATAAACATTATAATTAACATAATTGACTTTTTTGCGGCACTTATACTATCAAGATGAATCTTGGACAATAAATAATAATTAAAATATCATAAAAAGATATAAAAAAACACTCATTTCTGCAATAATATGTATAATTTCCAATGTCGATTTAAAAGAGGAATACGAATTTCAGCAACGTCTGGAGCATGGTGATGACGGGCTTCACCCTATTCATGCTGGTAATAACTCCGATGTTGAACGCGTACTACTACGAGAGGCACTGGAACACTCTGCCCATCCTGGTGGCCATCGATTCGGTCATGCTGTTCGACGTGTGCCTGCACTTCGCCACCGGTAGCTTCGACCAGACCACCAAAACCGTCGCGCTGGATCCCCTCGTCGTTGCAACGTAAGCCCTGCAATTCGAACGCATCATTTACACCGTTACCTTGAAATAAAAGGGCATTCGTTATGTCTAAGAAGTTTTTTGCAGAAGGAGCTGTATGTAGAAATGCCGTTTCGGAAATCGATTTTAAGAGACACCTTTTTTCAAAGTGCATTTTTTAATTAACTTCTGAAATAGCGACCTTCTCGAGAGACTTTTCGGAAAGCGCCCTTTTATTCTAAGCGACGATGTGTTGGCCTTTAACTAAAATCGCTAATGCGCAGGAGGTACCTGAAGGGCTGGTTCGCCCTCGATATGGCTTCCGCCATACCCGCCGACTTTTTCGACTATATGGTGCACGGCAGGGATCACGAGAACTGGTGGTGCTCGCTCTTCAACTTCATGAAGATCTTCAGGATCAGGAATTTGTTGGGCTACATTAGGCAGTTTCGTAAGGTGATATTACTAGAGGAGTCGTTTTTTTATTAGCTTTTCCTTTTTAAAATTTTTAAAATTTCGTAATCGATGTTTTCAGGCTTATCATATTTCTTTTAAAAATATCAAACTCTTGGAGCTGGCGGTCATCATATTCATGAGCGTGCACTGGGCCGCGTGTATCGTGTTCTACGTACCCATAGTCGTTTCGGAGTTTACTGGCGATCCGATCAGGAATCTATTACGCAGCTTGTGAGTATTGAAAAATGTTCTTTTTAAGTTAACAATTAACATTATTTAATTATAAAACTTAAATTTATTGTCAAATATTTTTCATTAGCGATTTCGAGAATAAGCCGTGGGTACGAGCCATGGAAAACCGATCGATATTCTCCGGATACATTGGATCTTTGAATCGTGCTACCATATCATTGATCAGCGCTTCTCATTACTTGAACGTTGCAACCAGAGAAGACATGATCATGAATTTCGTATTAGCGGTTTGGGGTAAACTCGGATATATTTACATACTGTGTTCGTATTTCTTTTGTATTATATCATTTACTTAATTTAAGTTGTCAATTATTATTATTGTTTTTCCATTGAAATTTTAATAAGAATACAAAAAATTCTTCCTTAGCTCAATTTCTGCTGCTCATGACGACCTTCCACTCGTCCAATAAAGAGCGCTTGAGACAACTAAAGCAGTTACGGGAGTACATGCAGTACAAAGAATTACCCCTGGAAACGCAAACGAGGCTGCTCGTATATTACAATTATTGGCATAAAAAGAACTTTAATCGGGACGTACATATATTTGCACAAGTGTCCGAGCCTTTACGAGAAGTAAGTCGATCGCATAGATTCATTCATACTTAAACGCTACACTATATGATTTTATTTTAATTGCAGTTACGAGGAATGATTTTTATTCAATCCATGAGTTTATTTTAGGAATTAATTTTACACAATTACCTGCGGTTATTAGAGACCGTCGATCTATTTCAATTGCTGCCCCAAGAGGCGATCGTGCAGTTGGCCAGTTCTATAAAACCACAAATTTATTTACTCAACGATCTTATTGTCAAGTCTGGCACTAAAGGAGAAAATTTGTACTTCATTGGCTCGGGTACAGTTGCCGTGTATACCAGTTTGGGAAAAGAAGTAATTCTTCATCTTATATATCTTTCTCCATTAATATTTCATTTAATCGGCGTTCAATTTTTACTTTTGTCTAATTCGCTAGAGGAATAACTGATCGTGCGTTTAAATGTAAAATAAATGCTCATTTTTAATGATCTTTTTCTCGAATCGATTAAAAAGCAACAGGGACTCTAAGTCAACATTGAATCGCGCATTTTTCGAAGAATCGATTGTAGAGTTCTATGATGGTTTATGTATTTTGCGAGAAACTCATAATCACTAATTCATAAATCATTATATAGGTCTGTCATTTGGAGGACGGTTCGTACTTCGGCGAAATAGCTCTGGTGGTGGAGAACGAGCACCGCATAGCAAACGTCGTGGCTATCGAGACCTGCGAGATACTCAAGGTGCCGCGCGAGGCATTTCAACATATCATCGCGCCCTATCCGAATCTGCTGAATCGTTTGCAGAAAGTTGCACTCGAACGCCTGGAAAAGACCCTACTGCTCGATGAGATCTATCGACTGGAGGATCCAAATCCAAACTACATCAACATCAGTAACATCAGGGGGAAGAGGCGGGAATGAAGATTATTTTATAGTCTTTTCTACTCGTTTATTTAGTTTATGAGTCACAGTATTATACATTATTAAGTGTAAAGTGTGATGTCGCAGACGAACTCATTGATTGTATTATTCATAATTCATAAAATATGAAGGTAAAAACGTAAAATTTCTTTAAATAATAATACACTGTTAACAATGCGAGAATCACAAGTGTTAATAAAAATAGCAGCATATAATAAATTTTTATGTTAATAATACTTAACCGAAATAATTCATTAATTTTTTCATTTTAGACTTTAAATTTATTTTTTATTTAATGATCGTTTATTTTCTCTAAACAATCGAGTTCAATACAATTTTTAAGTTAATAAATTTAACATTACAAGAATTATTTAGCAAGACTATTGATGTTTATTAATTATTAAGTAAAATATCAATTCTTCTTTTATTAGTTTATCTGGCGATCTTATCAAATAAAAATGCTATAAAACGTTTGTAATTAAAAGTTAGCATTCTAGAGCTACTCTATCTCTATCAGTTTTTAAAAATATTACTTCCTTAATTTACAAAAAAATACATATTACTTATTATTACATTTAAAATTAAAAATAGATATTGCAGTCTATAGTATGTGATATTGTCTATATAGATTGCGCTCACAAAACGTCATGTGATAAGGATGTTGTGACAAATGTGAAATCGCGCCTAAAAATTGAAAAATCGAAGCACTACGGCGAGGGCGCCACTGCGTGGACCAGCAGCTGGCGCTATACGCGGTACTCGCGGCTGTCGCGGTGAACAAAGTGCTCTCTGACTCATAATCATAGTCGTCGCGATTCACGCGTCGGTAATAGTAGTACACAGTAGTTGTGCGAAATATGGCGAGTTGTGGTCGCCAAGTGCCTTCCTCGTCGTGCTCCTGTGCCCGCTGAGTGTCATCCGCAGCCGCCCGTTGAGTCTACGCTCCCTTCCCTCCTCCCCCCGCGTCGAACTTCAGCGGAGTTAATAAACGCGCACAAGGAGCGTGTCTGGTGCGTGCAGCGTGCAATTAGGTTCGCCAAGAGGTCTGCCCTCCCCTCCCTCCGTCCGGACGGACTTGTACGAGCGACGGCGACAGGCGCACCACGAGGATGAGCTTCTTCACGAAGGTCTTCGGCGGGAAGAAGGAGGCGGCCGCCCCGACCCCCGCCGAGGCCATACAAAAGCTCCGCGAGACCGAGGACATGCTGATCAAGAAGCAGGACTTCTTGGAGTCGAAAATCGATCAGGAGATAATGACCGCACGCAAGAACGGCACCAAGAACAGGCGAGGTATACAGACCTTGATCGTGACGTTGATCCTCATGCCCACTTCCTCTGCACTCCCCCGCAAAAGTACGGCGGACTAATCAGCTGTCACTATTGACGTTTACATTTTACGTCATATTTTTTTTCAAGTTCTCCTAAGCACAGAATTTTTCGGAGGGGCAGTTTTAACAATTGCTCTGCTTAGTGTTGCTGTTTCTTACATTGGCATAATTACTGTCTTCATCTTCTGAGTCTTGATTTATCTACAATTTTGTTTAATCTTTATGATAGACTGGTATACTGCTATGGATGAATCATCGAGATAGTATAGTATAGGGTTACTTTCAATTTAGGATTTTGGTACCTGGTTATGATTATACATAGACAAATTAATCAATTTCTATAGATTATCACATTTTCAGATTGACATAATGATAAGTTTAGATATTGGAATAATAAAGAAATTATTTTTGTACTTAAAATTTTCTAAGTTTTTTTGTAGTCGTTTCAAAAGCAACAAATAATTATATAATGTATAATAGATGCAGTAAATGGTAATTAAATTATGACCTAATTGTTTAAAATTGTAATAAATACAGGTATTACAAATGAACTATGCTACATATAAAGTTGCACGAGTCTTTAGAATTGTTAAATTAAATTACAAAATACTAAGTTATCTTATTTTAACGAGAAAATATATTTTAATATTAATGAATTTTAATCAAGAATTATTAGGAATTTGATACTATTGCATTTAATTTTTTTGTAAGACAAAACTATCAATCCATAAGTTGTACATATAACGCTAAATAAAGACTGTATTAGAGCTTGCTGAATCATCATTTCATTATTTCATTTTCAGTTATGAAAGAATCACTTAAAAATAGCCTTTAATAAGTTATAATTAAAAATTCAGAATTTTTTATAATGTTTAATGTTTTGTTTTTTATATTACAGCTGCTATTCAAGCTCTGAAAAGAAAAAAGCGATATGAAAAACAATTGCAACAAATTGACGGTACATTGTCCACAATCGAAATGCAAAGAGAGGCACTCGAAAGTGCTAATACAAATACTGCTGTTCTTACCACCATGAAGAATGCAGCAGATGCTATGAAGGCTGCTCATCAACACATGTAAGTTTACTTTTATTACAAATATTCAGATATAACTTTTGAGTCTAACATGTGAAAATTTCAAATTTTAGGGATGTTGACCAAGTTCACGATATGATGGATGATATTGCTGAACAACAAGATGTCGCTAGGGAAATTTCAGATGCTATTTCCAATCCAGTTGCATTTGGACAGGATATTGACGAGGATGAATTAGAAAAAGAATTAGAAGAACTTGAACAAGAAGAACTAGATAAAGAATTATTGGGAATTAAAACAACACCTGTACCTACTTTACCAAATGTACCAGAGCAGGCACCAGGTAATAAATTATTTTCTTTTCTAAACTTTAATTTGATTAATGGTTTGTAATGTTGCCTAATTTCCTAATACTATCTTTTACAGTCAAAAGCACAAACAAAGAGGAAGATGAAGATTTGAAAGAATTAGAACAATGGGCATCGTAAAAATAAAGCATCATTATATTTAAAATACGAAAACGATGGAGATAATATGTTTTTGACCAGAAGAAGTTATTGAAATTATTTGATCATTCGTCAGCTAATCGCGTAGGCTCTAAATGAGTAAAAATGTTTACTTAATGTAAAAAAATGCGAATATTCAACTCTTTCAGATAGAGTGATCAAATGATTGTTTAAAAAAAGTATCTATTCAATTTATGGAATGTTTATAATTGCAGCTTTTTCGAATTTAAATGTTATCAGACTTATTAAAGTCAAGCTTTGGACAGACACAAAGTAGTCAAGCCACTAATTTATGGGACTTTAAACAAGGAGAGCGGACATATGTGATATTCTAATTACTGAATATGTCCTAAATATTTTTAAAACTTAACGAAAGTGGTCCACACAGTTGAAAACGTGTCTGTTACAAATTATAAAATCAGCTGCAAATACAATGCTCGGTATGAATTGTGTTAATTAAGTGCTGAAAGCAATTAAAAAAAATGGTGAAAATAAAATGAATAATGCGTCTGGTCGAGTAAAAAAATCACAAAATACACGTGATTGCTTTTAAGCTTTGTTGTCACATTAATGTACATAGTCATAATATTTTGAGCAACTAGATAAAGTTTTTATCATGAATTTTCTGAACTTTGTATAACCGCATTTGCTATAAATAAATTTAAAAAGTACATTCTTATTTGGTAAATTACATTATTAATACTTGACATTACTATATATATATTTTAATATAATGCTGCATCATTGTTATTAAAAAATTCAATGTTTCTTTGTGGTTTAACATATACCAAAAGTATAGATTGATAATAGTTAAGTTTCTTTGTTTCTAGATTATTTTCTACTTAAAATATGCAAAAAATGAATTTTTTGTCTAAATTTAAGTCGTATAAAAGAATAGTTTCTTCAACTTAATAGACTCGTACAAAACTTCTTCCTTGAACAAGATTAGATTATTTAAGTTTTATTTCATAATTTTGTACAGTTTGAAATGAAATAAATATAAGTTGATCAACTTTGTTGTTTTCTCTTAATAATATAAAAACTATTTATCATATTTCATTGTAAATTATATGGAAAAGAAATTACAGGTATTTAATGTTATTTAATTTTATTTTTTTAAAATAGACAGCCCTTATTATACAAAAATTATATAAATGGCTTTAGTTAACTTTTTACAAAACTTGTTTGCAAATTAGATGTTTGCAGTTGAGAAAATTAAATTTCACATATATGTTAAATATATTATATAGATTTTCTAGCAAAAGTTTTACAATTTCAAAACTATTAAAAAAACAAACTTAATTTATTAAGTTTAACTACTATAAATATTGATGTAAATTTGAATATTACATGAATCAATTGCGTTTATTTAATAAATTTTTTTGTTATAACAAAAAGGAACATAAATAATGTACTTATTATAGAAAATAATAAATTACAAACTACTTAAGTACATAAATCAGTCAATATACAGTATATCTAAATTTTTAGTTTTATCTTTGGCAAAAATGATAATGTAGGTAATTAAAGTATGTATTAGAATTTAAACTTTCTTAAAACTTTGACTAGAATTATCATATTTCTTTGGCAATAGGACGTATACATAGCTCCTGCACTAATGGGATATATCACTTTTATAAGTAACAGGAGTTGGTATATATTTTTTGCTTTTATTAGTTGATATAGGCAGTGGATGAATGTGAGGTGTTACCGGGAATCGATGACCGGCGATGTCGATTTCGTAAACAGCCGATGAATCCATAATGAATTCATTAGTCACAACTTTTCTTTCGTCCTGCATATGGCTGTAGCCAGAGTGCCCAATGAAGCCGAGGCAGATCAGCTTGTTTATGTTGAATCCAAATCTGAAATTTTCATTTAAGTTCATGTAAATTTGTGTAACTCTTATCCAGCAATTTGTAATCTAGAAGTCTAAATACGTACCCAGCGGATGTGACGGTTCCGACAAACTCGCCATTGCGATAAAGTGGTTCTCCTCCCCACGCCCACACATCCTTATTGAGATCGAGATTATTTATAACAAACAGTACCAGCCTTTTCGTTACGCCTCGCTCTTTTTGGTGTTGCAAAGCAAATTTTCCAATAAAGTAGTCCTTCTGTTAGGAAAAATAAATTGTTTTCGTGAATATTTAGTTCTTTAGAAAATCTATATATTTTATTTTAAAATTTTAAATCCATGTTTCTGAATTTCACGTTTAAGATTCATAAATTTTAAGATATTTTCACTATTGTCTGCACCATGCAGTTAAATGCACCTACTTGCATTTTCACACTTTTTACATTTTCTTTATCATTTTCGCATTTACTAACTTTGTTACTTACATCTAAATTTATGCAATATCCGCTGCCAGCTTCATAAGGAGTGACGAAAGGTGTAAGCTCCTCAGCCCAGAAAGGGATGAAACGCTCGATTCTCATGAACCTCTGAGTCAGCACGCCGACATCATGAACACCGTAATCACGTCCAACATCCATTAAATTCGAGTATACGTGCAGTGCGTATTCCGACGGGATGTACAGACAGTATCCTGGCTCTCCAGTATGCGTAAACGCCATCACCATCACATCCGATGCGTATCCAACGTTGCACGACTGCAAAAAACACAGTGAATAAAGATTTTTTTAACTTCTTAAACTAATTTTATCAGTAGAGGATACATACTTTGTAAGTAAAAGAAGATAACTTTAAATCTGAGTTGGATAGCTCTGAAAGTAATTGAGTGGCTTTCGGCCCAATTACATTGACCACTGTGTACTTAGAAGTAACATCGTTCAGTCCTACTGAGTGATCAGCCGGCAAATGTCTGAAATTAATTTACCATTAAAGAATTTGTGATAAAATAACTTTTATAAATAAAAAATTTGAAAGACTACCGTGACATCCACTGATAAATTCGCGTTTGCTGTAAAGTAGGAGATACAACGAAGTAGCTATTTTCTGCTTGGCGGACGAGCATGCAATCATTTTCGTAGCCGCCTCTTTCGTTTTGCATTCCTGTATGAGTTATGCTTCCTACGGCTAAATTAGCGTCGCTAGAGCACAATTTTTGCAAATAGTCAACCACTTCTAGACCAACTGACTGCAACATGAAATTAATTTTTCGTTGGAATAATTTGACAAATATAACTATTTAATGAAGTAGAAGAAAATGCTTATGAACCTTTATTTCTATTTTTGAAAAAGAACTCATATCAATAATCCCAACGCCTTCCCGGCAGGCCTGAAATTCTTCCTTCATAAAGTCAAAAAATTTTGGTTTGTAAAAGCTTCCAGGAGGCATGACAGGCTTCTTTTGACCTCCTAAATGAAACAACAAAAATGAAGTTATTTATAGTCATTTTTACATAATTGACAATAAAATGTCACAAAAAATAATAGAATTTTACTTCGGTAAGTAGTGTCAAAGTAAAGTGGTCTCTCGTAAGCCATTTTAATGCCGAATATAGCGCCGCGTTCTTCCAAAACGGAGTACAAAGGCGAGCATCGAAGCTTGCGGGCGTACTTATACTCGCATTGATGGGGATAAAGGATCGCGTAGTTACGTCCGACTACTTCGCGAACTCGTTGCTGCAGGTACTGTTTATTCGTGTGTAAATCCATAAATCGTTGCACATTGAAAGGCAGAAGTTCTTGCGTTGATTCGCTGTGAATCAACCACTCTGCAACTTCCTTGCCAATTCCTCCAGCACCTTTAAAAAGAAAACTTTTGTTATCGGTTATAACTTTAATCTTCAGGTTTCTAAGTTTTATTACCTTGCAACGAATTTCCATTCATGCCAACAGCTACATAGTAGTTTTTAACATCAGAGCTTTCTCCTAAAATCCATCTGCCATCGGGAGTAAAGTTGTCGGGACAGTTATATACAAATGGTTCTTTTACTTCATTTAAAATAGGCATTCTGTGAACAATTTTATCCCACAGAGGTTTCCAATGGTAAGAATCGACTTTTACATGCTGTTTCCAATTTCTAGTGGGAATATTACTGCCTTCAAATGCAGGTTTAGCTTCAGGTTCAAACCAACCAGCCAAAATACCACCTATAAATTATTTTATAATATTAATTTTATATATTGGTTACAATAAGTGGGTGAAAAAATTCTATTTTGTAAAAGCTTAAATCACCTTGCCATTCTCTCATGTAAGAATATGAATCAAAATCTCTTACACATGGTAAGTTTAAAGTAGTCTCTAAGGAATTTGGAGCTGCAATGGCATAATAATGTTCTGCTGGATAAGCAGGTATTTTTACTGGTGGACTACACCTTAGTCCCAGATCTCTAGCCCACTATAAAAAGTAAAAATTACTGATTAGAAAATAAAATTATTTTTTTCTTTATAAAACTGGTAAATTTTTTTTACCATTCCAGCACAATTTACAAAATATTCACAATTGACAAATCCTTTATTAGTTTTGACTCTTTTTACTGCTCCTTTCTCAGTCAAGACCTGCTCTACTCTGCATTGTTCAATATATTTTGCACCACCTTGTTTGGCCAAATTAGCTAAGACCTCACATATGGCATTAGAATCGGCAACTGCATCTTCTGGTATCCATACCGCTCCTTCAATGTCATCAACATGCAAAAATGGATGCATTCTTTTCAGTTCTTCTTTACCTAAAATCTAAAAAATAATTAAAACCATATTTACATTTTCCTTGTTACTCGTAATTTAAAATATCAATTTTAAAATCATCACCTCGCAATGCAAGCCTGTAGGCACATTGTAAGCCATTCTCCTTTTGAGAGCAACCATCCTATCTTTGGTTTGAGCTAAACTGATACTTCCACACTGTCTTAGACCAATGTCGTAGCCCATCTCCTGCAATTGTCTGTACAATTTAATACTGTACGATATCAGATTGCGATGGGCTATAGGTTTAAAGAGACCAAGTGTTCCAGAGCCAAAATGAGAAGAGCCAGTACCAATCTTGTGCTGCTCCAAGACCAGGACATCGTTCCAGCCGTTGATGACTAAATGATACGCTACCGAATTAGCCACCGTACCTGCTCCAGCAATAACAATTTGAGATTCAGATGGCAAAAATGCTGATGAATCATAAGTAGATTCATAATTGTAAGTAAGCTCTCTGCTTATCAAGCCACTGTGTATATGTCTCTTGTCTTGATTATAGGTTAGAGCTATACAAGGTAACCGCGATTTAAACAACTTTAGTGAACTATTTGCAGAGGTAAAACATTTAGTGTAACATTGGCGTTGCATTAAATAGACTGATCGTTCGAAAATTGTTAACCTCTGTGTTCTGTAGCGATGTAATATTGTAGTGTTATTTTACAGTACATATGCTAAAGGGATGAATTTCCTTCTCTTGTTTTATTGATAATCTTCTTTTTAATATAGAATATTTAAAAACTTGATACAAATTTGGTAAAACGTGTTCATTTCCCTGTGTTGTCTATTTATAAGATCAGCTGTTACGCAATGATATATGTTTATATTACATCGTGTCTTCTGCTCTTTTTGGCGTCACTTTCAAAATATGTATCTAACATATGAAACGTAAATAATTGAAAGAAAAAATATTTCAGTTTTATTTAATAGATATAAAAAATGAATATTTTAAATAAACTATTCTTCTTCAATTTTTACATAATTGTGAAAAAGAATCATGTTTAGTATAGAATAATAACAAGTTCATTTTTTGCTTAAAAATATGTAAAATATATATTACCAATTATAAAATCATGGCAAGCCTTTCATCTGTTTCCATAAAAAAAATGGAAATTGTAGTGTGAATAGTCGCTGTCAAAGGAGCGGAATGTTTACTTTCATAAAAATTATTGTGTAAAACAGCATGAGTTTTCAGATCTACAGCGCTATATGGCCTTATGTTTTAAGATGGTGCGCTTTGAAAATGCTGTGGATATTTCTCTTCGTCACAGTTTTTATATCGACTTTCCTCATGATTATGGTAACCTTTATTTACTTTGTTATTATCAAATACAATCACCTTAATAATTTATTAGGGAGAGTGTAATAAATTAGCCGAGGTGAAAATATGCAACAAGTTTAAAATATATACTTATACATTTTGCAGTTGATTAAATTAAATGCATATTTAATAATTGTAAATATTTCATAAGCGGTGTTTGTATTTTCAGTACAAAAGTCGAAGGGAAGTTTTGAAAAAAACCGTAAGAATCGAGAAATGACTAATTTACATTTCGCTGATAAATATATTTTTTTTTGACGAATTAATTCTTTTCTAGGTTTTGATACAAGATACAAGCGAGGTTTGTTAATAGCAACATTTACATAGTTTGTACATTGTTAAAGAAGATAAAATAATGATATGTTCTCATTTTAAAAAATGATTATGTAGTTATCTGAGCCATTGAACATTCACGGAAAAATTCAGGATCTCAAACAAGAATTAAAAAATAAGGGAGCAAAAGTACGTGAAATTAAATGGTCAAAATTAAACAATTACGTTCAATTGTGAAAAAATCTGCTGCAAATTAATAAACAGTAATTTAATTGACGAATGATTGTATAAAATCAACTTTTTGATCGCAGGCTTCGAAAAAATCAAAATCACTTAGAAAGACTGTACTTACTGCAAATACTACGTTGCCGTTGCAAAATCTGCAAAAAAAATTATTAAATGAGCTAAAAAGAGACGTAAATAAGACAGAGAAAGAGGTAAATTACTGTTTGTTAATAGTGCAAAATGCAAGACCCTTAAATAACATCACAAATTACATGAAAGTTTTACTTTACAGCTGGCGGAATTAGAGAACGAGATAATATTGCTGTCTAAAAGAAGGGAGAGCATTAAGAACGACATGTCAAAAGTATTCGCCGTACTAATATTAAAATAATAAGAGATTTTACATTTGTTTCGCAAACAAAAAAATTTGTTATTAAAAGTTATAAACATTTGTCATAAATTGTTTCAGCAACAACAAGAATACAATCAGTGTATGAAGATTTTTCTCAACGATTGAATTGTTATTATCTTTATTTTAAATGATAAATTCTATTAATTAATTATTATGAAATAAAAACAATTGTTATTATTTTGTAGGAGTAATAAGCATGCCCACCGATCTTCAGGTAATCCAGTCATTCGCACAACGCCATTATCCAGTGAACTTTGTAAGATTTTTATTATGACTATTTACTACTTATACGATCATTCTAATAATAAAAACTGAATTGTTATTATAATCAAAAGTTAATTTTCTTTATTTTTATTTAAAAGAAATTTTATTTATATGTTAGTAATTTTAAATGAATTAAAACAATTTTATTTTTAAATCAAAAGTTTATTAGTCACACATGGTTTATTAGAATGCCATACAATACAAAAGTAATTGAATCACTACTGCTTTATAACAAAGGCAACTAATAAACTTACAAATTGAGAAAAAAAGTACACTACATCTATAGTTTTATTTGGTAAATATAAATCGATTCAATGCGTTAGTGAAAATATCTTAAAATTTTGTTTGGAAATCTACTAGTGTTTGTACAATCATTTCATTTGCCACTTGATGACAAAAAATCCAAGTCAACAATATAGTACGTTGCGCGATCAGTAGATCAATAGATGTTATTTTTGACTTTATATTCTCTTACATTTGATTCATATAAATTCGGAGTTATAGAAATAATTTTCTTAACAAATGGTGCGTTTAATCGTTAGCTGCAACTAACAATTATAGATTTTTAGGGACATTTTTTACAATTTATTGGTGAACCGGAGTGAAATTGAAGTAGCCAGTCTCAACAGCCTTATTGCACTGTACATGTTGCTGATCCTTTAATTATTTCTGTGACTTTCCGACATAACAATTAAACTTATTTTTTTTTTTAATTGAAATAATTATTTTAGTATCGACATGTTATTTGTGGAAGATATTAGGCCAGAATTAGACAAATGTAGAAACAGAAATATAAATATTTATGTTAAACAATTTTTTAATGTTTGAAATAGATGCTTCAACGTGATACCACCATTTAAGTAAATATTAAAGAACAAGCGAATTTATCGTGTCTTTATTTTTAATAGCTTTTAAAAATTAATCTAATATGAAGCGCAATCAAATCTTTCTGCCGGAATGAGTTAATTTCAAAATCACAATTATTATTATTTTTAATCATTATTATGCCGGGAAGCTACAGAAACAATAATTAACGTACGCTTGACAAAAAATATATCGGTTTGTAAATAATTGTTTGGTAATCGTGATGCTTCACATTACGGTCACTTTCCAACTCAAAATACCGGATTGTCTACATTTTTCATAAAAAAATCCACCCGTCAAATACATCCATCAGCTTTTCCTCACACTGTTACATCAACGAAACATAAAAAATCAAATTTCCCCGCACAATCATCACTGTTCCATATACACCGATTATGGAATTTTTTCATTCCATCTTCGCGTTAAGACTGGCACGATCAAAACAAAATAAAAAACAAACAAGTACAAGAACGCAACGGGCGAAAAAGTCTGGAAAAGGAAAAAACGGAAATCCCGTGAACCTCGCGATCCCCAAGACTCGAGCTGGCGGTCTTTGGAGCATTACGTTCCGGAAGCTCGCTCAGAGCTCGGTGTGCTTGGTGGGGAACTTCTTGAGCACGGCGTTGTAGAGGTTGTAGAAGGCGTAGGCGCTGACGCCGATGATGACGAAGAGGGCGGTGCCGAATATCAGCGAGAGGAAGTTGCCGTCGATCATGTCGGAGTTCCTGTTGCGCCGCTTGCGCGCGCTCAGATCGCCCAGGGTCATGCCCTGGTTCTCCTCCATCAGCCGGGTCATGTTGGCCAGCCGGGCGCGCATCTCCTCCACCGACTCCGACGAGATGTCGTCCAGGCTCTCGCCGTTGTTCAGCAGCTCGCTCATCATCGCTGGACACAGAGAGAACAGGATTATATACGCCTTTTGATTTTGGATTTGTCGGGTAACAAGTAATGTACGTAGGGATGCACCCGTCGACCTACTGACTCGGTTATCACTTTATCGGACACTTTTTTTGCGTTAAACATTGAAGCTGACACGTTTTTATTGATGATACTGGCTTACTTGATGTTATTTATAGATTTGCACTTAATTGCATGAGCGTTTTTCTATGAACAAGTGCTAATTAATGATTTTGCTTGCCAAAGAAGGTGATGTGGTTATATTTTGAAAGAAAAGGATATTTGAGATGATTTTTCAGTTTTAAGTTTTTAGCGTACAATGGAAATAATTCGACACTACGGAAACACAAAAAGATTCTTTAAAAATTGCCACTGGAAAGATTATATAATCATATGTGTCTACAGAATGTTTATTATTTATTTTCGCAGAATATAGGAAATTAATGCAAGAAAAATCTTTATAATTCATTTACTAAACCACAAAAAAACTTGCATTTAACCAGGTAAACGTTGTTCCACCCACAAAAACGCGTAGACTAACCCGCAATCACTACACCCCCGAAAGCTCCAGAAAACATCTCCCCGACTAGACTGACCCACTAAAGCCCAACCAAATTCTAGTCTCTCGCGCGATCATTGAATACATTACTCGAGTTAAAAGGAAAATACAAGACGAAAAAAGTAAATAACGTTTTTTTATAATAAAAGGGGAAATAAGTATAATGTTTGTTGCTTACAGGTAGCCTCGGGCGGGCAAGTGTGGTTTTGTGTCTTCATGGCGTCGGCATTCATGCCAGCACTGCGCGGGTATCGTTGCCGCAGCCTCCGCGGCGCTCGATCTCGTCTCCCTTTCCTCCGCACCCCCCGCGCAACTTTTTCATCCCCCTTCCTCTCGCCGCGTGCGCGTCTCCCCGCCGTTATATTGATTCCGTCAGCGGCGATGCGCCCGCTGCCAGCCTCCGACTTTTCCTGGGGGTGCGCTCTCCTGATACCGGCGCCACTCGACTTTTCTTTTTCCACCGCGGAAAATCTCAATGGTTTGTTCGTCAATTATGTAGGCATATTTTGGATAGATTTTTTTGTGGTATTCGCTGATAAGAGATTTTGAAATGTCTATTTTTCAGAACACTTATATTTATCGCAATTATTTTAATTGCAGAAATTCATTCATTTTATTTATAATAAAAGAATTTGTTATTACATGATAGATTGATATCGAGTTCGTTTAATTTAAGTTAAAGTTCATAATTATCAAAATACCACAAGTATATTAAAATATTAAAATTTGAGAAATAATTGTTAAATAACTTTCAACCGTTTTTTTACTATTAGTTTTTCAATGGTTTATATTGTTACATTCATCGATGCTTCTTTAAGTAGAATAAGGTGTTAATGGTAAGACAAAAAAAAGTTGTACGATTGATAAATCGATTCATAATTCTACTTATAATATAAAGTGTAAATAACTCTAATTAGGGGTGTGATGAGATACGCAGTAGGATGAGAGATGTAAAGACTAGTTTCAGTCAAAAATTCGCAAAATTTAGTTACACCCAAATCATTGCCACGCAGTCCCTTCTTTAAAAAATCTGTGGATTGTACTTCAATAAATAAGATGACTTAATAAAAATATGGCATGATATACGTATATATTTTACAAATTGATCTGCGTTTTAATACAAAAATTAAAATAAAAAATTTATATTCAATATAACATAAATGTAATAATATTACTAATGGTTTAATATATTATTTTAAATGAAAACTTAGACAATAAATATGTAAATACAAAATATTTACATGCACAGTCATTAAAATCCAATAATAATAATAATGGTATTATAAAGATCAAGGACCTTAATTCGATTATTGTAGGTAAACAACAATAGCGGTATAGTTACAATCATCATACTGTTATTGCTTTCATCAAGTACTTATACAGTTGTACATGTAAAAGAACAAAAAACTGTTCCTGCTAACATTTATTTTTTTATCTCGCACATTTATCTATAATCGATTTTGGCAAGACACGCAAGCTTTTCGCTTTCGAATCGAACAAATTTTCGAATAAGTATGACAGCCAAGTATGTCACGAAAGCGCAGAAAAATAAATCAACAGAGAAAGAAAAATACTGCATCGGCTCTTGGCTAAGGTCCACTCCTCGCCTTTCATTTTCTTCGATGCAGTGACTTGCATATGTGCAGATATGCATTCATTCTTTTTTTAATGCAAAAACTATTTAATTACAATTAGGTATATTTAAAGATAAATTCTACATTTTTTATAGTTTACGTCTTTAGATATATAAATATTGTAAAATTTATAGTTTTATTGCAATAAGTTATAATTTGCGAATTCACATTTAAGACGTAATATACGTAATACATTTTAATTGTTTATGTAAACGACTTGAATAAGTTGATACATTACGTTCGCTCTTTGGATAATTAGATAAAAATTCATCTAGTAAAATATTACTAAATTATTATTATTCTTATATTACTATTTAAAAATGTCAAGAATAATATTGTATTAATAACGTGAGTGCATGTATTTTTCATTCATTATCACAGGTAATAACTTCAAAGGATATCAGAGAATAAAAAAGAGCCGCAGCGTACCTATTAAAAAGCACTAAAACGCAGCCATAAAAACATCCGGGATCCGTTTTTTAAAGATGATTATAGGATCGCGCGCGAGCATATCAGTGTCGGTCGGCATCGTCGGCAATTCAGAAGCGCGCGGCTCGCGCTACACAGTGGCAAAATGGCGGGGCGCGGCGGCGGCAGCGAGTTGGTGCGCGAGTAGCGGTGTAGCGGCCGAGCGGCTCCGCAGTCCGCGGATAGGTATCGCTGGCGTAGCGGCCGTGCCTGGCGGCTGGGGGGGCCCGTGTGTGCTGGCCGCGCTATAGAGTCGAGCAGTCGAGCCGGGACGTCCGGGAGCCGAGTGCCGGACGAGCAGCCGCCCGCCGCCCAAGGTGTGTCGCCCGCGCCGAGCTAACCTCAAACCGCCACCGTAGTCGCGCGCGCTCGGTGATTATGCGGTCATCGCCGCGGCACCCTCCTGCTCACCGGGAAGCGGCCGCGTAGACGCTGCGCGGCGGCATCCCTGCAGCAGCAGCCGCTGCCCGATCGGCCCGCCGAGATTATCACTCGGCCCTGCGCCGAGGTGCGTGCAGCAGTCGCGAGTGTGCGACGCGGGGGGGGGAGGGGAGGCCGCCAGTCCGCGGCCGATCGAAAGAGAGTGTGCGGGAGCAGTCGGGACGTCGCGGCTTGGGGGGCCGCGCCGCCGCTTACGTGCTCACCTGCGGCGGCCAGCCGCCCCACGGGCAGCAGCGGCGCACCCGAGATAGGCCCTACGTCGACTGCCCCCCGGCGTCGGCGGGAGGAGAGGAGGAGGGGCCGGCGACGGCTCGGGCCCCGCGGACCGCGCCGAGCGCGAGGGAGAGGGAGAGAGCGCGAGCGCCAGCGAGGGGAGGAGAGCGAGAGAGACGGCGGGAGGGAGGGAGGGAGGTCGATTGATCGGAGCGAGCGAGCGTGCGGCGCGCGGTTATTATGGAGGGCGAGGTGCAGGACGTGAAGCTTCCGCAGCGAGGACGGCCAACCGGGGCGGCCGCGGCCTCCGCCACGGCCCCGCCGAGCTGAACGCCGCCCAGGACCTGCGTGCCCCGAGCCCGACTCTCGCCGCGCTACCCTTACACGGTGAGTGTCGCCTGCAGCTGGCCCCCCCGCAGGGGCCAGGGGGATGCCTCGCAAAGCTCACCTGTCTTTGGGTAGCTTTGAACTTCTCGAGTATATCGTGATCTCTTGCTTTCTTTCCTTTTCTTTCTTGTTAGTTGAAACACACCAGTGAATGCATGAAAACGCTGGCTTTTAAAACTGTATTATGTTGTATATGAAATCAGCACTTTTTGAGCATCCTACTACTGCTACTGTGGTCACTGTAGTGATTCTTGGAAATTTGTTAGCATCATCGGGATGCTAATTTAGAAATATAAAATTGTTCATTTGAACCCTGTGATTGAAAAGAGCACAAAGTGTTTAAGCTTTGTATAAACTATTACAAATTTTGTTTCATTTTTAAATAAACTAAGGTTAATTACTAATGAATTCAAATCTTTAATGCATTCATTTTCATTTATCATCTTATAATAATCGAATGACGAATACAAATTTTAATTTAATTCTTTTATCTTAATAACTATTAAATTTATGAATTTTCTGCATAGGAAGCAGACAAAGAGACAAAAATGAGGCTGAGGATGCCCTCCAATGTTCTTTTGGATCAAAAATTCCAACAGTGCAGAATTTCAAAGTGTCAAAAGAGCTTTCTGTTCAAGCAGATTTCAAGAACGAAGAAATGATTTTGAGCTTGGGCTCAAGATAGCAGTTGTTTAGTGAAAATAAAAGTTAAGGCTCAATGAGCCGCTTTACAATTAGAACAGAAGTTTACAAATCGAAGTGGTGAAAAATCAAAGGGAAGTTTTTATTAAGTGAGTTGAGTCTTGAACAAAATGTGGAATATGATGTGCGACGTGATGCCAACCATTGTGGAGGACAGTATCAGTCAGAGGAGTTCACAATTCTCTGGTGAAGATGCCAACTTCGAGCATCTCATGGTCTCTGTGCTCGATGAGCGAGACAAGCTCATGGATTCACTTCGTGAGACTCAAGAGCGTCTTCAAGAAGCAGAATCCAGGCTGCAGGAAATCGAGAAAGAAAGGGATTCGCTTAGTCGACAACTTGAAGCTAATATACCTCAGGTAAGATATTCATAATACAGTATAAATTTTTTAATATTCTATTTGAACCTATGATTAGAGCTTTAAGTCATATAGTAATTTAATAGAAAAAATTGAATAATAATCAAATTCCTTTCTAGATTCCTTTAGATTAAGAACAAATGCATAATTTTAAACTTACAGATAATGATAAAATCAATGAAAAAAATTTTTTTTCTTTTCATACCTAAATTACTACATGACTGTCAATGTACTTCTTATCCATAACATATTGTATTAGAATGCTGATAATTTTATCAGAGAAGATATAACGTGTAATTAAAAATCATTATTAGTGACCTATTTCTTAAGAAAAAGCAATCAGTAACCGCTTATGATTATTAGGTTTATGAATCATCTGCAGTTATCTTTCCTCTAAAGTGTTCACTCAATAATTTAGAACTATTACTCATTAAAATAATTGTGTGCTTAGAATCTATATTTATAAAAGTCTTAAAAATATGTAGTATGTTTCAATTTGTTTAATAAACAATTATTAAACTTAAATAGAATTCAAATTGAGAATTCAATATTTATTATAAAATAAACTTTATTTACATGCTAAATAAATATTAAATTATTTTACAAATAATTATTGAAGCTCAAAAAGAGAATATAGGTCACTGTGTACAAATAAAACATAAATTTTACTGCCATGTGTATATACTTGCAGTCATAACTGGCAGAAGCATCAAAAGAGGTATTTGTTTTTTAAGGCTGTATGTTAATAAATCTGATTATACAGATGAAAAAAACTCTTTATACCTCTAAAATAATTTAGTGTAAAAAAGCTACTGAAACCGTAAAAATTTTTATTTACTTTAATCATATATTTCTTAAACATTTTGTATCGTATCAGAGGATAATTTAATTGAAAAAGTAGTCCTGAAAAAGATTTTGTTCTTGCGAAAAAAATATGCACATTTAAGATTACCTTTTTAATAGCAATTTGTTATCTACAAATATTTTAATTCAAAATGTTCAAACGAATAAAAGATACACACTTTTTACTTTTACTTCTTTGAAAAGAATTCTTTTGAAGTGTATATCACAGAGCACAGTCTGTTCAGAGAAACATTGAAACAAAAGCTTTATTTTTTTCATGACACACCTACAGTCCTTATGCGAATTTTCTTACTTCTCTTTCATAAAATCTTAGCGATGAATTTATGGGAAATTCTAAACCAAAGTAAATCATCAAAGCAAACCGTAATCGGCTCAAATAAAATTAGCATTTACTTCTACAGAAGAACCTTTCTCATTAAAAGTGTTTTATTAAGCAAATTCGTATATCTTTTAGAAAAATCGATTTTTTTGTTTCGGAGCAGCAGAAACAATTAGGAGTCGCAGAAATGTTCAAGTGCCCATCCACGAAAATTGACGCCTCGCGACGCGCCCACCGCATCCCGTCGATACGGATGCAAATCATTTCGGCGCAACTGCACGAGCAACTCTCTATAGGAAATTCCCTCGGAAAAGGCCGCCTCTCGCTGCTCGCGGCGACGCTCTCTCGTATATATAGGGGAAAGCGGCGCGCGAGAGGCGCGTGGGCATCACGATTTTCCCACTCGCGCGATGTTTTCTTTCCTTCTCTTTCCCTCCTCGTGGACGCGCCGTACAAGGCAACGGCGGCGAATTCGAATGATCCGACCCCCCGCCAAGGCCCCGCGTATCGTTCGATTGTCCGGCTCGTCGGCGACCTTTATCACCTCGCCACTGGAAATCGATGCGCCGCGCCGCTTTTCGTCCGAGGCAGGCCGTTTAATTCGATTGACGCAATGCCCGACTATGCGGAATTCGGTGCCCGATGTCTTCGACTGGCCAGCGGCGCTGGACTACTGAAGTAATGATCGAATCGACAGATAGCACCGGCTATAAATTCGTTTCCCATCGGGGGATATCGTTCATTCGATCAAGAGAATTGAGCGCGGCTAATTGGATTGTTTAGTGGTAATTACCAGCATCTTCGAAGCAAACTTATCAATCTTTCGATGTAAACTGTCATTTTTTTTTCAGTGTGAATATTTGATTTTAATCGACTTGTAGGTCGAACTTTAATTCTTCTGTCTGTACGAATTGTTTGCTACATTGAAACAAAAAGATCCTTGATGGCTTTTAGCATACATGTTTTTTAAATCTTCGTAGCTATGTATATACGATTTCTCCATCGGATGTAGGGAAATTGTACTTGGAGAGAGCGTAGGAGAAGTGTAAATTCCTCATCCAGAATTAAGCAAGTTCCTGCAGTTGACTATAAATTTTTATGAGTCCGCTCATCTTACTAGAGAAACAGAAACAGAAATGCCGCCGGCGTCCAACTTTTGCAACTGACGGCTCGGAAATTTTTTATTCAGGAAGGATGTAACTTCAAAAAGTTAAGTAGATACACTCGCCTGTAAATTATCTCAACTCAGAATTTTCACTTTTTAGTCATCTTGCATAATTTATCTCATAAACTTTTAACGAGATAACGGTTTAGAATGGCATACCGCGTGGCTTCTGTAAGGCCGGTGGGTTTTTTTTTCAAATGCTCTCTTACTTCTACAACAAAACGATCTAATTTCATTATACTCTCGAAAAGAATCCCTTTGAAACTTTGATCGAATCGAGTACCAATCGAGGCTGCGGGCGCATTAAACACCGAAACAAAAGAAGAAACAAAGAATGAAAAAAAAACGAACGACTGGTATAGACCCCGGGTTGACACTCCTTTTCCGTATAGAGCGCTGCAAGGATAAAATTAGTCGAGGGCAGGATCGATATCTCGCCGGCGTATTGATAGTCCGGCGCGGTGAAGGGACTTTTTGTTCTGCCATTGGAAAGGGCCACTTGTGCGCCGCGACAACGAATTTCCTTCCGCTTTTTTTTTCCACCCCCGCACACCTCACCACCGCGCCACCTTACACGGCGCGGAGAAAATTGTTAAAGAAGGGGACGCTCGTGCGCTCTCGCTCGCGACTCACGTGCGTACGCGCACTCCGAGTGTGTACATCGCGTACTACTCCGCGAGGGGTATACGACAATGTGTACCGTGTACAATGTTATTGTTGCGGCTGAAAAGTCGCCGTGCTTTCAATCAGCAGACACACTTTCTCTCGGATAAAGGGGTAAGCTTCTTCCCGCAAGCTCTTGGATTTATAGCTTTTGAGTGGATCGATTATTTTATAAATTACGTTATTATAAACACTTTTGAGAAATAAAATTATAGTTTTCGGTTATTCTCCAGTCAAAGATATTGAACGCTACGTTAAAGACAATTTCATGCTATAACCAATGTTATAGCGTTTATAAATGAAAATAGTTTAAAGAAATATAATTTTTTTTATTTTTAAAAAAAGTTTCATTTAGTCTAATCTTCCTTTTATTTTATGATTAATATATTGAAGGAAAATGTGAAGCTTATAGCACTACTTATCTTGAATTTTATCAAGAGTGCTTGTATTAATTCATATACAATAAAAGCTACATTACGTACTGAATTATGTAATTAATTCATTTTATAATCAAGAACTTTACTGACCTGCAATGGGCTTGTAAAAGCAGTTACGGTTCGTTAGCATAATTATCGCCTAAAAAATAATAAGTGTTAATTTTAAAAAGTATTACCAAAAAGAAACTTTTGATATCGCTATCGTGAGACACGGGAAAATCCGCAGGCGTGAGAAGGCAGGAAAAGTGCTTATTTTGAGCGACGTGACCCGTTCAGTAGCATCGATTGAGATTCACTGCCACAAGCGTTTGGGGCAGCGGCATTTAGGGTCGTTTGAGCGTGAATTTGTTTTGCCTCTCATGCATAAAATGCTCGTCGCACGAGTAAAATTCATTGCGGCTAAACGACACATTTACGATTAATTTCAATGGAATATACATCGATTGTTGCATTCGCTCTAAGGAGCATTCATCCGCCGGACTTGATTAACAAAAGCTGTGCTCGATCGGGGAAAAAGAGAGAAATAAAGCGCAACAAAACGTTATTTATTGGGGTGTTTGGTTCAGTGGACACACTTTCTGCCTCGCGCACGGAAAACCACTTTCTTTCTGCGGTCCGCTTTTGGCAATTAAGTCGAGCACTGCCTGCTCGCACTATTATGCAGATACTCGTATCTATAAATAAACAAGTATACGCAGTCCCTTTTTCATTCTGCTTACATACGCACACCTCACACAAAATTCTTAAGCATTACTCGTGGAACAATAATTATAACCCGTTAGAATTTTTTTCTAAGCCGCGAGCTTGACGTTAAAAAGTCTCTTAAATCTTCACACCACGGCCGAGTAAAAAAAGTAAGGATCGAATCGACGCAAAAAAACGCATCGACGCTGGAAAACGACGCGCACGTGCTAGAAAAGAAGGGAGAAAAAAAACGTCTCGCGCGTCGGCCTCGTCTTTTTTGCACGCGCGTCGACCTCGGCTCGGGATGACACCGATGTGCGCGGCGCGCGCGCGAGAACAGCAGGCTGCAAGTGGCATTATATCGGGGCTGCGGCGGCGACGTCGAACGCGTCGAATTCGGAGTCTGCCGAATCGATATATGAGGCCGCGTGTATACACGCGCGCCGGTATCCGGCGCATACACGCTGATTAGTTCAATCGCGCCTTCCATCTTCCTCTCGGGCGCGCGCGATCCTCGGAGCGCAATATACACACGCGAGCTCTTCGGGAATGCGCTCTCGTGGGGATCTCTCGTCGATGAGGGGGGAAGGGGGGAGGGCGCCGCGACGAAGGCTGCAGCCCGCGTGCTGCCGTAGCTGATAATGCATGCGGGAGCGTCACGCGAGCCGCGCTCGGGATCCGCATCGTCGCCATTGGCTCGCCGGCCTTTACCGCGGGCGAGCGACGAGGCACGGATTTGTCTGCTTATTCCTCAAATGATCCGAGCCCGTAATGCCGGGATTCGCGGTGCATCGGTTAAATCGCCCGCTCAGCGAGGACTTGTCGTTATTTGTATCAGCTGATTTACGGCTGTTAATTAAGCTTATACTGGGTACCTTGTTGATCCTGGTTCGAGTTACCTTTTAGGCGCCTAGAAGAATTTTTTCTATAATAATAATGATAAAAATTTAAACTAATAACTCTCATTAATTTGTCCAGATATACTTGGAAAATAAGTATAGTACCCTATGCTCAACGTATCTTTATATTCTAATACTTGCATAAATGTAAGTTTTAATATTAAGTCAGATGACTGTACAAGATTTTCATTGAATTTCGTTCGCAATTTGCTGGCCCTGATTAGTAGAGCGACACTACGTGCCTCCTGCAAATGCAGCAGCAACGAACAACTCTCTCGGCTTTCAGTAGAGACCTTTTTGCAACGTGATACGGTGATGCGATATACAGCTCTAACGCCTTTTTCCCTCTCTTTCTCACTCGCTGTCCCTTCTGTCTCTTTGTGACTGTTTGCCGAAGGTCTTCTCCGTTTTCTCACTCTCTCTGCCCCTCTTTACAGTATACCCACTAAATCCTAAAGAAACTTTTTTACCTACACATTCGCTAAAGGTCCCGTCAGAAAACACCGACATTTTTATTCTAAAATTTCGTTCATTACTCAAATTGAAGCTATGGATCTATGCTTTCATATATAACAATTCGGCACTGAAAAAGGAATATCCGTTGAAAAAAATAAAGATATTCGAAAATAATAAAAATTCGAATGGGTAAAGTGTTTTTGTATTGGAACGCGAATAAAGTAAACGTCGATCCGAGCGAATCAGTATCGTCCGTTTCATCCTAATTGAAACACACGTCCGCGTGCAATTGTCGTCGGCATTAGCACTTGTCAGCTTCAATTATACGAAAGGAGAAAGAAAAAAGGGGAGCGAAAGAAAGAGAGCAGCGCGCGCGATAGCCCAAGAATCCGAAGGCCCAAGGCTTTGACCCACTTGCGTCTGATCCACATTCGAGGAAAAGAAACTGAAGCGACGAGCGAAACCCAAACTAATGCTCTTCCCTTTAAAATTATATTAAAGCGCCGGTGGCGCGGGGTGACAACAAATCCGCCGCAGCCTGCTGCACGGCGGTGCAGCGAATCCGGGCAAAGGCGCCGTGTGCATGTGTGTATATGCGTATGCGGCACGTGGAACGCTCGCCCCGGTGTCACGAATCTCATGATCCGATTGTGCATTTTAAAAAAGTCGCGCGTTTGTCGCTTGCTCGTCCTCGCCCTCGTATCGGTTACCTCAAGAGGACAGAAGTGCAAGCGGGACGTAAATACGTAATGCGAGAAATGCTTCCGTTTTAGCGAACTTTTCATAATAGATGTGTGCTGATCGTATGTGCAGTTTTTTTTTATCGTGATGTCATTAATTGAGAAGATGAATTATTTTTCTCCGTCATTTACCGTCTATTTTTGAAAGTTTGAAATTAATTTACAAAATATAAATAGAATAGCATTGCATACTTCAAAAAGTCGTTTACTTAATATAGAAGTAAACTTCCTTTTATTTAAAATATCAATAATCATATTTTTTATACAAATTTCACATTTTCAGATTTAGAGATATTGACGATCCCTCTAAATTTATAGAGATGACAGATGCTTTTTTATTGATAAAATTGATATTTTTACGGAGAATTGGAAATCAAAGAGATACCATTAATTTAATAGTTCATAAATATTGAGTAT
The DNA here is from genome assembly GCA_900480045.1 of Eurytoma adleriae. Taxonomy (NCBI): domain Eukaryota; kingdom Metazoa; phylum Arthropoda; class Insecta; order Hymenoptera; family Eurytomidae; genus Eurytoma; species Eurytoma adleriae. Next base: position 84,595 of record UXGC01000197.1, read on the forward strand.
CATAAAAATTCAGTTAAAACTAAACTGCAATATTTATGATCACTGCGGAATTATTTCAGAGGTCAGTATGTCACTGTACTTGGCCGTTGCCCATTTGCTCCGACTTTTATATTTCTTTTCTCAACGTTCCCTATATACATCTATTTATTCCATGCTATTGTGGAATTTCCAAATTATTTTTGTAGTATCACGACGAGAATGAATTTTTTAATATATTGCCCCTAGATATCGAAAAATCAGCAAATGCGCAGATAAAAAAAATATATAGGTTTCCTTGTCAAGTATTTTAATTTGTGGTTAAACACGAAATACCCTTGTCTGGAGAACCTCGGACATCTGTAGTCCACTCGACATTTAATTGTAGACGCACCCTTATTGAATACGAAGAATTGCGGCAAAGTGCGCAGGGACTATCGATCGCATAAACGTGTATTCGTGTAAACTTTAGTACACCGGCTCTCTTTGGGCGTTTCGAATTCTCTCCATTGGTATTTCCTGTCCTTCGAAATTGCTAAAAAAATTTGTTCCCCCGCGTTTTTATTTTAAAGGAAACACCGAAAATTCAAAGATATAGCGTTATGATACCTTCCTTCCTTATTAAGCTATCAAGAAGATAAAATACAAATATATTTTTTTATAAAATGCAATATTTTTAATGATTCGGTCTTTCAAATTTTTACAAATTCATTGCGTAATCGGTTGAATTGTTTACTTCGTCTTTCTCAGTTTCCACAATTAACCGCAGATTCTAACGAAATATAGATAAACCAATTTGTTAAAATAAACATTGCAAATTCTTGCAAAATGTCACCGCAAAATCGCGCGGCTTTCAACAGTCGATTCTTGGAAAACGCCGGGAAAAAAAGCCCCGGCATACCTTGGCGTTTGCAAAATGGGTGAAAAAAAGAGGCCTGCATTCAAAGAGACACTTTGGCGCTCGCGTGATAATATACCTGCCGATACAATCAGTGCGTGACCTCGGCTTTACGTAATTCGCACCTCTCCCGTTTCCGCGTCTGTACTTTGCCGGTACGCGTATATCGGCCTCTCGCTCTCCCCGCGGCGCACGGCCTCCGCTGCTGCAGCGATCTCGACTGTGCGGGCGGCGCGCACATGTAATGCGCCGTACTTGCATCGAAAGAGAGGCAGGACCGGTCGGGACATTTAGGTGCAGCACTTAACTGCCGCGCTATCGGCGCTTTGCCTCGTTACGCGAGTTATTAATGGCTCGGGTTTTTCGAGGAAAAATCGCTGCTTTTTCTCACGCAAAATCATTTGTCAATGCGAAATTTCAAAATTTTAAGTTTCCTTAAAGTTGGCAAAGAATCGTTTATATTTGTGTAGCTTTTCACGCGTATTTTTTTTCTTCGCCAGCAGTAGGTAGGAGTTTTTTTTAACTAAACGTTTTCATAACAATTTTTTTTGTAGGTAAGCCAATTTTGTAATTTGTAAACAATTCTATGTTCTTTCACTTTCCATCAGTATACGCGCAAATCGGAATCAGTAGACTTTCATTCTGCGAATTGTCCAAACGTGTAAAGGTGTAATACGTCACATTGCATTACGTACCGTCACTCATTCCTAGAAATCATCGACTTTTAGAGTCATTACAGGTGTTTCTCTTGAAAATGACACCTGCGAGAGGATGCTGAGGCAAAGTTTAATCGTTTTCATCGGAATTGGTGACGAAATTAACCAATTTTTTCTCCACTTCGTCAAACAAACGTCCTTGAATTTAAATAACCAAACCTGTTTTATAAACAAGAAAAATTGCTTTAATAAACCTAATAAATACTCTATACTTTCAAAATGTACAAGAGTGAAAAACGACTCGATTCGAGTGAAAATTAACCCAATCAACTTAGAATGGCTCAGTTTCTTCTGAAAAAGAGTGAATTTTTTTAATATATCACTAATTTCAAATCAATTGCGCACTTATCACTGCAAATAATTGAATATACACTTATTCACAGTCGATAAATGCGAAGATATTTAGAAATTTTCACAAAAAGGAATCTATCGAAGGTATTTTAAAATCTAAAATATTGTGACCGCACTCGAAGCTCAAGCGTTTTAAAAAGCCGCGGTGCCGCTCAAGCTCGGTCGCCGGCGCACCTCCGCGACAAAGGGTTCGAAGCTCCGTCCGCGCCTCCCCAATCTACCGAAGGCTGTACGCGGTAGCTCAAAAGAATCGTATTGTTCGCGCGCACGCGAGCGCGAAAGGTCCGGCGCGCGCAAATCGGCTTACGCGCGCACTGCACGCGGGGAGTCCGCGCGCGCGCGCGCCTCAATGGGGCTCGCTTGCGCTACGCTCGCTTTCGGTGCATATGCAGCTCCGATTCCGGCTCGCGCGGAAGCGAATTACACGCCCATTAAGCAATAATCCCTTGCCGAACGCTCGGACCTCGTTAGCATTGCCCGAATAGCGCAGCGAACGCTTAAAACCGCGCGGAGGATCGAGCATTGCTTCGCGGAGTGCGACCTGTCTTTTGGGTTTCGATTTGTCTTTTTTTTACGCGGAGCGTGTCTTTTGGTTTTGGCGAATGGGATATGGTTATTTTTGTTGTTTTTATAGGAAGTGTTTACTAAGTTAGTTCTTGGTCTGCTAGGGTGAATCGATCCATTGACACTTGGTTTGCATAGGTGGCTATAAATGTGACGTTTTCATAGCGTAATTCTAGAGTAGCTTTGCGGTAATTGAACCAAGCGGTATATAGTCGAACTAATCTGACTCGGTATAAGTAAGTTAATCCAACACGATGTGTCGGATTCTAAATCTGTTGTTTCTCGCGTATTTTTAAATCAACGAATCCAGTTGTTTTAGAAACTACGTATTCTCCTTAAATTAAAAAAAGCTTTCTTTTATTGAAACTTTCTTTCGATGTAGTGTAAAAATTCATGACTCATTCAGCCCGAAAATACCATTTCCAATGTTACAAAGCGTATTATTGTTTATCTTTACACTTAAATTGCTACAAAAATAGAAATATAGTTTTAACAAAGCAATCGAATGATTCTATTTTTTGTTTAAACTTATCTATTTTAAAGTCTTTACCGTAATTGAACTTATGAAGAATAATTAACTGAAAAAGTAAAAGAAAAACGCAGAGAGATTAGTGGGAGCTGAGGAAGTTTAATTTTAATATCGCTATTTTAATTTATTATATCGCTTAAATTCCAAGACCAGGCTCTTCCAAGTCATCTGGACTATTTCTTTTTGTAAAAAATAACTCCGGAAGCAAAGCTGAGCCAGCTTTTCGCTTATGCTTTACTCTCCTTTTTTCATTTTTCCACGCCCGCATGGCATAGCCTGCATTTTTTATCCTAGAAATAATTCCCATTCTTTCATTCCTCCCTTTCTACTTTTTGTCTCTTCCTGATTATTTTCCTTTCCGCCTCATCATACGCGACTTCCTCAAAACTATCGATTTTACTATTTTTTCTTTTCGTTCAGATGCCAAATTATTAAAATAACAACCAATTCTTATATTAATTTATTAATGAAATCAGTAGAAGTGATATTAGATAAAAGGAATCGTTTTGTTTATTGAACTAATAGAATTATTTTGATTTTTGTTAGGGGTGAGTTTAGGAGTATAAGATTTATTAAATATTTTTGAATTATATCTAATGGGTGAAATATAAGTCTATCCTATATATATTTTCATTCTTTATGAGTATTTCTTTTATATAAAAAAAAAATATTTCTCTTAGGTTAAACAAGAGCGCTGCAAAAAATCTATACTTAACAGTTGCTCTTACAAATATCAAAGATATCAGCAACTGCTACAAAAAAATTCGTACTATCGTCGGTGAACGATTAAACGTAGATAAAATAAAACCGAATTCTCACGATTCGGAAAATTTCAAGATAAATCCAGGGCCGATACTGCGGCGCGGCTCGGATCGCGCGCCCAACACCACGCCCCGGCGTCGACGATAAGAGGCGCGCGAGCGTTTTATCCGCGCGTTTTCGAGTGACCGTAATAAAGCGTGAAAACCCGGTGAACCAAGAGTGTCCGCAGTCTATCCGGCTCCCCCCGCCCCCGCGCGTTACTCTTACGTTACATCCACTCGCCCCGCACAAAGCCGCGACGAAAAGAGAAAAAAAAACAGGAAAAACGGAGCGCTCCGCTCGCTGGAAAAGCGATTCGTAGTCGCTCGGAAAAGTTCGTCTCATTACGGGCCGAGCGAGAAAGAGAGTGCGCAGGGGTGGAGGTGAAGGAGGGAGGGGGCGGGGGTGTGGAAGGAGGGTGAGCGCGCGAGGTCGATTTGGGGGAAAAAAAATTGTGGGACGAAAAGAAGCGGGTGCAACGCGCTCGGTTGCGCCGCGGCGGGCACGCGAGCGCGACGCGCCCGATCAATACCCCACCTACTCTCCTCGGCCGAGCCGGCGGTATGAATGAACCTCACCTCTCTAGCGCGCGCGCCGCTCCGTATACGAGCGCTCGCTCGGTCCTCGCGAGCTACTCTCGCTCGCTCGCTCGTCCGGGGTCCCCTTATTCTGTCCGCGAGCGTGTATCGCGCACGCGAGCTCACCATTATTGAGAGATATCGCGTGCGCCCCCGCGGTAATGTGACTCGCGATTATCGTCAAAGTGCCGTTTCATTCGGTCAGTTTAAAACCTCCTTCCTCGCGCGATTCGCCGAAGATTTATGATTTGTTTTCCAGGGCTCGTGGAGCGCGGTGAGGAAGACTTACTTCGTAGGTTAGAACTGGCAATCGATGCAGTGTGGCTGTATATGCAAAGTATCAATATACTTGCATGGTCAAGGTGCTAAAATAATTGTAGAGTATCATCGATTATCAGGTTTTTTTAAGCTTATGCTTAACGAGCGTATGTAATTACGATAATCGTTAAATCACTATAGTAAGCTTTATTGATCTACGCAGACACTAGAATTTTCAAGCCGCGCATACAATAGGACATGAAATAATTATACGTGTTTCTTTCTGCTTATCTTTTATAATGTTATTATTTTAATCAGATATAAAAGCAATTCAATTGCTTTAATAAGGCAAAAAATTCAAATGAACACCTGTATAATCAAGAAAAAGTTAGGCTTTTAGGATCTAAATAAAAATCGCAATTGACCATTCAAAATCCTAGAAAAAAGCACGTCAATTAAGGCTAAATAACGACGTTCCTCTTCGTTACGTCGAAATTTTTGAAAAAAGCCAAATCGTCTCGCGGTTAATTTGATAGGTCGAGTGGTGAGGTGGGAGTACCGTAGGTAGGGCGCAACACGACTGGCGCTTTTCCTCGGCGTCTGCGCGAGACACGAGTGCACGGCACGACGACTTCGGCTAATACCTGACGCGCGCGTGTGGGTATACGAGTGCGTGGGAGTGCGTATACTTGCACCCGTGTGCTCGGTCCACTCGAGGGTCATCCACGATCGTCGGATCGTGCGGAGCTTCTCGCCTTTTGTCCCCGAGGAGGGCGCGAGGCGCTGCGTTAGATAAGGATACCCGGGGAGTAAATGAGATGCGGTGTGGCCGCGAGGGGGAGTCGAGGGATAAAAGGACGAGGAAGTGAATGAGTCGGAGAAAAGTACGTGGAGTTAATCAAGCCTCAGCTCGATGAGATTTATTTAGCGGTCAGGAGTTAAGGAGTTTGCCGATCGATTGACATTCTTAATGTGATATATCGGTCTTCGATAGGAATGTTAATTTGTAAATGTTAGCTGCATTTATTTCACTTTTATCGAGACTTATACAGTCAATTTTTTGCCAAGTTTGATTATTCATATTGCAAGATGATTATTCGTAAAAATAAATGCTACCAAAAAATTCATTTTTTTTATAAACAATCTAAGAAAACCAAGAAATATTATATGCTATTTTTTTCAGTAACAGAATTAATTCAATTAAAATATTCACGTCGTTACATTCCTTTTCACGTTGAAAAATTATCTGATACAAATATTAATAGAAGATATTGTTAAAATGACTATATTTGTTTAAAGAAAAATTCACAGTTAATACGACAATATAATTATAATAAAAATTGCAAGATTTACCCATAAATGATGCGTTGCGTAAATTGCTCCTAATATCGTTCTGTAAAGCCAATTAATTTTACATTAAAAGTCGAAAATCATTTAAGCGAGCGAGTAAAATTAAATTAAATAAGTTTCAATGGATAAAAAGTCATACGATATGTATGCAATGCAAAGCAAGCAACAGGTGCTTCTTCCGCAATCCTTTTTCCAGGCTGTCATGGTAATTGCTTTAAATTTGTCCGGGATCCATCCCGGCGTTCGCGCGAGGCGCCTTTTTTCCCCGCCGGCTTCATTATCATATGGAAAGTTTGCGGAAAACGTTAGTTTAGCATTGCAACTTACCGCGCGGACCCGAGCTCCGCTGGCATAAATTGTGCAGCTTCGCCGGGCTCTACCGCTTGGGAAATTTATACGGGGGCTACTGAAAAGCGTTTACCACCTCGAAATTTCCTGAGATTTTACTCACGGATTTTTTTTACGACTTTCCTGACACTTGACGGTATTGTTTTCTGTGAAGTCGAGAGGGGAATACGGCAAAATTATATTTACCAAGAATTTTTAATTTTTGTTTCAAGAATGTACGCATATATAATCTTTCCAAAGTGGTAGATAAAATTTGATAGCTATCATAATTTATGCCATTAAAGTGTGAATTATACCTGTGCACACTCCAAGTCCAGGCATTTAAACGTAATGCAGAGAAAACGCTTATCAACGGCAATTAAGCGAGTCGGTTGCACAGTTTATGATAGAAATGATGATGAAACTTTCTTATTGAAATTTTCGTAATGCAGGTATTAAGTTATGCGAGAAATTTCTATAAAGCTTCAATATCTGACTAATAACTGTTTATCATGTTTTAATTGATGCAAATCAGGCAAGTAGATATGAAATTTCTATCGGTTTATAGTAGCATGAAAAAAAGGATAGGAAATTCTATTAAATAAAAAAAAATACTTATTTATCAATCATTGTCTTCATTTAATTAAACTGTGAAGTTTAATAGACATGTTCATTGCGTTTGTTTGGGATTACATGAAGTCCCAATTCAAAGTAACTACTCCACCTTCGCTATGGTTGTTCTTATTCAAACGCGTATTAATAAAATTACATGCGACAATATTCTTTCGCTCCATGCTCGCTGTAAAACAGCCTTAGGCGCTCCGGCGCTCGTGTATTACGCGTCGTGTCCCTTTACCGCGACCTATCAGTTTTCCGCGGGACATCAAGACGTATCGTAATGTCCGGCCCGCCAAGTAACCCTATACAGTCCCGATGAAGCGATCCACGCGCGCGTTTTCTCACCCGCGGCGAAACAGCCGGATGAATGAAAAAAAGGCCGGCGAACCCACGCAGTTTCCAATTACTCGCGTACGCGAGCGGCAGCGTGAAGTGGCGGCGCGCATTACGCAAGGCTCCGATGCGTTTAAAGCGACGCGCTCGGAAAAAAAGGGTAGTGTGCGCCGTAAAAAACGGCGGGGGTGGAGGGCGGAGGGGCGGAGGAGACTGCGGGGTGAAGTAGCAGCAACGCGGAGGAGAGAGAAGGCGAACCCCCGCGGGTGGCGCGCGAAACGAGCCCGTAAGTAGAGTGTAATTGCGGCTTGTCACGCCGCAAATTGCGATCGAACGCGCGCCCACTTTTTCCCCCCGCCGGCGGTCCCCTTTTCTTTCCTGCTGCAGGCGCTTTCGGCGGGCGGCGAAGTCCGCGGGAACATTTTTCCCGCGAGCACGACGGCAAGCGTCGCGGTTGTTTTATAACTAGCTTTCGTCGATCGATCCTATAAAAGCTAATCGGCGAGTAGCCAATTATCGTCGGCATCGATTCTTTATATAGGATTGTTCAATGGCGTGGAAAATCTTCGCGCAACAGGCGAGCCGCGCGGCATGCAGATTCGACCGCTTGAAAGACTGATTTTCCTTTTAGGCCGCCAGAGAAAAGCGCCTACTCCGTCTGGCATCCGGTAGTAAATTATTGTCGTGATTACTTAAGCCTGGAAGTTCATTATTAAACAGTTATAAATAATTATATTTCAGAAGAAAATTTTCATTGATGTTACAAAATATAGGTATAAAGTATCTTCCGAAAAAACCTTACATCCTAAATTGTTAACAACCTGTCACGATAAAGTGAACTTTTTTTAATAAAATAATTTTATTTAGTGTTTAAGCACAAATGCAAGCAGGTGAATAATAGCATGGAAATACGGAGGAAGGCAGCGAATACATGCCGCGGTTTTTTGCGTATAGCCGGCGATCGGTGCATTTCAAGCACTGACGTCAAAGTGAGCGCCGTCGACTTGAATCGCGAGAATTCGAAAGTTCCTGCGGCGTGCAGATCTATCCCCTGCGTGCACTCCAGTTTCATAAGTTTCCTCTTCCGAGTAGCGTAACCTAATGACGACAAGTTCTCTCGAACCTCCATTTACATTTCCTTCAATATTATGTTCATTGATAATTAGATGAGGCTGCAAAACCTGTATTTTCCTTATAAAGTCTTCGGAGAAATTTATTATCGTATCTTCTTTCAGCGATAAACTACTTTTCTTCTTTTGTGAACGTAATTGGCGATTTTTCGATCATACTATACGGTTATTTTAGTAAAATTATAGGTTTTTGTTAATCTTTTTTATAAATTACATTTACAAAACTTTGAAATAATATACTATTTGTGAGATTGCAAAACTTGTTCGTTTATACAGCGTATTAAAGTAACATAATAATTCAAGTACTTATATTGAATTTATTTATAAATCTAATAAAAAAATGCATGTCTTTTTGGAATAAAGTTAACTTGTCTTTTCACAAATTCTCTTACAGCATTTGACTTTTGCTGTTCATATTTGCTAGAATATGGTACAGAAATGCTCTGTGTGTATGAAACCTCAATCGCTTGCAGCATCCAAGCGATATGGACTTCAGTTCAAACACACCAACATTAGCCAAGCAGTTCAAATAAAGCAGTATTGTCAATAACGAATATTTAAGTTTGAAGGTTTCAGAAAGTTATTGCAAATTGCTTTCCGTTTTCTTAAGTACATAAATAAATTCTATAGCTTTGTTTTTCTGCCAATGCAGAGGTCTGCAACTTTAGCCAGTTGATTGCAAATAGAGATAGAGATAGGCATTTTTTATTGTTATTGAAGTTTTTGTTCTGTCATCGTCCGTCATTTATCCAGCACACCGATCTATGGAACTATGAGAAAAACGTAAATCTTCATCAGCATTATAACCCTATTGAAATCTCGAGAATACCATGAAGCAAGTGAACTTTTCTGTTTACCAGATTTCTTTTGCAAATAACAAAATACACCGAGCTTTAAGTCTATGCATCAACAGGTGGGGATTAATCACTAAAAGCTGATAGCTCGTGCTAATACTATTTTAATTTAGATGCCAATAATATTTCAGAAAATGACAACAATGGCCAATAGCAAAATTACTGTCCATTATGAGGAAAAAAATCTTCACCGATAGAAAAATTTCATATTTAACAATATAAGCACTCGAATAACGTAAAGGCTCGGCCTTCCCTGCCTGTCTAGCAAGTGGCAATTTCGCCGACGCGCATATCGGATCTCCATCGAATAAATCGCATTTGCCAGACATCGCGCTCTGCAATATAGTACCCGACGGGGGTTGATCTTTCCTGCATAACCGAGTAGCTGAAAAAGGAAGAGCCGGGGCGCGCTCTCACGAAGAAAGCATTCTTCCATAGGGTATAAATAAAGCAACTGGTGGAAGTATAGATTGGAAATGTGTGCAGCCGCTCGCGAGACGTCGGGAGAAAACTCGAGGCTATTGTGTAACGCAATCGATTCCGCGGATTTTCGAGCGTCAATTCTCGCTGCGCGACGCGTCCCGTTTTGCTCTCTTTTTTTCTCTTCAGCCGCTGCTGCCGCGAGTCTTTCATCGCCGGCCAAGGAACTTATTAAGGCTACATCCGCCTTTATCTCTCTCGGCGGCTAATGGTGCATTGATTGCGCCGCCGGCAATTACTCTCCTCTCGCTACCCCCCATTGTTGTTGCCAATTAATTTACTTTTGCCTTGTTTCTTTATTTTGACGATACGGTGCTATTATGAAATTCCGAGGCACGAACAGGCTGACAAACGTCTCAATATATAGCGAGGGACGGTTGACTCATTGCATGCGACGGGGAAAATTAGACTTGCTTGCGTTGGTGATGTCCTATTTTTATAGATAAAAAAAATATTACATCCAATTATGTGTGAAGAATTTAAAAATACGATTTGATTAGCTCATAAATATATGCGGTTGAATGGCGCCAAAATTCAAATAATTTTTGAGTACCTAAATTTTCTAATCTCAAAATTTATAATGCATCACAGGTAATTAATTAATGTATATGAGACAAGTTCATAACCTTTTGAAGTAGACTAATATCCGTAATATTTATATGAAACGTATTTCCGCTAATTCGGCAAATATGCACGTTCCACTAACAACTTAATTCTATAGCATCAGGTATTGACGAAAAGCTCGAACGCATAGCTCAACGAAAATCGATAAGCGTGCAGCATATATCCGCGTGTGCAGGGAACGCGTGCGACCGGACCTCCGGCTCGTTCGAAAGTTCCGAAAGGCCGCGAACAATATGCGCGCGAGAAGGGAGATGGGCACACGAAGACAAGAAGGAGAGTACGTCAATAAGCAAGCGAAACTCGATCCGTTTAAACAGACGCGAAGGAGGAGCGGCTCGAAGAGGAGCTGCGGCGGAGTGTATGCGGGGGTGAGCCGCAGACTCACAATGCCGGACCCCCGAAAACGGCTAAATGAGCGAGTTGCCGAAAGTTTGTCACCCTCTTCGGAAGGAACGAGAGTTAAAGATTAAAAAATGGAGGGTGGCTATTGTGCCGCGGCTGGATCCATTATGAAATTTGAAAGGAAGCTTCTGGGGGATCAGAATTTTTAATTTGCAATTATCCGGATTAGCGCGCGGCCGTTTTTGAGCGAACTGAAATGAGTATTATTAAATGACATTTAAGTGAAATTCAAATTTACAGATTTTTTTATTAAAAGGAATTAATTCTTTGATACATCAAATAGTAGAACTACTATAATTGTTTACCATTTCAAAAAAATTGTAATTAATTTAAGTCAGCTTTATTGAGTAACAAACGTACTTCCTTTTAACGCGCATCAAGCATTGATTCGATTTTTCTTTCCTCAAGTACCAATATACAGTGGAGTGGAACACACTGTGTTTATTTGCTTTTATGTATATACGCTTACGTCTTCATTGAACAAAAGATTGATGGCGATGCGAGTTAAATCGATTATTCACCTATTTTAAATCGATATTAGCAGTCATTCAAAATTGCAATCGCAACAATGTTGCATTGCAAGTAGTCGAACCAGTTTTTTTAACGTATAGAATAATAACATAAAGACTTTTAAATGAAAAAATAAACAAGTCTGATTTCATTGCAAATGCTGTTATAGGGAATATTAAGAATTATAATACCCAATGAATTAAAATTAATAATTTTTTTAAACATGGTAAATGTTTTAAAAAATATTATACATATAACTCAAAATTAGGGCAAGGAAAAATTTTCTCTAAGAGCAAAGAAAGGGCCTTTTTTTAATTATTTAATATCTCTGACTGGAAATGTGCCTACGAATTTATGTAGGTTCTTCTGAACGATTTATAACTTATCAATTGTGTCTATCGGCCCACACAACACCTGGCGATGACAAAGTGTGTTCGCAGCCGCAGATGTGGCTGCAGGGCTCGGGCACGATACGAACTTTTTTACATGCGGAAAAACAAGTCGCCTCGTATTGGACTTCACAACTCAATTCGCTCCTCTGCTTCCTGCCTGTTTTCCTTTTTTTGCACTGAAAAACTTCGTCGTCGGATTGCACCGTTTTTTTTTGTTTCTTATACCTTTCCTTCTCCTTCTTTCTCGAATTCTCGGCATATAGCTTAGAGCACATTCTTTTTGAGCGTTTTTTTAGCAAGGAATTACTTATCTTTTCGCATTTTTTTTATTTCAAGGGATCTGAATACTTTATTTGAAGTTTATCTTGCGTTAGTCTTTCAGGAAGGATTATTTGATCGTATTAATAATAGAAAAGTATACCTTTACTTCCTTGATTCCATCAATTTTTTATTGCGCGCGTTTGCAACAATGGGGGTAGATCGCAGCTGAGTTACGACCTCACCGAAAAATGATCTCACCCCGATCGCTGCGAAAGCCTCTTATCTCAATTCACCGCCTCATCATCGCAACTCGAGAAAAATTTAAGGACTCGCGAAAAAAAGTTATGTAGGAGGCATTAGATCAGCGCGGAACGAGAGCGTCGACTGCGGGGGGCTGCAAGGCGTTTATCTCGAACGACACCGTATAAAGTTCATAATCCGCGGGGCGAGTCTTTTTCTCGGCACCCCATTCCTGAAAAGACCGTCGCGCGCGCGCGCGATCCGCGCGGAAAAACAGCTCGGGCATTGTGCAGCGCCGAGCAGACGAGCAGCCAGACTTTCTCGGGAGGATAATGACTCTTTGTTTGCGCGCGCGCGTGCGACCTCGCGCGACTTCTCGCCGCGCGTTTTTCTCAAGGAGCTTGCGCTATATACGTATTTCCAGCTTTATTGTACGAGGACGCGATCCGGACAATGGGCCTGGCCGCGCGCGCGCTGATATCCCTCTCGGCCGCCTGTATAGAGAGACCAAGAGCAAGGGAATGGGGTCGTTCGCGTTCCCCGGAAGAATGTCGCGACCGAGGGTGACGATGACTGCTCACGGCTAACAGCCGGGGCTTTACTGGAATCGAGAAAAGCCCCAGCGACATAATCGCTCTGTTCCGCTAATGACTAAAGGATATATACCATTTATTCTGGTAGTTTTCATTTTACCCTCTCTCTGTGCGCGCTTGATGGTGCGTTCGTTTTGTAATTGAGGGTATAAGGTTTAGAGAGTCAATTACAGTTTTTATTCATGATAAAATTTAAAAAAAGTCGTCCATAATTTTCTCAAGTAACTAATGTAACGAACGACTTTTAGTGACAATTAACTAAATAATTTAATTATTTAAAATAATTTTCTGAATATCCATTTATTCTAATCTAAAATCAGAGATAATTACTTTTACTTATATTTAGAGAGTATAATATCTTGTACTTTAAATTTATTAATAAATTGAAATAAATTGAATTTTCAGCCGATCTAGCATAAATAAAATGTAAAAATTAAATAAATTTCTTTGTCGCATTGTAGGAATTCTCGCAGCTGACGAAAGAGCTAACGGCGGCGCGGGAGAGCATCCTCGAGAAGGAAGAGGAGATCTCGGAGCTGAAGGCAGAGAGGAACAACACGAGGGTGAGCAATTTCAACCGCTATGCGGACAGTGTGACCCAATTATTGTCCCGTTCGCCGGATGAATTTTGAGATTTCATTGAGCGATTTGCACTATCGCTGCATCGCGAATTGCGTCAAACTTTAGTCCCGCTGAAATTTCCGGATTAATTTGTAACCGTCGGAAACAACGCGTCCTGGGGCGTACAACAACGCACTTCGTTTAGTTCAATTGTCGATTTTAACGTCAATTAATGACGCGCGGCATCGATTTTTCGATAAAATTCATATTTCGCATAATCAGCTTCGAGACAGCTGCGATGACGCTGGGACAACGTCTGCATTGTATTGTATAATTTACGCGGTTTAATGACCCTCGTTGCGGCTAATTTGAAACGTGGCACCATAATTTGCTTATCCGCTGCAACGGTTAATTATGTTTAAATGCACGGTACTTAGTATATTTTTTTCGCATAAAAAGATTAATGACCGATACACGCGCGCACCGCGATGAAGTCACGTTATAAGCGTATACACTTTTCGCGGCCCGAGATAATTAATTGAATTTATCGGTAACTCTCGCGCATTACATCGGACTGCGATAATTTAGTTCAAACTGAAAACTAGTTCATTGATAAAGACTTTGCATCTAACACCGAGCGCGGCAACGCGGCACAAATGGAAGCGTAAAATGCATTTAATCTATCGCGGCGTAAAAAGTCTGAAAGTGAACGTACGATAATTAGTTTAAATTTGCATTGGGAGTAGTCGAATAGATTGATAATTATCTCGTAACTCGATGTAAAGCGTCGCATTAATTATCCAGCGGGCATTAACGGAGTGTAAATCGCGATATAGGCGTTATAGATCGAGTGGCGTTGCGCAAAGAGAAGCTCCTTTAAAAATGAAGGAAATCAATAAGCCCTCGGAGGCGAAGGAGCGGGCGAGAAAACGGGGGTGGGGTGCACGCAGAAGCGGGTTTAAAGAGCACTAGATGTGAGAGACGACTCGGTGTGTATTGCAGCTACTGCTGGAACATCTGGAATGCCTGGTCTCGAGGCACGAGCGATCGCTGAGGATGACCGTCGTGAAGCGGCAGGCCGCCGCGCAATCAGGGGTCTCCTCCGAAGTCGAGGTGCTCAAGGCCCTCAAGAGCCTCTTTGAACATCACAAAGCTCTGGACGAAAAGGTACGTCATTGTCTCCTGTCTTCTTTCTTTCTGTATCTTACGCCCGCGCCGCGGACGTGCGCGATGCTTTCATTAGCGCATTTAACGCCGGACTGACTGACTGCGTTTCACTTTTCAACATATAATTTTAATCTTTTCAATGATTTTTGTCCAGTGAAAAGTTCACTGGTCGTACTTTAATTACATAATTAATAATTATGAAATTTACTCATTTTTTATTCATGTGCTGTTTGAACAATTTTTGAAGCTTTTTAAACTGTTGAAATGAACGTGCTTAAGTGGATGTAGTTAAAAATATATTATTAATTCTTTTTATCACAGAATCGGTACTTGTACTTAGATATAACTTCAAGTAATTATTAACCTTATCACGAAATGCTTTAAAATTTCTTCGTAAAACATTTCATCACTGTTTGAAGAAAAAAAATTGTAAGTTATTGTAAAATTATTATACAATATTTATTATTTTATATTTACAAAAAATTTGATACCTGCTGGGCGACCGTGAGGTACACAATCACGATAGAAAGAGAAAAAACGTCGCACGCGCGACTGGCACTTTAGTAATTTGAACTTTATGCACAGGTACGTGAAAGATTGCGCGTCGCCCTCGAGAGGAATACGAGCCTGGAGGAGGAGCTCGCTCATACCAAAGAAGAGGTAAGAAATAAAATCTCCTCGATATAGGTCAAGGGGTCGGCTGCGCGTTCGAAAAGGAAACTCGCGCGGGAATCCGTTAAAAAATAAAAGGAAAAGAAAAGGAAAGAAAAAAAAATTCCGACGCGCTCCTTATAACGAACGGCACAAAGATCCGGCGCGCGGCAAAAAGGCGGCGTTCGTCCTTTTTTGCCGAGCCGCGCGTACGTTCGAGATAATTAATATTATTACCAGTCGCGCGCGCTGGAAAAAAGTTGCGAGGCGAGCATGATAATCCTCCGCTAATCAGCGAAAATGACGCAACGCTCGCGAACCTTTTTGTCACTCGGGTGAATAGGCACCTTGCGCACGGCGGATGCTTGACCGATCTTACTTATAGATCGTCGATTTATATATGGGAGCTGGAATCAATTTGACGGAGGTTACTTTTTAATTCGCAGTGTACACAATGGTTGGCCAATTCGATTGCGAGTGGATAGAATCGACGCGGGGATCTAGCTGCGCGTTGTAAATTTTCTATCACAATAGTTGATTTTCTCTTTGATTTGCATACACACCTTCTATGATTGAGTGTTCATTGCGACAGATTTTAATGGCATGAGTAATGTTCCAACGTGTGTGTGACAATGGCAGTTCAGCATATAATAATAAGTGGCAACCCGCTATCAGTTTAGCATACATTTCTCGTACACGTGGAAATTTCATAAAATTCTAGCTCCTTCGGTCAAGTAATTATTTTTTCCATACGAACAATAATAATCTTCGAGTCGTACCTATAAATTAAAGATAATAATATAAATAAAACGGATGATGTATTGATAAAGGTGGATTTTTTTTTCTTGATAATGACTATGGATTATCTATTTCAGATTTCATTACTATAAAATTGTATATAATCAATATATAATTTCAAAATTTTTGTAGTAAATGTCTGTAATAAAAAATGAAGAATACAATTTTTCTCGAAATAGATGATAACTTCATTTCAACACTAACATAACTGTAGGTTTATTAGACATCACGATTAAATAGTTAAATAACCAAAAAGAAACTGTAAATATCCTAAAAATACCCCCTCGAACGTCGGAAAGTTAGCCACCTCCGTTCATCAAGCTCGGTATAAATTTACAGCTCGTTAGCCCGCGGCAATTCCCTAAAATTGGAAGCGGGCGTTCGGGCGCGAAGTTCGCATCGATCAGAGTTAAAAAAGAAGTTGCGCGCGACCAAAAAAGAACGAAAAAGAAGCAAATACCAATTTAACGTTTGTCTATCCGCAGCTGCAGCAGTACAAGAGCGGCCATGGGTCGAAGGCTCTGGACGACCGGCCGAAGGAGAACGGCCAGCCGGAGGACGGCCAGCAGCAGCCGCAGCAGCAGCAACACCAGCAGCAGCAGCAACAGCAACACCAGCAGCAGAACAAGGTAAGGCCGACGTCACGGCGCCGAAATGCGGCGGCGCACGTGCCGACGCCGCCCTGCTCCGCTCTTACCTGCGTATATCTGCGGCCGGGCTTGACGTCCTCATGACCCCGCGTCATCAATCACACCTTATAATACACACGCGTCGTACATTATACATACTCTCTATAGGTTTCTGTATTTCTATTTTTTTCATTTCTTTTTTTTAGTACTCTCCGTGGAAGTCTTACATGAAATTGTTTTTCTGCATCCTTATTATATCGAGATTCTGTCATGACGACGCATGCCATCATGTTTTCTTAGCATTGTATACACCAATTGCGAGGTTCGCTCGTTTTTATCTCACTTTGTCATTTTTTTATCTGTAAAACTTGTGTGTGTGTCTTCACGTTTTATTGTGATTTTAAGAGTATTAAGTAAGTTACTTCTGAATTTCTACTAGCATTGTTGATTTTGTTTATTACTTTTTAAAGTTTATATGATATTAAATTTCTACGTTTTTTCTATACCTATTTTTTTATTGATATTATTTTAATGTCTTAAGAGATTTACAAGAAGGTGTAAAAAGTGAGGTAACTTTGAATGAACTTCTTTTTGGTGCACGAGTCTACCATGTCCTGTCAACCAACTACTCCTTGAACGAATCCCGATTTCCTCTCATTAAATACTAAGTATTATGGGAATGCATAGTGTAACTTGTTGTAAGCGATGATAACCGTATACTTGAGTTTTTGTTCAATTAAAAGCGTTTCGCATTTTATTGTGTGACACACTATTGTAATGTATTTCACCGGTGTTTTTCTAACTCTATCTTTTCCTTTGATATTATCTTGTAAAATTTACTGCCTTGATTACTATCGTTGTATAGTAATAAAATACATATATGGATATTGAATATTTAAAAGGAAACCTGCACTCAAGCAAATGTGCACTCAACATATTATTCCGAATATTAAATAACTTTATTTATATAACAAACACGTTAAGAAACATCTTATTTAAGATCGATTTTTGAACGTCTTACAACATTGTTCTGTTATTACTTACAACATCACAATTGTTATTCATGAAAGACATTCACATACTAAATCATACCAGTGTTAAAAAAACTCTGTAAGTCGAGAAGAGTGAAAAGCACACGACTCAAGTGAAAAGTGAGCCACTATCTTGGTGTGGGTCAGTTTTCACTCAATCCAAATGAACCTGTTATCAAATGCAATGCTTTTCGCCTTTCTTGCTTTAAAGAGTGTTCGAAACAATCAAGCTCTTAATTTGCCAACTCAACCTCACTGTAAATTCAATCATTCACAAGCTGTACAATTATATATAGCAAAAAAGTCACCTACCGTTCACATCAAATAAACATTCACATCACATTATAGGTAAAGTACCCAAAAACGGGACACACTGCACAGCAATAAAATAACTACTATAAAAGAATAATATGGTAATGACATAACTTTGTTATCATTGTTCCATTGCAATATTGTGTTAATTTACTCTTTGACAATACAATTGTAAATTATGTAAAAACTTTTTGAAGTTATGTTTCACGAGATACATTTAAAGATGTAGACTCAATTTAGGGACAAATTTGACATTGGGTATTCAGACTATACAGAAATCGTATACATGTACAAAGAAGCATGAAAACAGGTTGTTTTGCACACTACCAACAAGATTACAAATTAGTAATACGCTCAAAAAGTTTCGAAAAAATTTCTTCTCTCGTATCTTTCCGAATGCTCTCGAAATCTCTTCCGGTATTGGGTACTTTACCTCCGATCGAATCTCGCAAGGCTCACCGTATCACCGCGAAGTTACCGTCTCGATCTCATCCCTCCCCCACGCACTACTGCATTACGTTCTTCGCGCCATCGTCGAGGCCGTCGCGTCCGTAAGGAGATAATAAAAGAAACAAAAGAAAAGAAAAGAAAGTAGGAGAAAGAAAAGAAGTCGCGGGTGACTTAGAGCTATTGTGTGTGTGTCTGCGCTGCCGGGTGCAGAGCGCGGGCGAGCAGACGGTGCCGACGGAGGCGGGCCAGCGGGAGCCGCCGCCACTGCCGCCGAGGTACTCGGAGCCCGGGAGCCGACTGAGCAACGGCGCGCTCGAGCCCAGCGAGCAGGAGCACGCCGCGAGGCTCGTTGACCTGCAGGCGAACCTCGACAAGCAGGTATGACCAGACGCGCGTGACGACGATCCCTGCACCGCCTCCTCCTCCTTCTAAATTCGAGCGCGCGCGTCGGACCCGCGGGAGGACCGCCGACGGATCGGACGATTTAGATTGCACCACACGAGTCCGCTATAATGACGTCTATAGTTTTGTACTTTGTAACTATTGTGTACATATTTACTGTCGTTATACTTATATACTCACCTGTTGCATGATATGAGCGTGATTTCTTACTTAGAACGTAGCACGAGTGCATTTGCTCTATTGATTATTATCCTATTTTTTTTATTTTGTTTATTGTTGTTCGTAGGATCTGATATGGGTATCAGCTTTTACAACGACACACTACACGACTTTACTTTTAAAAAAGGAACTATGATCTACCTACTGGCAGACGTATTATGTGCATGAGATTTACGGGTGGGACACTTCCGGTTGAAGCATTCGGATACTTTGTGCGATGCTTTCGTAGCTGACTTTAAAAATAGGACACTCGATTTTTGAACTTGAAGATGTTTTGTTTATGTATTATGTGGCGGAAACGAAATTTATTTTGAAAATTAGAATTTTATCAGAAATAAAATGAGAAAATTTTTTGAAAAAATTACTATGAGAAGTTTACAATTACCTAAAATACATGCACCTAATGTAAATAAATGCATCTTCAATAGTTCTCTTATCAAAACTTCATTATTTTATTGCCTTATTTCATTTTTTTGCTTTTGAACTATTAAACATTTAAAAATAAGTAAACAATTCTATATATAAAATATTTTTCTTATGAATTTTCTTAAATCTACAATGAGTACCTCAAATTTTTTACTTTAACACTTAATTTACCTTCAACACTTTACAGCAATAGATACACACGACAGTAGATATAAAAAAATGAAATAAAGTCACTCCACTAGAGCATACACACTAAAGAGAACACAGAGGTAGCCGCGCGCGATCGATTGAATCTCCCGCAAAAAAGATGAAAAAGAAATTAATGTTAATTATTATTTTTCTTCCTCGACGTGCAGAGCGCGGAGCTGAGCTCGTGGCAGCGGCGGGTGGCGGAGCTGAACGGCCGCGTGGCCGAGCTCGAGGAGACCCTCGCGAAGACGCAGAAGGACTTCCTGAAGACGCAGGACGCTAACCAGAAGCTGCAGCGAGACCTGCGCGAGAACGTCGCCCAGAAGGAGGACCAGGAGGAGAGGATAGCCACCCTCGAGAAGCGCTACCTGAACGCCCAGCGCGAGTCCATCAGCCTGCACGACCTCAACGAGAAACTCGAACAGGAGTTGCAGCACAAAGAGGCGCAGCTCAAGGTTAGCGTTTGAATAATTATTCATTAAATTTGTGGAATTTTGAAGATTGGAATGGTGACGTTAGGCTTTTCGTTACGCTGCGCGTAAGTTGGTGTCCCCCTTTTTGCGGTTCTTTAATATGTATTTCGTTTCGATGAGGGGCGACTTTAATATTGGTACATTTGTATTCCTGATATTCGTTTATTAATTCACAAGTGCGCCTGGTCTGCATTTAACGACCTCAATGTCGTCGATTCTATATTAAAATGGCTATAAAAAAACCTTTTAGTTAAAAGGCCGAATCGTCGACATTCAGTACGATCGTACAATAATTCATTAACTGTAAATTGGTTTTTTCACGAAAACCTTGGATAGTCCTGTTAAATTTACAATGTTCTTAACAAAGACGCATCGTAAATGAATAAATCACGCGGTATTACTTTGAATTTCAATTTACCACGATACATAAAATTAAATTATTATTCTTAATGATACAAAATAGAAAAATGTAGTATTGATGAATTACTAAAAAAACTAACGAAATTTGGTCTCTTCCTCGTGCGTTTTCGTGCCGGGTTGAATCGACCCCTCCGTGCACTCTCAGCTGCAAGAGGAGAAAATAGCGGCCGTGCAGGCGAAACTGGAGCACGCCGAGCAGGAGCTGGCGCAATTCGCTAAGCTGCCCGAGATGGAAGAGCAGCTTAAGCAGAGGATGGAGGCTCTGACGCAGGTGAGGAGGCCCAACCAGGTACGCAGGGGAATCCATTTTCATCACATCAAAATTTCTCCTCTCTATGATCATCACTCCTCTCTATCATGTTTTCTATATCTCTCTGTCTTGTCCTGCGCTCAACTTCTCTCTGTCTCTCTTTATCGTTCTTGTCTGTTTATTGTACGGTTTTCCTTCGCGGCGAATCGGAGCCGAATCGATCTATTGTCATGTTTGTTGTGCTGGAAATTTCATTTCTTGATTCTTGATTCACCTTTTTTGTCTTTTCACTCGTCGAATTTTTGTAGAAATTTATATTTGTAAGAAACAATTTCTTACGATAGTTTTAGAACAAATGTTTAATCAAATTTTCAAGTTACTTTGGAACTTTGAAATTAAGTTTATTGCTCTGAATAACAACTTAAATCTATAAATGTAATTAGCAAGATATAATTCTTTAATTACATATTTATTTAAAACAGTTATTTTCATCAGTTTTCAGTAGATATTTTGCCTTTTTTAATTAGCTAACCAAATAAAACTTGGCAGTTAGCTTATCTAAGAATAAAATAAATAAATTATAAGAATAAAGTATTATATCGGGATAATATCAATAAGTACGAGTGAAAATGTTTTAAATTTCTTTTCTCCAATCACTCCCTATTTATATATTTCTGCATTTGTATGCACATAATTTTGCACAAAAACATTTTCACTATAATCTTCTTTATTATTTGGACAGGTAAGTTCTGTCTATGTGTGCACATTAAATATTCACTATTGAATATACATGTACGTCTTTGTTTGTTGTTGAAAGAAAATCTTGATGTTTTAAAAATAATAAAATTCACGTTCGTTTTAAGGTTCAATAACTAATAAAATGTTTAATTAACAATAACAGTGGATGCTCTCTGAACAAAAATCTAGGTTATGAAAAAACGTGTAAAAGCGTCCTACCTTACTTGTTACAACGAATTAAAAAAATTCTATCGACAAGTTTCAAAGAAGTGTTGTACATTCAAAATTTATTTGACTTCGTAAATTATGGTAAATTCAGTAAGAAATTCAACGGTGATGAATATTTCAATTGTTTACTCAAAGTTTGCATCTTCATAAAGCAAACTTTAAATGATAATATGAATTGTATTTTTCTATCTTCACTCTGGAATTTTGTACAACGGGTATCCTCCGTTATATTAACGAAAAATATGATTTACGAATTAATGGTTGTATAAAGTCAAAAGAAAAATTGGAAAATGCAGTATTCATTAAATAATACCAATCTGAACATATGATTGCATACTAAAATATAGCAGTCGTATTCAAGAAATGAAATTGGCACACTTTAAATTCAGCATTGATTTCTAAAAGAATCATCATTAAGCGTCTATTCTTCTCTCGGCAGATACGAATTCGCTATCACCGATCACCGAAAGTCACAATCACGACCTTCTCCCTCCCTTCCACCCCCGCCTCTCTCTCACTCCACTCCCGACATGTATGTCTTTGTCCTCAATGGTCTCAATGTTCATAGTAAATTTTCACCGATGTGTGGTGTTCGGAGGGATCGATGACTGCCGTTTGCATTACGGTCATCGATTCCTACACACGTAGATACACAGCGGGGACATGCGCGCCATCAACATCTCATTGAACATTATTCCACTGTCACAATCCACCAAACGAACATATTCATCTCACTGTTCATCACTGAAAAGAAATAAATTCCCTTGCCGTGCTGTTTTTTATTAATATTTACAGGAATGCGTTTATGGTACGAAATCTCCTTTTATTTTGCTCCTATTATTTTAATTTGTTTTATTTTTTGGAAATGTAAAAGTCCTTTTTTTTACGTAACTGCATAGTGTACAATTTGATAATTTTGTATTAAATATTGAAGATTTTTTTACTCAATTATTATACTTTACAGTTTGGTTTAATTATTTTGACTTTTACATATCTGCAAAATAAATTTAGTAAATCCTTCGTAGTTATTTATTTGCTACTTATTATATTTGCATACCTTCACTCTTGTAACATAAATTGACAAGAAAAACATCTAGCCTTTTAGATTGAACACACTAAATAAACAATCGCGATTAGCATGCATTCTCCTTAAAAAGTTTGGTGTGAAATTGACGAGAAAAATAAATAAAAATGTGCAAGGCTCAGGCATTGGAGAAATGCATGGCCGGAGCAAAGACTCAATTTATGAGCAAATTGGCTTATGAAATAATTCAATTTCAGCCAAAGCCGTCCGCTTGCGTTCTGTACTCTTTATTTTTTTTCCTTTAGATTTAGATCTTCACTATTTTTCTAGCCACATTCCTAACGCTCCGCGAACATTACACCTCTATTTGAAAAACTAAAGAATCTAATTTTGTGCAGCTTAAATTTTTCGATGCTAAGTAGCTTACGATTGAATCGACGAAAATGAAGTTTAATCGACTTTTGCAACCACAGTAATTTAAATTAGTTCTTGAAATATAAAGTATAACAATTAAAGGATAGTGCGATTCTCTCTTGATTGTTTGCGTTTGAAGAGTGCAATGGACAAGATCGTTGCTTTAATCATCGTGTGTATTACTATTCTGTTAACTCAAGCAGGCTCAAGAACGGCACGGGACCGCGGAGGACAGGATCCAGAGGCTGGAGACGCAGCTCGAGGAGAAGACGGCAGAAGTCATGCGGTTGAACCAGAGACTGAAAATGAACGAAGAACATAACGCCAAGCTCAGCTCAACTGTTGATAAGCTCCTGTCTGGTACGAAAATCGTCCTTGTATTAGTAATACACTAATTAAAATATCTGTGTTTTTTGTTATAAATGATTGATAGATTTAAAAACGAGACATGGATCTTCAGAAGAATTTATGTAAAACTGTTTAATGAAAAAAAAAATCAGCTTGTAAAATTGAGATGTATCTACCAAGGTGTTAACGGCAATCATAATATCAACAATACCTGTTAATTTCGTTTCTACATTTAAATATTAATTTTTAAAACTGACCCTGTAAAAAGAAATACTAAAGTATGTTATGTCGATTACAGAGTCGAACGAAAGGTTACAAGTACACTTGAAGGAGCGCATGCACGCGTTGGAGGAGAAGAACGCTCTGACGCAGGAGCTTGAGAAGATGCGCAAGGTGGCGGAGGACCTGCAGAACGAGAAGACCGAGATAATGAAGGAGCTCGGCAAGGCGCGCCTCGAGATCGACAACGTCAAACGACAGATGCTCCAGCAGGAGATCGCCTTTAATATCCAGCAGACGGACGCGCTGACGCGCAGCCTCTCGCCTAACGCCGTCGACCCGGGCACTTTCTCCCGCAGCGCCAGCCACAGCAGCTTCGACACCCACTCGCTGCCGCGGCGCGCCGCTAAGAGGATGGAGGACGAGTCCAAGGTACGGCAGTCTCGGCTCTTTCGTGTCCATTAGGGTGTAAATACCTGCACTAGGTTTAAACAAATTTGTAAAGACTTTGACAAACGTTGCAAAATATATTTTGGTAGTTTCTTTTTTATCAAGCACAAAGATTTTGCAATTACTTATGTCAATAGTCGAAATTCAATATCTGTGCTAAAATTCGTTTAAAGTGCTTTTAGACAGTCGCGAAAATTGTCACTCTTTTCGAGAAATTTCAAATTTTGTATTTTTTTTATAGCTTTAATATTTTCGATAATTAACAATTAATTACTTTTTATAAATTTTAATGTTAATTTTGTAATTGGCAGCGTTTTAATAATAGTCACGGTGTCAATTTTTTCTCTTCATACGCAGTGTAATCAGTATTAAAAAAAGTGAAATTTAGTTTTAGCTTCGCTTTAAAAAAAGTAAGATTTTAAAAATTAGTAATGCATAATTAGAAAGAAAAAAATATTCTTATAGAATTACTATTTTAATTTTGAATTTAATTTAAAATAAAATAACAAGTTTCTTTACTTATTCGTTTACATAAAAGCGGTTTACCGAAAGGTTTGGAATCTTGACACCAGAGAGCTATGCACTGGTGAGAATTGCAAATACATTACACTTTACTCGATAGACATGTCATTTTTCGAATTCGCCAGTTCTGCAAGCAATTTCGAATCATGTGTATAACAATTCTAAAAACTGCATAAGCCACCTTAACGACGGTAGTGTAACATTTAGTAACGGTTTAAAATAAAACGTCACATGTTTCGGACGTTCTTACATCTCCTTAGTTCTCATGACCATCACTGTTGTACTTTCTTACATTAAAAATCGTCTGTTTTAAAAGACTTACAAAAAAGTACAATGAATAACTTTTTTGAGCCATTAACAATAACATACCTTTTTTTACTCAGCTTTTGTTAGAACAGTTTTAAAGTTTGCCTTGCTTTCGCGCAAAAATTTATCCTGACTAATAGTTTTTATTGCATTAGATATTTTTAGAAGTGAATTAAACCCTTACTTGGGTTACGAAAACAGAAATGTAATGTCGTTAATTACATTTACTTTGTCGCGCTTACTCACACTCATCTTTTGATACACCGAAGTAAGGATTGTAATTCGAAATGTGTTTGAACATCGTGACTTACATATTTGTTTTGTTGTGATCTATTGCGTTTAACGTGTCTTACATTATAGCTCATGGACTTTTCTAATCTCTTGTTTGAAAAAATTATCAGCGCATCGATGATACCAATTTCAGTTTAATGTTCTATTACAATATTATTCTTTTGAATCATTATTAGCTATCACGATTGTAAAATAATTGTAGATAGCAAATTTTTTTATAATTATTTACTGTTTTTTCTTTTATCGGGATGAATGCTTGGTAATGATATAAATTTTTAGAATCAACTAGAGAAAGTTTATAAAAACGAAAGAATGTAAATTAAAATAACAATTGCAATTTAATCTGATGTTTGTCCCGTGATTATATCCGAAATAATCGACTATCAAGCATTTCGTCTCGTGAATGCACGTGTCGATCTATGCACCTCGTTTATTGCACCGTCTAATCGTTGACTGTTGTCGGCTGCGCATTTAGGGCTACATCGCGCGAACCCTGGCCGAGCAGGAATGGGAGAAACTGCAGCAGGCCCACGTGCTGGCGAATGTGCAGCAGGCCTTCGACGTGTCGAGCGACGCCGAGGGCGACGGCGACAACGAGAGTCTGCTAAGCTGCGCCGAGGTGATCAGCCCGACCGGGCACACCGACGCCCAGACCCTGGCCCTCATGCTGCAGGAGCAGCTCGACGCCATCAACAACGAGATCAGGCTTATTCAGGTACGCCGTAAGGCCAACTGCCGAATTACACGCTACCCAACCACTACCGAGACATCTCACACGCACACGCTGTGTACGGTCTTGAGGCGACGGAAGTCACTTTTTGGAAAGTCGAGAAATTAGGGCGTGTTGAGCTAATATTCATTTTTTTTAGTGCTCTGGCACTTTGGTAAATTTTGAAAAAAAAAGAAAAAAATGAATCTTGGTAAATGGTAAATTTTGAATTTTTGGAAAATGACTTCTTGTTTCCACGCCACTACACAATTATGTGAAATTTCAATTGTTAGAGCGCAAAGTGTAGCTCAGAACTTTTGTAAAAAGAATAACGATAGTTCAGTAGGTAGTTCTAACATTTAAAATTTCAATATTCTTGTTTACGGAAACTGAGCCTTGGTAGGAAATTAACTGACTGTGGTCTCATCTATAAAAAATGAAATACCAATTCCTACCAGGGCACGCATGAAGCCCACTAGATTTTCAAGTTTCATAGAAACGAGTTTATGAGTAGTGCATTTATACTTTCTTTCTTTTTTGTGTTACTTAATGGTTTTTTAAACATTTAGATGAATTTTTGCAATCTTTAACTTCTTTCTACCTCGACAGCTGTTACTTTTTGAACTGCTCAATGACTTACGGATTGACTTATTTGCACTTTACTCTATGACTTAGTCTTTTATTGCACGCCAGACTCGTTAGCTGCGTTACTTAAATTAATACAGAGAAGACTCAATGATGCCATAATCAACATGAGCGATCACGTAACATGAATTATTATTTTATCGATATATTCACTTTTTGTTCCTTTGATTATATCAGTCATATTATTAGCATTTCGATTTTCTGAAACAAAAATTCGCTGATTCACGTGCAAATGCAAAAAAAAATTTGTAAATTCAATTGAAATCTGTAAGAATATCCGTGACAGGTTGCATGAATCCTAAAGTAATTTGATCAGAATTGTAAATCCGTCTAAAATTTAGAAGTAAAATTTGACTTTCTTGGTAATCGTAACATAAATATGTATTGCACTCAGTAAAATGAAATCTCGTAAATATCTATGTGTTCAAAATTTCATTAACAAAATATGAAATATATGGTTAACGTTCATCTTTTTATTTCTTCATCTACTTACGTTAATATGATGTTCGCACAACTAAAAGCTCTACTACTCAAGTTTACAAAAAATATTAATCATTATAATAATTAAAAATCAATCAAACAATGAAAGTACTATGAAATGTAAACATCATATTGATAAAATCATTCATTTTATCCAAGATTGCTACATATTAATTTAAATGCTTATTTTTTAAATGTTTTAGACTCAAAGGTCCATATATTAGTGTTCATTAGAAGAAACTGCTTTCATTTTTGTAAATTGGACATTTAGAGGTTGCAAAATTGAATTGTTAATTACCATTAAATTCAGTTCACTGGACAGTGACCAGTGTACTCTTGCACTTTTGAATTCCAACATTAAAAGCTTCATCCATAAAAAATGTAGCCATCTGGGAGTAAAAAATTCGTGACAGAGAAAAAATGTCCGATACATTCATGAAAAAAACGTTTTGTTAATGCATCCTCGTAGGAGGAAAAGCAAAGTACAGAGGCGCGAGCGGAAGAGCTGGAGTCAAGGGTGGGTAGTTTGGAACATATGAATTTATTATCACGAGGCCGAAGTCTCGAACGTGCTTCTCCTCCACTTAGTGGCAGATCCACCCCAAAATCACATCACAGCCCAAACCGAGACTACTTGCACAAGTACCATACTGTGAGTAATTACGAAAAAAAACAAAGAAAAAAATACAACAACAAAAGCGCCTCTCTGCGAGGCTCTATCCGTACTACTTTATTCCTTTTGTTTACCTTTACTTTTGGTTCGTTATAGTTATTAGTTGCGTGTACCGAGCTTAGATCTACTCTCTCTACATTACCTACATTACTGTTGTCTCTACTACTCTAAACACGTATTATACGTCCGTGTGTAGGCTTCACGCGTTTCTCTATTTTACTTGTCTTTCTTTCTCTGTCTCGTGATCGTCTTTATCTGTCTTTTCTGCACATGTCTATCTTACGAGCAAAAAAATCACTCTTAGTTCTCGTACACACACTCGCACTCGATGGTGGAAAAATTGTACATTCTTTATTTTATAACACACTGAGCTTTTTTTGTAACTGTTGATATTTTCTGTTATTAAATGGAGAACTTTCTGTATTCAAGTGTTTTCGATACGTTTACAAAATTTTGTCTGTTTCACATCATACATTAAAAATGTATTATAGCAATATATTTTCACATTGTCATTTATACAAGAAAGTTTCTCTATATTTACATCTTGTCACGCAAGAAAATTTAAATGGAGCTTTTTTAACGTGATCGCTGTTAAAAGTAATAAACTTGTTTATTTGTAAGTTCACTTTATGCGAAACACAAGATTTTTCCACCACACGTACATAATATTTAGCAAAACCATGCATGAATTTGGAAAAGCTTCTTAGTCTGACAAA
Source organism: Eurytoma adleriae (assembly GCA_900480045.1). Lineage (NCBI taxonomy): Eukaryota > Metazoa > Arthropoda > Insecta > Hymenoptera > Eurytomidae > Eurytoma > Eurytoma adleriae. The sequence continues at coordinate 113,121 of UXGC01000197.1, forward strand.
AGCTAAATTTTGCAATTGAAGTAAAATAATAATAAAAAAAGAAAATAGATCCCAAGTTTCTTTGGAGTGCTTTGATCAAAGAAATGTAAATCAAAATCCAAGGCACTGCTCAGAAGAAAGGAGAATAAAAAAAAAAAAATTGGAATTGTTTTGTCGAGAACTGCTTGGTTGAGCAACGAGTGGTTTGGCGGACGTTGATCTTGGTGTTTCAGGCACCAGCGTCAATGTCCCCAGCACATCTTCATCAATACGCCGCGTCTTTGGCTAGTCCGGGTCAACTCTCCGAGTCACTTCCTACGAGCCAGGTTCGTTAGTTTCTTAAAACGAGATCGTAGGATTCATTAATTATTTTTTTTTCTTTTTTCTCTCTCATCGATTTCTCTTTATTTTCGTCCGTTGAATGCGATCGACTTTTTTTTGTCTCATCGACCATCATGTAATTTAAGCGATAATCGCGATTAGTGTTTTATTAATTTCGTCCAGATTGTTGTGAAAGAGCGATTGATTAGGTCGATTGATATTAACGTTTACTAATTTTCTTTTTCCTAAATTTAACAACTAATTGTTTGTTATGATTAACAATGTAATTGCGCAGATAAATTCATTTTAATCGACGGCCATTCATATTGAACGAATATGACTTTACCTGCGCAAGTAATATTTTCATAAGTAACGATCTCATTAATATTATATAATGATATTAGTACTCTTTTCATGTACGTTTAATGTTTCCTTATTTCACTCTGTAAAATAAAATACGAAATAGTGGTCTTATTATTTCATTGTACAGAAATATTCGTTATACTTATCTGTTCATGTTATAAACATTTTTATCAAGATCTTGTTACGTTTATCTAGTAATGTTTACAATAATAATACACATGTGAATTAATGTAATAATGTAGTATAATAACGGTTTTAAACTATTTTTTATTTTATTTTACAAAGTTACGTACCTGAAATCAAATGTTATTAAAGTATCACAATATTGGAATTGTGCTATCCTAATTATAGTTTTTACTACGGTAATTATACTATTGTAAATGTACTTATAAAATGCGTTTGGCTGCAAATTATGTATAAATTTCTTGAAATTCATTATAAAAGCGAGATTAAATATTAAAATCTTTTGTTATCTTTTTTTATATTGATTATATAAAAATTTGTATTAACTTTACAAAAAATTCCTTACACTTTAATAAATTTGCAGGCAAATACATTCGTGCTCATTAAAATGTGGAAGACCTTAATCAGGTCATCATTATTATTATTCTTTTTTAAGGGACACTACAACCAATATAGGTCACGAGAATAGCTCATTCTCGCGCTGCATTCTGTTATCTAAAATTTCAGCATCAAAATTTCTCTCATAATTTAACTTGCAAAATTCAAAAGAGCTGCTCCAATAAATATAAATAAAAAGACTAATTTTTTTTATCAATCGCTATAACAATGTAACTGTTTTAAACTATTTGTAATTATTTTACTTTTAAGTAAAAAAAGCTGTCGTACGACCAAACTTGGATGTAGGTTCCCTTCAATCCTCGATTGAAACGAACGCCAAAAAGGTAAAGGCGTTCGGAAGTCGAGTGGGAACGCGGGCCGGGTGATAATAACGTTTTCTGCCTGTGGCAGTTGCAGCTCTCCGGCGAGGAGCTGCACTCGGTGTCAGAGAGGGATAGTACGGGCGGCTTGGGCAGCGGCGGCAGCGAGGCGGCCTCGCCCCTCACGGCGAGGTCCCTCAAACTCGAGCACGTCGTTCAGGCTCTGGCCAACAGTCAAGAAGAGCTCAGAAGGTACGTGCACCGCTATATCCTGCGATCCGTCCGCTAAGCGCAGTTGAAAATTTCTTTTAAACTTCGAACGCTCGCCGAGCGACTGACTGTTACTACTTACGATGACTCGATCGATTTTTGTGTTCGATACATATCGTTATCGAGGGTAGATTTTTTTGTTGTTTTATTTCTGAATTATAGATTTTGAATAAAAATGTAATAAATTTCAAGCGCTCACTAAGAGAATGTCTGTTACTACTTACGATGTCTTGATCGCTTTCTGTGTATTATATGAAGTGCAGATCTTTTGTTCTCTTATTCATGAATTATGAATTGTGAATGAATTTTTAATTTATGTAAATAATTTATTTTCATACTTTTGTATGCTATATATAATTGATATGTAACGGTTTAAAAAAAATTTGATAAAAGTTCGTCTATTTTTCAAAAGATATATTCGACTGTGCTCGGTTGCAATCTCGGTCGTTTAGATATAACTACCTTAAGTGGTTATTTTTATGAACTATGGTGGACTGTTAGGAATTTTTTAATGTTATGACTTTACTTTACCTTTTTAAGTGCAACATGCTGTACGCGGAATAATCATACTCACTTATTTTTATACGTACTGCACAATAGCATCGTGCAAGTTTATTCGTTTTATTCTCTACGAGAGCTGAATTTATTCTAGCGAAAGTTAATTGAGAGCACAGTACCGCCTTATAACTTAAAAATTACGAGGAGAGCAATAAGGCTTCTAAGGACTGGCAAGAATATAAATATTGCACTTGAATATTTCTGTTAAAAATATCAATCCATAATACATGATTTACTTATATTTAAATAATAATAAATATCCGAAAAAATACACTGAGAAAAATGTTTTAGTAAAAATTACAATACTGTACAGGAAAGTGGCGACATTTAGTAGAAAAATTACCGTACACTCCAGTAAAGTTTAAAAAAAAGTATTTTGTAGTAATATTTACAATAATACGTAGCATAATTTATTATAATTACATAAAATATCGCCACTTTTCTAGACAGCATAGTCAATTTCACTCAAATTTTTTCTCAGTGCGAGTAAATTTTCCTCTTCTCGTAATTTCACCTTTATATACATTTCCATTTTCTCCAACAAAATTTGCTTCTGAAAACTGAAGGCGAAACTTTTTTTGTTTTGTTGCATCTCTACTCTACTTCCACCGTATGCTGCACCCGCAGACGTACCGGACAAAGCGGATTCCCTAGCGGCGGCTACTCCATGCACAGGTTAATTAATAATTTTGACGCTGCATGCTTCTCTTATGATTCGCCGCTGCACTATGCAGACGTTAATGGCATTTTCGGTCAGGGAATGGGCAGCCTTGGGCATTTGCATCTAGATTCCGATGGTAACCTTGAGTGGATTCAATTCCCATTTCTCAAAAAGCATCTTAATCACACGAGATACGAAGCGCTCGAATTAAAGACTTTGCCGTGAACAAAAACGACTTATTTTGCGGCATATAAATCACTTGAATTTTTTGAGGCACGAGTTGTTAATTTTTTTAATTACGCTCCAAGTTAATTTGCGTCGTGTTTTATTGGATAAATGAGAGACTGACTAAAGTTTGTACCGTGTTTAAAAAAATTGCCGGATAAAATAAATAATTGGCTCGTTAAGTTTTCCGCATAAAAATTATTGTGGCTTCCTATCTCGGAATAACAAATGTAGTTTAAAAGCCATTTTTTCTAATTAAGCTGTTATTTAAAGAATCACAAGCCTTTCTTTTTAATTCTTTTTCATTATTTCAATGTAAATACCGTATTGGATATTTCCATCTAAATTGATGCATCTAAAAAAACATTCCAAATATTTTTGTTATAAAACAACTACTAGTATTTTGTAATATTTGTTTATTGCACCGTAATTAAAGCTCTGTAAACCTAGTTTTCAACACATACGTACTTCTCAGTATCTTTTTAAAGAAAGAAAAAAATTAATGAACCATTAGTTTTCGCAGTAATTAAAAAAAGCGATCCTCGTGCCGAAAAAAGATTTTGAAACGTGGTATTAGAGATAAGTTAAACGGAGGGAGGCGATGAGAAATGAAAAATCGAATGAAAGGATGAGAGAGAGCCAAGGCTGGGGTATTGGTGTCCGCAGCGTCGATCCCCGAGCGCAGCGCCTCGGACGACGACGGTCGGAGCAGCCTACTCTCCCAGGACGACCTGGACACTACCCCCCTTTACGCTCGCGTCCAAGCCTGCCCAATCGCCCACGACAGGCACCGCTGCCTCATACAGACGAGGGAACTTACGAGTGGCCGTGAGCGCCTCGGCAAGCGCCCTGCACTTACTTCGCGATCAAGGTTGCGTTTACTTTGTGTTTTTTTTATTTCCGCCCCTCCCCCCCTCTTTTCTTTTTTTTCCACCAGCCCTCCCCATTCGCTCCCTGTTATCGCTGCCGGTGAGTGCACTGATAGAGACCGTACTCCTCTTTTTATTTTTACGCGCGCTCCTTCGAACCGAGAGCCTAGAGAAAGAGCCTCTTATCGAGCGCGGACTTTGAACGTTCAGTTAATAGAATAGAGTAGTTTCGCAGTCGCCTTGCTGAGGAGGAACTATTTTCACGGGTTATTCCATTAGTTGAGAGTTCAAGACTTTTTTGTATTATTGCATGGACATTTTTTTTAAATAATTTAGTTTTTCATTACTAATGATTCATTTAGACTCTTGTAATATAATTTGTATAGAAGAATCACATAAGAAATTTACTAAATGCAAGGATTAAATTTTAATTATTTTAATTATGAATTCATAAGGAAAATCAAGATTGATCATTTTGCACGTCTCTATCTTTGCTCCATACTTAGCTTCAGATTAGTTTGAATTTAAAAAGTAAACTATTTTCTCCAACTCAATGTATTTGCAGGTTTTTGTGTCTAAACTGCATCTCCGAGTAGGTATATTTACAAATTTAATTATTTTCAGCCATACGAGCTGTTTTATATCATGCCAATCGATAATAAAAAATTCAGAAGTCTACTAGAAAGCACTGTCTCAATAAATCCTTTTAATGATTAAACTCGTTTAAATTGTTGTTTAAATGAAAAGAAAAAAGCTTTATACAGACTTCTGACATTAGATTTCAAAACCTCGTACTTATACGGTCATCGCCATTTAGGAGCCAAAGTCGTGATAACCAAATCAGAATCATTTTTCATCATCCAAGCTAATGAGATTAAAAGAGAGTTTGTCGTAAGAAGTTTGGCGTACTTATACTTACCGCAGCTTATGTTCCCCATGGCGTTCGCAATATTGGCACTCGCACACGAGGCTGCGAAACATTTGAGCGCTAATTTTAGCATCGCGTAGATACTTGCCGCAAACTCTGTAAGTTCCCTTGTAAGTGTTTTGCCATGCCATAAACGCATATACGCATTAACATGTTACATTTTTTACATATACATATAATACCATTATAATCTATTATATGCTGGGGCGAGCGTACCCTCACGTTCAATTACACCAGTAGTGAGCGTACGCCGTCGCAATATTGTTAAGCTGCTTTCACAAGTACAATGCTGCTTTTCGAGTTATAGAATCGAGGCACATAGCGCTGCTCGAGACTCAGCTTCTTTTAGATTTTGTACATTTTTTTTGTTAATGCGAGTCTAGAGGCTCACCGTTTTTTTATGCGACTAAAGCGTGCTTTTTTTAAGTGGATAGTTTATTAGAAAAGTTATAGACTTTAGAGCTTTATTGACACAGCTTTATAGTAAGTCCGATGAACAGTAATGAACAGTACACAATAATGGATTTTACCGTAATAACGGCTTTTTGTTTATTAGATTTTAAAAATTGGTTTCATAGATCTACAATTTTTTTACACAGAAAAAAGTGAATAAGAAAATTTACTATAAATTATTTGAAATGGGGTTCTTGGTAAGAAATTGCATTATTTTTTCTTTTATTAATTATACAATTTTATTTGAAATTTGAAAATTGGATTACACAATTAAGTTTTTTATTTAATTTTCACAATTAAGATCTTTCAAGAAAATTAACTTATCGCAAATAATTACCGTGTCAAATTATAGCTTCATGAAATCATATCCACTTAGTCTTGAAAGCATCGATCACCTTATCTTATAAAAGAAATATCTGACATTCTCTTTTATTTCTACTTGTTTAGAATAATATAAGTACGCAATCTAACAATAATTTAAAAATATAAAGAAACATCTAATTCTAAATTTTACTTGCAATCCAGCAATTTTTTTACTTAATCTGTAAAATGATTTTGCATTTCTTATCGTGTTATAAACGAGTAAGAGAAATTCTCCCATAAGCCTTATAAAAAACGGAAGAGCACAGAGGCAGTGGTTAAAGTAAGGAGAATGTCAGTCGACGGTACGATTAGTCGCGCGGGGAAGGCAGCATTGGCTTTGTTACGTTTTTTGCGTGCGCTCGTGTGTACTTGGCTAGTGGTAGAAACTAGTGGACTAGATTAGCGTACCATGCAATGCAGGCATGGGCAGCCTAACAACGGGGCACTCAATTCTGGGACTCCGTCCCCATTGTCCTCGCGCCACAGCAGCCAGGACAGCCTGCACAAGAACAACCTGGCGTGCGGCCTGCCGATCGGCCAGTTCGCCGGCGTCCACCACCTACACATGGGCATGCCGGCGACGATGAGCCCGGCCACCGCGGCCGCCGTCGCCGCCGCCCAGAAGAAGAAGGGCATCAAGAGCAGCCTCGGCAGGTTCTTCAGCAAGAAGGACAAGGTACTAAAAATCTTAATAACGATCACTTTCAGCCAGCTGTAATTCATTTTTTGCATTTGAAGGTTTTCTTTTAAGAAGAAACTTTCACTTTTATACAAAGCATTAACCAAAATGTTCTATTGAGCTATTTTTATGTAGAATGTCATTATTGATAAACTATATCTTCGCAATTAAAATAATTGTTGTAATTTCCACATTTGTTAATTAATCTACTAATTAATTTAATACGAGTAAATAGCTATCGAATTATAAATTAATTTTTTAAATTGTCACTTTAGATTAACAAAGGCAAGGATGCGACAATGCCCGGCGATGTTCCTGGTATGGGAGGCGTCAGCACGCCCGATCCCGACTACGGTGAGATAGCGGCCGGCTCAGTGGCTGGCACGCTCTGCAATAAAGGGGACTTCGATCGCAGAAAAAAGAAGAGGTGCGTCACATTTTTGTATATCCAAATGTGGATGACCAAAAATGAAGCTCGAATGTACACTTAAAATTCGTTATGTATATTTAAATGTACACTTAAATTGTCTATCAGCATGCTGGACACGTCGAGGCACGAGCTGCTGACGGAGGCGATGAAGGCCGGCACGCCGTTCGCCCTGTGGAACGGACCGACGATAGTCGCCTGGCTAGAGCTGTGGGTGGGCATGCCCGCCTGGTACGTCGCCGCCTGCCGGGCCAACGTCAAGAGCGGCGCGATCATGAGCGCACTCAGCGACACCGAGATCCAACGGGAGATCGGCATCAGGTGCGCATCGACTCTTTATTCACTTGTTCACTTGGGTACTTTGGTTGGGAGTTGTAATTAATGGATGGACGTTGAATCTTTCGCAGCAATCCGTTGCATCGGCTGAAGCTGAGATTGGCGATCCAAGAGATGGTCTCGCTGACGAGCCCGTCCGCGCCGAAGACGTCGCGATCTACCTTGGCCTTCGGCGACATGAACCACGAGTGGATAGGCAACGTTTGGCTACCGAGCCTCGGTTTGCCGCAATACCGGTCTACTTTCATGGAGTGCCTTGTAGACGCCAGAATGTTGGACCATCTCACCAAGAAAGACCTTAGGGGTCAGCTACGAATGGTGGACAATTTTCATAGGTAACGGTTCATTTTTATTTTAATTTCTAGATGTTAAGAAAGATATTTGATCTTATCACTTTAAACATCACTTTAACAGTTATTGAAATGATAATACAAATAAATTGTACATTGCAAAGTATAATCTAATTTTATTTAATTAACAAATTTTACTGCTCTTTCAGAACAAGTTTGCAATACGGTATTAACTGCCTAAAAAGATTAAACTATGACAGGCAACTGTTAGAAGATAGAAGACGAATGGCCGAGGGAGCAAATGTCGATGTAATTGTTTGGAGTAATGATCGCTGTATTAGATGGATACAATCAATTGGTTTAAAGGTATACTCAATAAAAATTGCATAGATCTATATTAATAAGTAATTTACAAGAATGTTTTTTTTCGTATAGGAATATGCAAATAATTTACTTGAATCTGGAGTCCACGGTGCCCTTATCGCTCTAGACGAAAGTTTTGATGCTAACTGTTTAGCTCTACATTTGCAAATACCGACTCACATCATACAAGTAAGAGTCGTAACAATAAATATTCGAGAATTTAATTTTCAAAATGGTGAAATAAAACTTTTTGTAACTTTTTAGGCAAGACAAGTTTTAGAAATGGAATTTGCAAATTTACTCACAGTAGGCACTGAAAGGCGGCTCGACGAATCAAACAGCATAAAATCCTGATCGAGTTCGTCGAGGCTTCAGAACCTCCAACCCCATCACGTCTAGTCTAAACCCCAGCTATTTACTACTATCTGTGCGCAAGTGTATTCCAACAGTTGTATAAGAGCTTCATGTTTCACTTCTAAGGGCATCTTCACAAGTCATTGGATTGTGACACGTGGTAAAAGTAAAAGAAAAGAAAACGAAAAAAAATGCAATCATATATATAATGGTTCTAGTGCATACTAATACTAATTCGACGCGTTCGAGGCAATGAGACGTTAAAGAAGTTCAATAACAATGCTCCTAATCTAACTGTACGGCGAGTTTTTAATGCTGCGTGTCATATTATCCTCAGTAGATTCTAGTTAATCATTAAATACATAAGAAAAATGAAGCAAAAGATGAAAATCATACAAGCTCGTATAGATATCGAAACATAGTGCGCCATCATTAATCGTTGATTCACGTCGTTGGAAGCAGCACACAAAAGAGAAAAATATTTACGAAAAAAAAATGGAAAAAATAAAAAATTGTACCTCTTTTTGTCAAAAGCCAGTGGTATTTTATTACAGGCTTTCGTGACAATAAAACTGGATGGCATATCCACGCGTCTGACGTTTAAAAAAATATTATAGAGCGTAACATTTTGTACATGCATTTTGTTACTATAACTTCCCCGCTGGAGAATCATCACACTTATACGTAAAAAAGAAATATGTACCCCCCTCGGCACGCGAGATTCGGTGAGTTCGTGCCGCGCACAATGTCGTATTTCGGATATTAAACAAATAAATAGATAAAAGAAAAACGAAGGAAGTTTTAAACATTCAGTATTACAGTGTTACTGATAAGTGTCGAAATGAATCGCCGTTCTCTCGCAGTGACCGAAATAAGAAGCAGAAACAATGTCCTATATATTAACTTCTGTGCCTCCGCGATACTCTAACGGAGAGACTCGTCGATACGCAAACTGTATACATACGCATATTCTCAATCTTCTTAAGCTACCTACTTCATACTTTGTACTATGTCAATAGTTTGAAAATTTGTAAAATACTTTTCTAAATGCAAATCAGTTCATACTTAACTCGGGTTATAAAAACAAACTTATATTGCTTGTATAACATAATTTTTTTAATAATACTTGTTTTGTGCATTTGCCCATTTATACATTTTATATGTACCTATCTTACGTAGTACTGGGCTCTAAAAGTTTTTGTGTATACTACAGTAAATTTGAATATTTTAATATCTTAAGCGTTAAATCTTAATCCATAATCTTATAATTATGGGCGTGTTGAACAAAAAAAGATATCAGCAGGTTTTTAATGTTTTAATTTATTTAATATAAGTAAGATAATTTTAAAAAACATTATTATAGACAAAAACTTTTAGAGTTATTCTGCACAACAATAATCTATTTTTATAGCAAAGATTACAAATATTCATTAAACTTTTTTATCACAATTAATGCAAAATCGCATTGCATAAAATAACTTTCCACGTCCTTTTTTTTACAAGTGAGTAGCAACTGAATTTGTGTAAATGTGTTCGAATTTTCTAAGTTCGTATTACATATACGTGCAAACTATTGACAAATGCTGTACTTGTTACGTGAAATTGTAAGTGGGTGAATATTTAAAGAAAGACTGGTACCTAACAGAAAAATTTTCCGAAAATCTCTAATTTGTCGGACAATTAAAGATTTCACCTGAGAAACTTAATTTTTATATGTAAGTACTTCATTAGAAATTCTAGATACAGTTTAACGGGATATTGCGTGTGAATTAAATTTTTTCATACTTTTGAATGTTATGACATGTACAAATTTTTCTGTAAAGGTATCGTTACACCTACACAAGTAAAATGCAAGCGATATAAACTACGGACTGAGCTATTAAGACGAGTAAGAATAGGATTTTTCTTCATTATCCTCCAGGGATGAAACTAAACAGTCATTTTATACCAAAATATTCATTGCTGCATAACTAGTTATAAGTACATGAACTTGATATGTATAAACGTAATTGCTGATTAACTAAGAATTAATTGATACGCAGCGGCGTGTTACTCCATTCATTTATATTAAAAGATAAAAAATGACAAGATTGTATAAATCAGTCATACGATTAATTTGAACTCGATTTTTTTTTATAAAAACCGTATAGTAAAACAATTAATTTTCATCGCACCTCTACGACGTTGATATTCATGAAATGAAAAATTGTAATATATTTAATTTGAAGGAAAATGAAACGTAAAGCAGGATGTGAAACACAATTTATGTTGAAATATTGTATTGTAAATTTGTTGATCGACGAAGATTACAGTATTACTATTATAATAATGATTATTTTTATTGAGACGAACTTCATTTCACTTACCATTAAAGACAAACCGAAAATTCCACGAAAAACTGAAGCTATTTTAATTTCTTGCGTTTGAAGTAGAAAAATAAACCGGTAAGAGCATTCGAATTCTGTGTAAATGAACTTGGATGTATAACGTGCGAAAACAAATTACATGGATGTGTGCACAAGCGTTTGCAATGTAATTCGCAGATACTTATAGTCGGTTGATTGATAGTTAGTATAAATTACATAATATTAGAAGATCTTTTCTTTTTCTCGTTTTACGTGAGGGAAATGGAAATGCAGGAAAATCGATCAAACCAACTGGATGAATTTGATGATAAGAGTAGTTTAATCATGGTTAAATATACACAAGTATATATGAATATATTATATATATTAAGTGCGTCTATTGAATAAAAGACGAGAAAAAAAAATAAAGGAATCGGGCGACATAAGAGAATAATGACCACTACAAAAGGAAGTGAGAGAAAGAGGAAAAAAAGGAAAAGGAGATGAAATAATTGATTAATGATAAATGACGATCACAATAATGATGATTATAGAATTATGATGCCGATGTTGTTAATATTGTTGATACTTGAGAGATCACTGTTGTTGATGTTTGTTTCCCCGCGAAGTAATCTTGCAAGCTATTCATTCGTTGTAGCTCCGTACTACATGCGACTTTCCGAAGGGACGATGTCGAACACACTTTTCATTAAATTTCTAATTCAAATTATCACATCCTACCAAATTTTATTAGCAGTATTTAATATCGCATACCAAAGTTTTGTCCATTTTGTAAACGTCACGAATCAAAAGTAACAAGTGACTCGTAGGATTCCAAAGAATTACGAATCAGATGTGCTTCAAAGCCAAAGCTACATTTTACATCCAACTACCTCAATATCAATTTCACAAATTTTATAATATTTGCCATAAAACTTACTGTATTATCTGAATTTTAAACGGGTGAAAATAAGCAATCACTAATCATTTAAAAAAACAAGTATTGAAATGATTTTTTTATAATACTAAAATTTTATTGAACAAAACGGTTAAGTAAATTTGTGAATTAATAATATTTATTGGATAAAAAATTCATATAAACATTAGTGCAAAACCGTACTATTTCATGTTTCAATTTACAAATTATAAAAGAATCGATTTAAGTTTCTCACTTCAAAACAAATCGCAAAGTATCACTTAAGATAATTAGTGAAGATGGTCGCCCCCTTCGGAAAAGTCTACTGAGCCTGTAAATGACTGAAATTTTTTTGTAACATACGCTAGCTCACATAGTGTGAAATGAACGCGCAAATAAGCAAACATTCCGGAGGAAGCCTCCGGACGAATGGATAAGGGAGGATATAAAAAAAAGAGGATTACCCAAGCAAAGACGTTTGCACCCAGTGTGTGACACAATCGAAGGAAGATTGTACTGTCAGAAAATAAAATTAACGATAATCTGTCACGTGTATTAAGCAACCATTGTATCAACGCTCGATATAATTTTTTCAGTGAAATTATTTTGTTTCTTTTAGTATTCATCGCGAAGTGCGGGAGAATAACAATACTACTCGCTGGCAACTGTTGTATTACCGAAATTTCATTATTGTTTTCTAACACCAGTATTTTTCTATCGAGCAACTCTAGTCGGATTGTTAATTGTTTATAATTTAATTTATGTAAAAACAAAAGTATATATAATTACGACGTTCGCACAAGGGCGATCAAACGAGTTTGGGAGATTCGAGGATTCTACGCGCTGTGTAACGTTTTTATTATTGAAAAGTTAGTCACGTATGAGAAGGAATCTGAGACGAATTGTACGATGAAACGCTAATTTGAGAAGCTGAAACAATTCACTGTAAAAAAGTAAAAAATGAAAAAACTTAAAAAATTCGCGCATAATTTCACGCGAAAAAAATTAAATCATTAATTAACGTAAGCTACGACAATTCTTTGATCTGTACTAATTGAATTTGTCGATTTTTCGTTGGTTCTGTAAATATTTCGCGAATACCTTTGTGAATCACTATTGATGTTTAAATTAGTAAAAAATTAAAATGATCATTGTGCATTAAAATCAAATATTAAATTATTGATGCAGCTCGAAACTAAAGAAACAAAAAATTCGTTTGCAACGAAATTTTAAACTTGACCCGAAGCGGCATGTTTTCTTTAATACACTTAAAAAAAAACTAGCGAGCACGCATTGCTGCGAGAATTGTTTCGTGAACTTCGCGGATGGGCATGATGACCTACAGAATTGTGGCACTGCGAATTTCATTAAAAAAAATGCGGATGATTTGTGATGAGGATCGAGACATATCGTGCGCGGAATGGCGACAGTACAGGTTTGATAATAAGAAATAAAAAAAAAAAAAACAATTTAGCGTTAAGTGATCGAGTGGTGAAGCGCTGAAATTCCAGATGTAGCTTAAGGCGAAAGTGAAAGGAATGAAGTCGATGTGCGGACCATCAGAATTGATGATTTTCTTTGTTTCACTGCGGGCGACTATACGCTTTTTTCAATGAAAATACGACTGTTCGAAGCAATTTAGAAAAAAAGACAAGGCGAATGTATAAAAACAAAGAAGGAAACGATCCCTTCGTCGCTTTTGCGACTCAAGGTTTCGTTCGATACATTTTTTTCTTTGCGCAATTTATATGATATAAAAGTGTCTTCTATTTCTTATTTTTTGTCTCCCGGCGAGAATCTTTGAACAATTTTAAGATGACGTAGCACCGGAACTTCATTGTAGAGTATATATGATCAATGATTTGTAGAAACATAAGCGAACCACATGCTTTTTCGTTGCTGTATAAGTTGGGTACCATCCGTTATCGTACTATATGATTTTTTTTCATCATGAAATGAACATTCTCTCTGTGTGCGAGGAGGATGCGAGGGTGAGTTTTTTGTCAGTTGAGTATAGATAGGTATAATTGTTTAAGCTTATGCGCGCGTGTGTCGTGCGATACAAACGGCAAAATTTGAGTGAGAAAGAGCGAGTGCGGGTGGACGCGAGAGAGAAAGTGTTTTTCGAGTCAGAATTGAACGCGTTAGGTATTTTTTCCTTTGACGATCCAATTGTACATTATTCACTTTGTTCATATAGATTTTATTCCTTTTATCCGCGTTTAAAAAGAAAATAACAATGCAATCTTTGTAAATATAATTGTTCGTGCTTAGCGCTCTTTCGTTTTGTCCCATTGATTTTTTCCTTCGTTTCGAGGCGAGAATTGCGACGAGTACGGTATATTAATATAAATATATGATAAATTATTTAAGAGCGTTGTTAAATACATATATCGATAAAAAAATGAAACAAATGGTAAAACTGGAAGAAGCATGTGCACCGAACTCTTTCTTATATTCTTGAAGAAGTTAAAGAGGTCAACAAACATTTTGCGCCTTTGGGCGCGGTGGATTTTACATGAGAAAAAACGTTCATAATTTTATTTTTTATCTGTTCTTTAAGGAAGTTTATTATTTTAAATAATTTATAAAGATAATTAAAAAAAATAAAGCTAGCGCTTATGAAGTATACATAAATATAATTTCAATTTAGTATAATAACATCACAAATTCGTGTGACTATGCTACTTATAATAAGCGAACAAGACACTTCGATATGATTTGAGGATATAAATTGTAATTAATATTAGTAGAATTTATAGTATTTTTATGTGCCATTTTGTTATTATAAAAATTAATATATTTGTGAACAGTCAAAAATAATACGTTTTTTCATTTCCTTAAATTTGTTTTACATTATTGTTATTATTTACATCCGTTATTATGTTATTTATTATAAATCTTAATTGCCTAATTATACCTTGCATGTAAAAATGTGCAAAGCAAAATTTTAAGTTTTATAATGCAAAATTTGTATTAAATAACTAATACTGTACCATTAATGCTCAGACTACTGCAGATAATAGAATTATGAAGCGGTAGTAAAATATTTACTTTTTTTTACAAATCTCATCAAAACAGGTGAGTCTCTTAAAAAATAATTACTTCACTTATAATTTTGGACTTACTGCCTATTAACGTCGCTATAATCCTCCTGGCATATGTATATGTGTAAATAAAATTAGTAAATGAATGAAAAAATGAAAAAAATGAAATTCATAAATTAAACTACTTCGTCTAATCCTACAACAGCTTATCTAAATTATTTTACTAAATCTTGCAGTATGTATTTCATAGCAATTGGATTGTCCACAGGTATCTGTAAATAAACAAAACATTTGTAAAGATATTTATTTTTTTTTCATTTTCACTATTTTTAATTGAAGATAAGGAAGCAGTTTTATGAAAATCTTACCATGTGCCCGGATCTTTGGACCCAAAATAATTTGAGTTGATTGTACGTTTTACTAAAACCTTCGATAATATTGTTGATCACTAAAGGAACTCGAGGAGCGCTTAACCATTCTTTGGAATATTTCCATCTCATTTTCTCTATCCATCGTAATGTACCTATCAATAAAATGATGTTAAGATAATAAGTTTAAAATAATAATAGCTACTTTAAGTTAAAAACTCATTGAAAATGATATGTAATTAATTAGCAATCATGAAAAGAATTATTTTACAGAAAATTATTGTAAATATAAAAGGTATTTTATAGTTTATTTCAACTGGTACATTGCGTCCTCCTAAAACCTCCCACTGTATATTAATTTTACAGGCATGTAATCACACTTTAATGAGCTTTCATAAATATAAGGTGGACGTTATTACACGCAAACTTTCTCTTATTTTTATCGACATAATTAAGACTTTGGTTGTTAAGAAGTCCGGTAAAACATTTATTAGGTGTCAAGTGTAATTACAATCTGCAAAGATTTACAAATTATAAAAACAAACGTTACTTTAAAATATCTTAGTATACCTGGAGTATTAATGATAAAATCCAACTGACCCGCCAACACGTAAACTTTCAAAGTGGATTCATTTAACAATTTTTCAACTGCAAAATTGTAATGAAGAAGAGTTTTTAAAGATAATAATTGGTATGTCTCATCAATTAGATAAAAAAATGAATGTACCTTGATTAACTACTGGTTTCATGTTATCCTCTAGTAATGCCATAAATACAGAAGAACTTTGATTGCCCCAAGGTATTTTTAGGCCCAACGCTTCTTTGACTTTGCCGTTCATTAAGCTGTTTAATTCGTTGTGTGCTAAATGAAATGCATTATTTTTCGCTTTATGATAGTAAAATAATAATTCTGAATATGAATAGACCGCATTTGGTTTTTTTCAATATCGAAAAAAATAGTTACTTTTTGCAGATGTTTAGAAAACAACTCTTATTGACATTGCTTCTTTGTTTATAAAAAATGAAGCTAGCAATGCGATCTTGTACATTACCTGCGTCGCTAATTGTTGCAACTTTTTTGCAATTTACTGTTGTGTATATTACAGCCTGCATATTAAATACTTACTTGCTTTTGATCCAGGCTCCACCTTTTTCAAAATATTGTACCAATCCATGTTATTCGTGATGTTCACAATCAAATTTTCAATCTCGACCGTATAACTTAGAACTTTCATCCACTCGCCGGATTCCCCTGCAGCCTCCAATCTTTTTGCCACTCTGTCGACCCTTTGAAATCCATTATTATCGACAAAACCCTTTAGTAATAAATAATAATTATTTAAAAATTAACAAATACAATATTTTAGTAACTTCATTTTAATTACGAAGTTATTGACTTTATCGTTGTGCAACAATTAATAACTATGCTCTGAATTTCCCAGGTTGAAATTTGCAACAAAGTTTCACATTTGAGGTAACGATTTTCAATATTAATAATATATGCACAGCGACAACCGCCAATTATGTAATTAGTGCGCATAATTACTCACGGTATGAAGTAAATAAGACGCAAAGAAAGAGTAATTGTCGATGGCGGAAATGGACGAATCTATGAGACCGATGCCTTTCAGGTTGCTTTTTATATTTCCTTTCGATTGTTCCTCGAATGAAATAACGCATTTATTATAATTCCAGAATTTCGAAATGTTTCGACGTAACTACGTACGTCTGCAATTACCTTGTACCAGAGATTGGCGAATTCCACGGCCATTTTACCGCCGTACGACTCGGCGAGTATGTAAGCCGGCGTTTTGCCGAAAATCGCTATCTTCTCGTAAAACCCCGCGATGCACTGAACGAGGTCCTTGGCTATTTCGGCGTTCGTCTTCACCAAAAAGTCGAAGGAATCCACGTAACTGAAGCCCGTGCCCACCGGGTTGTCGATGAATAGCACATTGTAGTCTTTTATCTGTCAGTTAGATTTTTTACTTTTAAATCATTTTATTATTTAGTGTACATTAAAACTTTTGTGTTGTTGAAAAATTTATTTTTTAAATGTACGCTAAAATATTAGAGATGTTTGCATGATGCCTATCAGCGAAATAAAATTTACGCGCAATAAAATTATTACAAAAAAGAATTGCGTTGCCTCACTATTTTAAGGGTAGTATTATTTGAATTTTTATAAAAAAATTGTTTTCATTACCGTATTAACTAATTATTACCAACTGTCACCGCTATTAATTAAATTCACGATACTATAATTATTAAACTTCATTGAGTCTTTTTTTACACAGTGCTATGTATGAGCGATTTTTTAAGCAAGTTTATTAAACTTCATTAAAACCATTATTATTTTATAAAAAACTGACAGAATGTACCCAGGTATGATTACGAGGTTTAAGATGCACGTCTAGAGGGCCAATTTCTTCGAAGTTGCCCATCCCCGAAGATGAGCCACCTGGGCCTCCTTGTAACCAAATAATTAGTGGTCGGGTGTCGTACTTCGAGGATACATTTGCGGTTGTGTAGTGCAGCCACCAGAACATGTGGGCCCTCGGACGCACTGTCACGAAGCCCCATTCTTGATTTCCTGGACCGAATCCTTGCCTCCCTAAAGTTTTCAACACTGTTTAAATTAATAATAACTTTTTAATAGTATGATAGGATTAAATATAAAAATGGAAAAAGGGTTATTAAATTAAACCATCGGATTAAAGTAAGTAGATTTTCAAGACTTGCAATAAGATGTCAGTGTCATTTTTTTAAAGTTTGTTTAAAAATACAGACTTCGGAGTCCCATTACGTTGGATAAAAAATGTTTGAATGTTAAATCTTTTTTAAACCCTTTTTTTTAAATTATTGTTTTTTGAAGTGAGCGCGCATTACACCAGAAATCACAATGTGCGATAAAAAGAGATAAAGAGTCACGAAATCACGAAAATCAAGGTGCACTCAATAAAAACTATAAGTACACTGACTTACCGAAAGCAGCGGTGACGAAAAAGAAGAGTAAACAGATTCTCCCCTTTTTGCGACAAATCATTCTTTGCCCAGTACCTCGCGCAAAAACCGTTTAGCGAATGCGATAGAGTTCGGCCGGGGCTCGAATGTGGAGGCTTATCGCGGGTATTAAACACTTTCTAGCAGTGACATGCATCCCCCACCAACGAAGTTATACTTCTCCGAGAAGTGCACTCGCATCGGGGGAAAACGGAAATTGTTTAAAACATCTTTAAGATTTTTTTCAATTTACAATATAATTAAGATAAGAGAGACGAATCGCGGTCGATGAATGCACAGTTTTACTTTGTAGATAATAAAAATGCGGATTTTATTGAAAACAGTTAATTTATAGTTTTAAATTTTTATACAGTGAACTCTTAAAAATGTATAAAACAATGAGGAAGTAATTATTTAAGTTAATGTAAATTTAATCAGTGTACCTAATTCAACAATGTATTCAAAGACTAATTTATGCATATTGAAAATGTGTGAGTTTACAAAACGGATACTTATTTTGTCAATAATTAAAATTTGAAAAAAATTATTAGATTCGGTTTTACTACTTTTCATAATTTAATTTAACAACTTACCAGTTTGGTCGGCACTTTCATGCTTGTATCCCGTTCGCAAAATCGTATGGTGTCATTTTCAATGATGTGAAATCATCATATGCACTCGCTATGTGAAAGTTACCTATTAGACAATTGTATAAGTAATTTCTTCCTACATATCCTTAATGTAGTATTTTAGTTAAAAATTTAATTGTTAATCTAGCATAGCAATGAAATTTCTCGATTTCATGGAAATACTTATATTTTTTCTGTTCACGGTTTTTAGAGTTTACTGATCTTATAAATATTTAATATCTGGCGCTATAAATTATATTTTGTTGTTTTTTGTTTGACTTTTTACTGCATTATTGGATATTAGAAAATTTTCGAATGACAGTTTCATGACATATTAGACATAACATTAATATCTCAATTTGGTTCAGTTCATATATTTATGCGGAAGAATTTCTTAGTATCATTGAGTTTATTTATTTTTTTATTAATTTGCACAGTGCAACAAAAACAAAACAAAGTAATTTTTGATAAAAAGGGACAATTTTTGAAACGGGTTTTTCGACCAGTTTTGCAAAATGGCTTGTTTTAATCATAAAATAATTGCGAAAAATTGTTTTCAAAATGTTTAAAAAATAGTTCCTTTTTTACTAGAGGGATAGTAGTAAAATTTTACCCTGCCGAAATGATAAATTTTATCAATTCATTTAATTACTTTCAAATAATTAAATAACTAATGTACAATCTGCTTCAATTTGACTACAGTATTTATTGTAAGTCAAGATTTTTAATTAATCATACACTAGACGCTTTTTTACATTAAAAATTTCTCATTTTAATAGAAACGTTCCTAAATTACAAAAGTAATAACGTACAATTGAATAAAAAGACAAATTAATATCCGCTTCCCCGTAATTTCGTTGCAAACGAAAACGTACCATTTTAAATTGCAACATTTTTTTCTGCACCCATACTGGAGTTCCACGAAAACGCGAAATGGTAATCACGTCGGTGCTTAGCAATCGGAAAAAGTTTGCCGTCATTTTGAAACAGTAATTATCGCTATTACATAAAGCCTGGACATTGACACCGAAATGTAATATTCTGCACGAATTCTATATCTGAGCTTAACTCGCTAGGACGTAATAGGTATGCTTTTCTATGTCATACGAACCGCACATACGAAACCGTTACCCGTGGATACTTAACGGAGGTCTATAAAATTTGTCGCCTAGCGTTTTCTTTATTATTACAATTTATAATTGAAACAAATAAGACAGGGCACTGTGAAAAATTGGTTCTCATAAATACGCAAATCGGTCGACCTTAAAACATGTCTTGTATTTAATTTGTGTAATTCACTTAATTATACACAAAATTTAAACAATTTTTTGACCGCAAATGGAATTTCTATATGTTTCTTGTCGTTGATAGCATACAAAACTTCGTCAAAGGTGCAAAACTTTTTTCAGTGTATATGTAAAAAAATTAAACATTGAATTTCCGCTATTAATTTCGTCAACAGCGCCGATAGTTTAAAAATATTCCCCGGAAACGCAACTATCTGCTTCGACGATGAAATCCTTTAAATAAACAAAGATGCGATAAAAAGTAAATTTTATTAATGATAAATTTGTCCGAGTGAAAGTGAGCCGCTCGTACGCGAGGGAAAAATCAAATGCATATAAATACGAATGATAAAGCCTTCCGATAGTAACGGATGCAACGTTGCAGACGTTCGTATACAGAAGCTTTAAATCACGAGTACAGGTCGGGTCAGAGTTTATTTTCACCTCGGCGAACCTCGTGAAAGTAACACTATATCTTTAATCGCTTGCTGTAGAGAGAAAAAAAGGAGGATAGCCAGGATAAGAGGTTTATATACTCGGACTGATAGGCGCGTTTGTTCGCAAACTCGTTTTTCCGAGGCTGTTTTCAGTTTCGCACGCTCATTACGCACGTGTCCGGCCGGCCCGTCGACGAGCGATGAATGAAAAAGTCACTTCTTATTTATCTTCGTACTTGACTTTACTCGGTGATCAATATTCAAATTCCCTCTTGCTCGTAAATTACGCACGTAGAAGTAAATGCTCGATTGAATGAATAATAAATTAAATGCGAGGTTTGTTTTAAGGATCGTGAGGAGTTTTCGAAGTAATTAGCTAAATTGAAGACGATTGTGAAACCTAAAAATATGATCAATACAGTTATTTTGATTGAAATGCATTGTTTTAGATTTTTTTTATATTTTGAATTTTATTCTTCTTTTCCTTGTTGATGTTATTGATTCAGATGTCCTAATGCTTTGCATGTTAATTTTGAAAAAAAAACAAAATAATAAATTTTTTAAGAAAATGAATGTACTAATAAAATACTAATAAAATTAAGTGAATTTTAGAGGTAAAATTACTTTGGATAATCAATTTGTACAATAATAATGTCTATCCTTCAGGATCATGACTAACGCAAAAAAGTGCAATGTGAAATAGAAAAATAAAGCGGCAACTTATAATTTACGGTATTTTATTATAGTTAACTGTTAATTTACTAATTACAGCTTATTGAATTGTTCATCTTATTCGTAATAATATATACCTTCTGCGCTAAATTGTCGTACTTTACTAATAAAGATATTAGAATGTTAAGTGGTGAAAGCTAATAAAAATAATAATGATCACGCTTAGTTGTATAATTATATGCAATTATATGCAACAACTGACATGGACTTATTAATTTTATAATATTATCAATATTTATTACTATGTAAAATGCAGCAGTATCAGTGTAAAATATTTAAATCATTTCATTCAAAATTCATTACATTTTTAAAGATTGCGTCTGATCCATATATATAAATTATTATTAAAAGTATTCTTAATTCATAAAAAATAGCATTATTTGGTTTGAAGTGTACCTATAAGTATAGTTTTTAAATCAGTATTTTCAACTTAAAATAACTTTCATAAAATCATCTATTATTGTCTCCAAAGTTTAAGCAGTTGTGTGCTGATTCATACTTTCAAGATTTATGCAAAATTCTAAATTAAAAGCTTGAATTTGAAAATTAACACGCATTGCAGAACTTTCTCTTTGGGAAAGCAAAAATTTTTAAAACTCAAAATATTCTTAGGCAATACAACATATAGACGCTCAAATTAAATGAACATTAAATTTAATTTATTTTTCATCAATTACTATTACTACTTATCTGACAATAATTATTCATTTATGATGGACTTCACTCACAGTATTCCAAGCTGCGTCCGCAAATAGATACCATTTTTCCATGGTAAATTGTTTGACACTTATTTTCAAGCATAAAAATCAAGCAAAAAATGCAAATTTACGAATCCTCCAAATAACTCCCCGGGTTGAACGGCCTGGCGATCGCTGCAGACTCGAGGAGAAGCGCGCGCGCACGTGCGGGAACTTCCCAACCGAAATCGGTGAGCGAGACGTCGCGCCGCGTTTAATAGCCTTGAACTCGAACTCGCCATCGCGATCGCCGATTCGCACATCTAGGTCAGACGGTCGCGCTTCCCGCGAGAGTCGTCGGATGCGCCACGGATGCGTATCGATGCTATCGGTACTCGCGAATTCTGTCGGCACGCGATTCGGTCACGGAAGCGACGTAGCTGGTTTTCAAACTAATTTTGCTAAAGTCAAGTGTGATTATATTCTTTTCTCTTTTTCTGGCCTAAAGATATTGAGTGGAGAATATATAGCATTGCCGTAAGATGTACAATTTCCATAATCGAAGCTACGTTGTTATGCCGATGTGCCATAAATCTTAATGCAAGTGTATTTGTTGAATTTATTATTATCAATCAGACACATACTGTACAGACTGACTCTGTTTAGAATAAACACAAATGCGCAATATATCCAAGTTGCATGCAATGATTTAGTTAAACGTTGATCATTTTATTAATTGATTAAATAAATTTAGATATTAATAAAATCTAAACATTTTTAAAATTTTTAATAAATAATATCAATTTTTTAAATTACTCATTTAAAAATGAATAAACATGTGCAATATACACTTTACCTCCAACGATATGCTAAAAACCCACATTATATTAAATTTAAAAAAAAAGAAAATTAATCACTCCGGAAAAGAATTAAGCAAAAATAAAAAAAAATGTAATAAATAACCTTCGGAACAATCTGGAAGGAAATAATCATCCTCGGCAAAGGCTACGGCAGATCGGCGACCTACATAAAACGCGGAGGGATGAGCCCGCTCCGCGGCAATCCGACCGGTCTTCCCCGCATTATCGATAAGGACTGTACTCCGCGGAGCGACTCTTCGCGCGCGAGCTTTCTATCGAAAGTTTATGCATAATTGATGCCAGGTAGCCGGAGTACCGGTTCGCGGGCGGCTGCACACTCCCAATTTTAGTCGACGCCGGCCAGCGACGAGCGCAGGATCCCCGCACTCGCGACGCGCGAAACTCCACGATGATGTGCACCAAGCTTATAGCGATCGCCCTCGGCCTCGTCCTCTGCCTCGCCGCGCGCGGACGCGCCCACCGCTTCCACAATGCTTACTTCAACAGCACCGCGCACGGTAAGATACCTTTTTTTTCCTTGAATTTTTAGCGGAAAGAATTTTTTTTTCGTAGGTTTGAAACGTTTAATGGATTCGGTTGAGTTTGCTCGTTCGGATGGTTTTAAGAGGTGTGTTTACTCGTTTAAGTTTCACGTTCGTTTGCTTGAGTTTGCTCGGCAGATAGGTGGTGAACTATTTACTGTTAAATTTGTACTCATTTTGGCGGGGTCACTAGGTTGTTCGAATATTTTTTGAAATTTTTTCCTGGAGATGCGTGGCTAATTCGGAATCTTAATTTTACGGTACAATTTAATTTATGCAGTGTGTTTCTTAAAAATATCCATTGCAGAATTGCTAAAGTAAATATAAATCAATTTAAAATCCAATTTTTACTTAAAATGCTTATATATTTGAAACAAAGAATATACCAATTAAATTTTCTTTACAATCAACATTGTTGTTGAAGCTTTAATGTCTAATAAAATTGCTTTGATGCTTCTTGGTACAGTGCACTTGAATAGGATATTTATTTTATAGGTAATCATTCCGCGAAAGAAAAAATTATTGAAGTTTAACGTAATCTACTCTGCGGCTTACTCTTATCCTAGTACAAAAGTAAACTTCGTGAATAACGAATGTGAAAATGAGGAGCTTATTTTGTGTGATTCTAATTGTATTTATCAATAATATTAATTTTTCAAGAGGTGCATCTTTTAAAACAAAAAAACGTAATCATCGACTTACATTATAATCACATAAATAATAGTACTAAACAAATGTATATATTTTATTAAATATTCAATTGTCATCAAATTCTTTTTTCCAGTAAAATAAATCTCAATACCGTTTACCAATAAACTATAAATTATTAAAAAGAAATTGTCGACAAGCTATTTGACAATCAATTTTTACCACGTTTCATAAATCACTCTTCTTGCCTCTTTATCATCCAATGGTCCGAGAATTTTATTTTCTAATTGATTGATTACAAGACTGATCTGAGAAAATGTATCTTCGAATTGTAGCCCTGCGGGTGTACGGGCACAGCTACTACAATCCGATGACGGGCGCGGCCCTGGAGGGCCACGTGGAGGAGGACAGCCGATTCCCCTTGATCAATCCGAAGATAAGCTTCCGCGGGCTGCCGTGCGCCTGCGTCGAGTCCAGCTGCGGATGTTGCGCCGGGCTGAACATCACCGCCATCAAATTCGACCGGCGGTACTGCACCAATTTCACCTACGACTCGACGACCCTCACCATCGACATGAAGGTTCTCATGAACGAGAACGAGATTTACAAAACTAGCGTTTCAGGTTAATGTCGCTTATCTTTTACTACTTCCTAGATTATATGTAGATGATTTTTTTATAAATGTCATGCACTTTTCTAACAAGTAGATTATGTAACGCGTAGTGCAATATCAAGTTTTGAATTAGTTGAGTGAATATTTAAGGATTTAGTTCACAAATAAGTAAAAGTATTAAACTTGTTTTTGAAGTATCGAAGATCATTGTGAATAATTCTATTGGAAATTTTCGTTTTAATTTTTTCGTCTTTTTTATAAAAAATAATTTGTTACGAACATTATTTTAAAAAACTTCTCTAACTATTTGATTTTTTATATAAACATTTTTTTTAGTCATCAATCCAGTCTAAACGGAGAAAAAAAAGTTTTAAAAAAAGTACTAAAAATTGCAAGTCCCTGATAGAAAAATAACCGTAAACAATTTTTTCCTTCCAACTTCACCAGTTCTGGCTTTAACTTATGATTCATTTTTTACCAGAGGTTCATTTAAATTTTCTCACAGATCCTTCCTGGAAAAATTAATAGAACTATTTTCTTCGTGTATTATTTAAAAAAAATTATCACAAAAGAAATAAATAAAAAAATGCATCACGGTAACATCCATGACCTTTGACGACAGCTCGCAATCCGCCGCCGGTGTGCGTGCCGCTTCCGTACGTCCCTGTGCTGGACTTCTGCCTGCGCTTCTACGACCTGAAGCTACAGTCGGGCAACAACCTGCACACGTGCATCGACTTCGAGACGCGGGTGGCCCAGTCGCCGCTGCTGGTCATGCACTTCAACTGCGTGCGCGTCGGGCCCCAGGGCATCTCGTGGGTCAAGCCCGGCGACGAGGCGAACGCCGTGGCCAGTCCGCCGACGATCGGCGGCGTGCTGATCACCTCGACGCCCCAGCAGGCCACCGACGTCTACGACGAGGTGGAGTTCGAGACCGGAGTGCTGAGCGACGGCTTCCCCATCGCCGCCGCTACCAGTACCCTGTCGCCCGAGGACGAGGACAAGATCGGCGAGCACCGTATCGCCATACCCAAACCCAATACACAAGGTACCCAAAATACCCAAGGTACTCAGGATACCCAAGGTACCCAAGATACCCAAGATTCCGAAGATAGCCAAGGTGTCCAAGGTACTCAGGATACCCAAGGTACCCAAGATACCCAAGATTCCGAAGATAGCCAAGGTGTCCAAGGTACTAAGGATACCCAAGGTACCCAAGATACCCAAGATTTCGAAGATAGCCAAGGTATCCAGGATACCCAAGGTACTCAAGAAACTCAAGTTACCCAAGATACTCAAGATACCCAAGATATCCAAGGTACTCAAAATACCCAAGATATCCAAATTACCCAAATTACCCAAGATGAAGATACACCTTAAGTTTTTTATGGCATCATTCGATTGAGAAGACTGCGATATATTAGTCTTCGTATATAGTATATGTTTTAGATATTATCACATAGGTACAAAATAAAAAAACACATACAATGCAATATTACATTTCGTAAAGCTTTTTGTTGTGTTTTTTTATAATTTTAGAGACTCCTTTATCGCTTCGTTTGAAGTTTCAGCAAAGTGCCTACCACATTTAAAAAATTAAATTATAAAAAATAAAATATATGTTCTAAAAATTCAAGTAGCGGATCATCTGCAGTCTCTGATAAAGTTCTGCTATTAAATTGCATAGAGAAATAGAACATCGAATAAATCGTGTTTGTCATCAATGCACTTAATCATGTAAAATATTGCTATGTAATAAGTATTCAACGATTCGACGAGACGAAGTCTTAATTATACAATTTAATGCCTATTTATTTGTATGTACATAAAGTAAAAAATATTTATTATTTATTTATCTGTTAGTAAAAAGTACACTACTACTTTTTATGCGTAAAATCTGTATTTAAATTATACATGTCCTAAACCAATATTTATATAATTTATTAATAAATGTATCAATTGCAAAGTCCACTTTCTTTATCGATAAAACAACAAGAATCGTCATCATCACATTATCCCATCTTAAACGAACCATTAATCAATTTACTGTTAAGAAAATGGAAAAAAAGAGACTATAAGTACTGTAGGATGACACATATCCATTGAATAATACCGTTACACTTCCTTTAGCCCCTACCCGGCGCTTCTCCGATCGGCAAAAATCCCCATTCGAAAGCGAGCCGCGGGTGCGCGCGTAATCGGGAAACCCGTGCGTGCGATGGGCCGCGCCTAAACAAACAAAAATTAGTGCGCGCGGCGACCTTTTCGGCCATTCACTTTCGAGAAACGCCGCTTGCGCGGCGACAAAAGGAAGAAAACGGAGCGGCTTCTCCGTCGTGTGTGCAGGCGAACCTAAATTTCTCCCGGGCGAAACGAGGTCGCCGCGCCGCATCCGTTATGAAGCGGAGGCGCCGCGCCGAGGAGAGGCATAGTAGTCCCGACGCCCGCACGCGCCAGCATCCCCGCGCGAGTGTCATGGGCAGCAGCTGCGGCTGGACTTGACGCCGAGGGACGATCCGCGATGTTTTCCGCCGATTCCTCAGGTGAGTCCCTGCGCGCGGATTGCGGCTATTTGTTGTCTTTTTTTGGAGATTTTATACTTTCTTTATAACTGGATTTTATAGTCACTTCGGTGATAGATTGTATTTTTTTGTGGGACACTATCGAAATTTGCTTGAGTTGTGTTTATTTCGCTTTCAAGATGCGGACAAAATTTTCGGGATTAGTGAGAGAAATCTTTCTTGACGACACGTCGCTGCTTTTACTCATGCAATTTCGTAAAATGATTGAAGTAAATAAATTTCCAACAAAGTTGTAAATTGTAACTTTTTGTAGAAAACAATTTTTCTTATGGTTTTAGTTATTTTGAATTTGAGGTACGGTGTCACCCATCGATGAGAAAATTAAGCGCGGCTGATTTAAGATAACAAATCGCTATCAAAACGTGTGTTAAATTAAAGGATCGAATTTAAGAAAATTGTATATCTGGATTTCAATTATAAGAAATAATAATTTAGTGATTGTAAACTAGTAAATTGAAATTGCACTTGCATAATGTATGTACCACGTGCGTAGTGTTTACCGCTTGGAGATTTAAATTTCATATACATACAATGCTTGGAGTATAGCGGACTATATTTATAGAAATCAGGTGTAATTATAGTGAACTTACCTTTTCATTCTGTTTTAAAATTACACTAATTTATCGACGCTCCCTAGAGTGCGACTTCAAGTGCATGAATTTATGAAAGGAAATTTATTCACAGATATTGTAAACTCGATTCGTGTATAAACAATCGAATTAATTATTAATGAATGAACGGTATGCTGAAAGACACTCATTCATTTACTGCTACTGCTATATATTGCACATTAAAAGTATCTCACTATTTCAATTAATAGTACACTTGACCCAAAAAATTCACACAAAATTAGCGAAATCGCAGAAATTTCACTAAAAATCGATTTAGAGGACTCGATAAGAAACGAGTACAGCTCACTAAACAACGCTTCCGATTTTGCAGCAGGCGAGATAAGGAAACGCGGAATCGAGAACATCTCACTGACGATGAAGATCCTGAGCGTCGTCCTGGCTCTGGCGGTGTTAGCCTCCTCGGCCGCCGCGGAGAGGCAGAAGCCGTCGACCCGGGCTCGGAACGCGACGTCGCTGCCGGACCTGTCGCAGCTGCGGGAGCTGCAGCAGGCGCTGACGCGGCAGGCGGTGCCGGCGTCGCCCGGCAACGTCACCGCGGTGTCGGCCACGCGGCAGGGGCCCTGCACCTGCGGCAACGGCGTCTGCGCCTGCTGCTCGCGCATCCTCCTCAACGTCTGGAAGCAGAAGGCCTGCGTCAACGTCACCTACGACCCCGACGAGTTCGCCTTCACCGCCAAGGTCTCCATGAACGACCGGCTCCTCTACACGCGCACCGTTTCCGGTGAGATGCACTTTGATCGTTAATAAACTGCAGTGTGCAATGGTGCAGTTTGAATGGTATTGCCGACGTGTTAAATGAGCGAAAATGTAGTATCTGTAAAAATAAGTAATATATAATTAAATAGGATAGAAACAAATCAACAATTTTTGTGGACTTGTTATAAAAAGCATGGAGAATAAGGAAATCGCAAAACTTGTTTATATTTATTTATTGATTTAAAGTTTCTATTGATATAATTTTTGTTCTTCCTCAAAACTTCTTTTCTTCAAAGATAAGACGTTGCGCAAAACTTGGATTAACGAAATATTTTTAATGGTGCACTTTAATAAGATAATACGCATATGAATAATTGACGGAAGTAACTATCACCTTAACTTTCTTTTCTATATTAAATAATACAAATTTTAATAAATTTTCATATTATATAGTACAAGCTAATTGTTTATTTATCGAGTAACGTTAAATTATTTTTATTTGTTATATGCATAAAAATAATTTTAGTTATGGCTTGTGCATTTATTTTTAATTCAATATCTTAAATATTAAATTAAATCTCTACAGTACACATACAATAATAATAACAGATTGATAATGACTAATTTTAGGAAAAAATCCGAGACCAGTCTGCGTGCCTATGCCTAGACTAACTTTTGTTCGAGCTTGCGTTAGATTTTACAATATATACTTCCAAGGACGGAATGTGCATGCTTGCGTTAACATGGAGGGAAAGTTTCAAGATACGACCCTTTTTAAGGTGAGTACTTTGTACACGAATTCAGTACTACCTTAATTACTTTATTATGAACTAATTTATATTTGTAAATTAAAGTATAAATTAATTTAATGTAAAACTAAATGTCAATTTCGATCATGAAAAGATTCAAGTGAATATAAAGAAATAGTCAGTGTCAAGAATCAGAATTTTTCATTGATTAAAAAATAATTTTATTGAATACAAAATAAATAAAATATTAATAAATTAGCTTTTTGAGCCGACAATATAACATTACAAGGAAATTTGTGTGCCACACCATTTCTATCTTATTTTGCTCGACTAATTATTGATATTACTTTTATATTTCAATAATCATTTAAGGCTATCTATACACTTTTTACCTTCTTCATATACTGCACAAAAAATACATAAATATTTACATCTTAACACTATTTCGTTGTCACAGATTTTTTGTAACGTAAAACATAAACGAACATCTAATAAAAAAAATCAATAAAAACGATTTAAAAAATATCAGGTTGGCATGGACTGCCTGAGGCTAGGAGCGAACGGGGTCGCTCTGGTAAAACCGGAAGACGGCGGTGGACTTGGCCAAATCGAGATTCTCCCCGAAGACCCGGACGGCGGCGAAGAAGAGGACGACTACGATGATTACGACGATTACGACGACGGCGACGACGACGGCGACCTGTTCGACTATTGAGAATCGCATTAGAACAATATGCAGTGCTATTTGTTTAAGTAATTTATTCAGTGTTGTAATAATTTATTGAACAATTTTTCTTTTTTATTTATTTAAGACTCTTACGCAGCTGAACGAGATGCCTTAGTCTTGAAATGTACATATTTTTAATCTACACTGTAGTTTACAAACTGCGCAGGAGGATTAATAGTTATTTATTTAGGATTTAAGTATTTAATTAATATTATTAAGTTTTAATTGAAACTTTTATAATTTTAAATAAAATTTTATCGTTATATTTGCATTTTCTGATTCATTAATAATTTGATAATGAATAGCGTGTATAGTGCAGAGGAGATGAATCAAGCAAGAGTCATCTATAGAGTATTCATCTCATAATCAAATCATAGACTGTTTTGCGATTTATGATAGCACGTGTCACATATGTCAATAATTAATAAATTATCAATTTATCACATATATATCAATTAATATACAATTTTAACAGTAAATGCATGACTGCAAAAAACACTTGCTAAAAATCTGACAGCTCTGGGAAACATCGCGTTAAATTTGATTTAATAAAAAAACTGCGCTTTCCTATTTTTTTTTAATTAAAATATTTTAAGAACTACTGTAAATTCCCTCACTTTTGTAATATCCAACATCACAATTCAATAGACAAATCCTCCAAAAATCAACTAATGGTAAAAACCCACTTTCACAAAAAAATACGACTTAATCAGGTATTCCCCAGACAAGAAAGAAATAAATACGTAGATTTCTTAAAAAAAAGTTACTTTATATATAAAAGTTACTTTATAATAAAAAGTAACCATTCAAAAATAAATTTAAATACTACAATGTAAACATCAAACCAGTGAAAATCCTTACCCTATCAAAACGTAGCCAGCCGTCAAATGAAATCGACATCGAAGAAATACTCGATCAGAAAAGTGAAGGACATCCGGTGATCGAGGCGGCACCGGGCCCTCCGCATCGCCTCCTCCAGGACCTCCTTCAGGTTGCCGAGGTTGAAATTCTTCAGCGTGTGGAAAATCATCGTTTGTTTGGGCACCGGTCGTCGCGCGAGATGCGGGCTTACTTAGCTGTCAATGGACAGCGGCTCGACTGACGCGATAAGAGCGCGAACGATTTTGCGTCGTGTGTGTAGCTTTGGTCTCTTCGGCACTTTGACGCTGATCCGAGGCGCTGAAAAACTTGCAGTACACCGGATAATCAGCGGCTCGATCACTTTGAATAAACTTAACGTGGAAGATTGCGTAATCCCGATGAATTTTTTTGTCTTTTAATGGAGAAAAATAAAGTGCTTTTCCCTTTTTGACATTTCTTGCGCGGTTGCAATTCTCGTTAATTGGCATCAGAGATACCTGCTATAATTTATTTTTCTTGCGAATAAATTTTTTAAATTATTACCGCATCAAAAAAGTTTTTTAATACCTAAAACTTTATTTACATACTTTTGACTAAACTTCTAACTCCTACTGATTCAGAAAAAACTACTGTTTCTTGGGTAAAGTTAAATAGCGCATGAAAACTTATCGCAATTTTATCTAAAATGTTAATAGCTACAAGTTTTGCCAACAGGTAAATTTAAGAAAACAATACTCGGAAAATATTAAGTGTCTTTGTTGTTTGAAAAACGGAACATTTTACTTTTACGTTTAATGAAAGTTCATTCATTATTTTATAGATATCAGATCTCCGGCATGATTATGTTGTTGCAACGGTAACATTCGTTAAATTACATGCTGAATTTTAATTTTAATTGGTTTAGTGCTACGTGACATATATATGCTAGTGATAAAGCGTATAAGCTTCATTTATGAATTAACTTTTTACTTTCATTCTATAATTATAAAAAATAGGAAAATAATGCCCCTATTATACTAGAACTATTGTACTAGATTATTATAACTATTTGTGTTATGTTCTGCGAAAGCCCAACAATGATACACCTGTACACACTGAAAGAAGAAACACTCATTGTTGCGGTTCATAATTGTCGAAATCGAAATAATAGCTGACGGCGAAAGTGACACGCGTATATAAAAAAAGTGAGAAAAGTGTCATTTTTGATGCATAAAAGAGTTTGATTGTTTCCATATACACGTTCCGCGAGAATAAAAGCACAGGTGAACGCTGTGACGCTCTGAATAAATTCTATGCTGACGTTATTACTGCGTTTTCCTTTGCTTTATGAAAGTTGAAAAAAAAAGTTGCAGGGATCTAACAGTACTTGGCGAGATTTCGTGCGGTTCGTGTCGAAGGGATTTGCGCGCAGCTGAATCGGCGTTAAAGTTTATGTTATCTTTTTTTAACAATTGTGCAAACGAAGTAATGGTGTACATTCGACTCGGAAGAAAGTAGATTTAAGATGGGCTTAGTTAGCACATTTATCTTGATGTTTTTCTTGATTATTTTTTACAATAATATTACGTTTACTTGTTCAAGGAAATTTGGTAAGATCAAAACATTTTAAGTCATATATCTTAAATAATATTAAATGAATAAATGATAGTAAAATAGTTGTAAAAGTAAAATATTTTCATACAGTTATGAAAACACTTAATGTAAAAAAAAATATTTACCATTCATGATTAAAATAATTTTTGAAAATTGTAATTCATTCAAGAAAAAGTGTTTGAAATATACATATATGACGGAAAATATTTCATTGACTGTGCTGTCGTAAATATCAACATGAGCGTCATAGAATTCGTAAATAAAACTGACATATATTTTATTAGATAATCATGCGGAATCGCGTAGTTTTATCGGTTTCGGCACCCATACAGCCTCACAAAGGCCATGTGCATGCAACACAACCACATCGTGTGCTTGCTGTCAAATCGTAAAAATTTTGTACAAACCTTTAACACCAAAAAGGCGTAAGTACTCGTAAGCCGGGATTATGAAATTCGTAAAATAATAATCTATAATTAATAATCTATAATTGATTGTTATCACAATTTCAGTTTGCTTCAACATGAATTACCAAGCAAACATCTTGAATGTCGATCTTTCACTGGACACGCTGATAATGAATTCAATGACTGTAGCAAGTAGGAGATTCATATCCAAAATTAAATCAAAATAATCATATTACATTTTACATTAATTTTAAACTGTGAATTTATTTTATTACTTCTATTTTCTATAGATTACAGACCTTTTGAAATGTGCGCGAAACTACCTGGAGTGATATTTTCATCCGCTTGTGTATCTATTTCAGAAATCAGACAATTTCCAGGGTAATGACGTTATTACTTTTACTTCTTTTCCTTTAAAAAATACGAAGTTTATTTAAATTTATTGGTTCAATTAGGTAAATGTTCCGATAATAAGGAAGATCAGGGCGTGTTTTGTACAATAAAAGGGCGACAATATAACATTTATAATAATAATCTTTCTATTTCAATAGTTTACATTTTTCATTTTAAAAAGAAAAGAAAAAATTATGAACAAATTATTAACTACCTTAAATTACAACTTAGCGTATAAGCGACAAAAATTTGAGAATCGAGCGAATTTACCTGCGCTCCGCCACTCGCACTCGATGAAAATTTCGAATCATCCGAAATCATTGCGCTTTGCTAACTCGAAATGAATCTTGTCGTCGGAACGCGGCATCAAAGTATAACACCGCTTCGCTAATGCATTCCGGACTAGCTGACGTTCGCGTACCTGCAGGAGTACAATAAGATGCTTACAAATTAGCGTCTTACGTCAGGAGCGCGATAGTCGGAGACCGATCATTTTCAGTGTAATCAGCCACGTTAACGGCAACGCGAATAACGATACGGCGTACACGATTAGGGAATAAAAAGAATCTTTTCTTTAGATTCTATTTTGTGTATCTGATAGAATATTGAAAAATAACGCAACGCGTAATTTAATGTTTATTCAGAAAGTCGAGTTTGCAATAAATGGGTATATATTATCCTACGACGACGTCACGTCGATGATGCATTTTAACTCGCGCTAATTTTCTTTATAAACATTAAATTAAAGAAACTATTCACGTCGTGCATGTATTTTTTAATATTCTAACCATACGGATGTGACAAATTTTACTTTTCTCCCGCTGCGTTGGAAAAACAGGCCGTCGGTGATGGTGTGCCCGCGCATGGTGCTGTCTACCAAGAAGGAAACGTGGAACATCCCCTACATCTGCAGCACGCTGATGGCCAATGGTACTGCTGGGATGGGTATGATGGTCATCATGCCGCGGCCCAGTAATTCAACGGCGATGATGCCCATGATGATGATGTCTGCTGCCGCCGCAATGTCCGCTCCGGTTAGACCCTTGCTTCCTTTCGGGATTTTATTTCGATATGTGCAGATAGAATACAACAAAAATCATCCTTTTTTATTTTGTAGAAATTACTGCTAGTTAGTCACTGAGTAGTTCGTTCTACTTTAGTAAGTTTGAGTTAATAGGTTCTGCTTGTAAAAATTGTCACAAACGCCATAAAAATTAAATCGTAAAAAATAAATTACGACTTTTCTGAGTATTTGTTACAACGTTGGTGTAGTGTACATCACTGATCAAATGACTATTTCAATTGCTAAAATTTTAGAATAAAGAGCTTGCTTTAGGTTTCTTTTTTCATTTTATCACATTCTTTCTAAAGAAAAGAAAGGTATTGAGTTTCATCAGCCAGAGTTTTTAACACTTTTTAATAAATATTACTAGTAGAAAAACTCTCTGAATCAGAAGAAATTTCTACGATTTTTCTGCATACTTTGTAAATAGCATCCACTTTACTATATTTTTAAAACTGTTTAAAAGAAAGAATCTGAATTCTGAAGAAAAGTAGAGCTTATATCCTTTTTCTTTTTTCTCAAAGTAAAAAATGAACTTTAGCTTCCTATATTTTTGAGAAAATTGCCTTTTTCCACAGCCGCCGCTGCAACAGTAGTGCCTTAAAATCTGAAATAACAAAATGTAAAATTAAATTTAAGATTTAAAACTTACAATCCAAATATTTACAAGCACACTGGCTTTACCTGAACAGGCATCCGGTGCAGCGCCAGGTATGCCAGCAGCAATGGGCCCTCCACCACCAGCACCACCAGCAATGGGCCCACCGCCACCGATCGACGGGATGGACGGGATGATCATGCCCTCTGCTGCGCTAATGGCAGAGGGACCGCCCGCACCAGCTGCGGGAGCAATGCCAGCTGCACCAGCTATGGGTGGGAGGCCACCTGCATCATCGGGCATGGGAGCGATGCCAGCGGCACCGGGTATGGGAGGAATGCCAGCGGCACCAGGTGCGGCTGCGAACCCTCCAGCTTCGCCGGCCGCAGCGTCTTCGACGATAGTACCAAGGATTACTGGTGCCGCGGGTAATCCGCTGGTCTTATTCGTGATGAACCGGGACTTGGCTTCGGCGCTGGAGTCGGTGATCACGGAAGCTTCGGCTTCAATGGCTATGGCGCAAGGTGATCCTTTAGAGTTGTGTAATTTATTTAATTCTGATTCTAAATTCTAATTTTTTATTGCAGAGAATTATGGATTAGCTCCAGAATCCAGGTTTGACTCAGAAATTACGATACTTGGTAGTGAAACAGATCTACCAAATGATGACAAAGAATCACTTTTAATAGTAAGCAATGGCGATGAACACACCATGGATCAGGGTAGCGACCCAGAGAGTTATGAAAAAAACTTGAAAGTGGAAAGTACAACAGACACTGAAGGAAAACTTAAAAATCTTAAAAGAAAAAAACGAAATTATGATATATTTGACATATTACACCAATCCAATAGATGTGAACGAGCCTATCGAATATGTATAACAAGATCAAAACACTATATTGTTTCAAGGCTCAGAAATCCAAAGCAAAATGTACAAATGAAGAATGGTGATTGTGAAAAACTTGTTAAGATTGTACATGAGCCAGATGGAAATTTATGTACTCAATTAAATTGGAATGATAATACTACTCCATCACAATTGACACATCCACCATTAGAATCTCATGATGCTATCACTTACACTGACGATGACGCTTTGGGTGCAATTGTAATACAGGATGAATACAGCGAAGGCTCTGATTTTCACCCACAAAATAATCAATATCCAATTCCGTTATTGACTTATGCTAAAGCAGAAATGTACCCTTCACGAATTCCACCTATAGCTTTAAATGAAGCACTAAGTAGAATTTCGAATGACAGTATTTTACATGAAAATTTAAAAAATTTAACTAACGATAAGACTATAATGTTTGCTGCTAAAAAGTAATTCTCAAAAATTTTATACTAAAAATTTGTATTTACATAACTGTTAAGTTTTACAATAAAATATTAAATTATAATTTACAGTCTTTTATCTTACTTATTTTCAATTATCTCTTTCTTTCATATTTCCATTTATAAATCGGTGCACTATTCTTAGATCCAGAAACTACTTTCTTAGGCTTAGTAACTTTCTTGTCTTTTAAAGCCCTTTTCACTTCTAGTGTTTGCTGTACAACTGTCAATTCATTTTCACGGTCTACTCGTTTTGACAATTCTTTATAAGCTTGCAGTTTTTGCTTTTCAATTTTCTCTAAAGATTCCTCATCAATTTGAGGCACTTTCATCTTTTGTAAACTATCTAATTTTGGTCTATTTGTTCTCCTCCCTAAGAGAGCTGGGTGTGTGTTGAGTTTTTCAGCTAGATCAAATTCCTGTACTTCTTCCCCATCATCGACAAAGAATATGTGTTTATTTTTAACTTCATTTGCTGCATCAATCATATGCAAGTTACTATGAAGTTTTTCAACTTTTCTAGTTTCAAGATTTCTTTTGTAAGCAATATATTTTAAATCTTGTGTCTCCATAAGTTTCTTTTGCTCATCTGTGTATTCTTCATCCATATCTTTCTCCCGATGAATACCATTTTCTATTTTTGAATTTATCATGTGAAAATAAAATTCATCAGGATTTTTATTAAGTGCTCTCTTTCTTAACAGCTTTAAAGTCGCTTGTTTTTCATTGTAATCTTTGGCTCTTACAACATAATCTTTTTTCTTCTCCAATAATCCTAGGTGTTTACGGGATTCTGGCTGGTGCCGTTCCCTGTGGGTCTTTTGTGTAGACTTTGCTGCTTTTTTCCAAGAAGACATCTTGATTTCTTAAGGAAACTGAAAAACAAATATAAATTAAAATTTTGCTTAGAAGAAAAAGAAAAGATTATGATAATTAAATCGACATAACTGTTAAGGTTATATGGAATTTAAATAAATCTAAAACTTTAAATGTAAATAATTTATTTTCATGAGTTTGTGTCTATCAGTAACAGAAGACTTTAAATTTATTAATTTTTAATTAATCTCTATTAAACATAAATAACAAGTGTATAATATCTATTTTCGAAAACTCCAATCTGCATATTATGTACATACACAATAGGTATTATTTATTAACTTTAATAAAAAATAAGTAGTAATCTTTATTACCTGACAGTAGTAAACTCTAACAATCTATTTTAACATTTATTAAATTAATAACACGAAAATTAAAGCATAAAAATGAAAATTTACAAATTTATAACCTCAATTGTACGCATGGTATTTTGGTATGATACGAAGCGTGTCGCATACTGCCGTTTGCACCTCATTTCCAGTGTATCCTGACATCCTGACTTAGAACGTTTATGATTGGCTGCCCGTTTACCCAGTAAGTGCTGTCTTTTAAATGGCGCTACTTTTAAATAAATTATTAGTAATTCCATATTATAGGATAAAATAATTTTAGTATTTTAATTCTGTAATACAGTTATTTTATTAACGCTGCATTGTAATTCTAAGAAAATCTTTTTTGAATTTAACAATATTTAGCAAACACGCAAAACGCAGTTCATTCAAAAAAAACTATTAATCAAGAATAGCTAAGTAATTTATGGAAAATTAAATAACATTATCAACAAAAAATAAATATAGATTTTTCAAATTGTTTAGATAACTTCATGATATTTGTGAGTTGCGTATATTCCTAACCATTGATTGGTAGATAATTAAACCATTCAAGAGATATCAAGAGGCGCGGTAGCGCCTCGAGGCAAGTCTGATACCTTATACTTCATGCAATAAAATCGATAAAGTCAATATAATTCTTCTTTTTCTGTTTTTCCATAATCATAATCAACAATTCGTTATCAATATTTCTAAGGGTAAAATATAGTTATAATCGCATAAACTATAAATAAAATAAGTAAAATAGTTGTAGAGTTATTTTACTGTACTTTTACTAGCTTTATACATTAATTGAGGATCTAGAATATACATACTACTACTAGTATTACTATACTTGTTACTTGTTACTACGTTTTACTATACTGCATATTTTTGAAGCGGAATAAACAGGATTTCGAGTTGTTAAATAATTTAACGCGCTAACGCTTGATCAAGTGTACAAACAAAGCATTTCAATGAAGCATACCAAAAACTTCCAGTCGACGTTTGCCGACATTGACACACGCCCTAGGCGTGACGCTCAAATACATTCACATACATGAAACTTACTTAAACATGTAGAAATACAAAAGAAATATAAATAATCTAGAAAATTGACCAAATATATGCAAATAAAAACAAGAGTAATTATTCGTATTATTTATACTATTGTGAAATAACGATGAATATTGTTACAAAATTGTCTACTACAAGTAGTTCATATTGCTTAAACCTTTGATTTTCTTTATGCAGAGATTGCGCCTTTTTACAAGTGTGATCAGGATGAGGAAATGCGCTGTAGGCGTAAAGTTAAACATTACATAAGGCGCATTAACAAGTTTAGATAACCATAATAGACAAGTGCAACGTAATTATCTGTTTGGAGTGAAAATATTTTGCCATTTCCATATTATAGTGCAAAAGCTGAGTTACAAAATCTTTCTGTGAAAATAGTCTTCCGCGAACATAAAAAAACAAAAGGGAAATAGTAAATTTTAGAAATAATTGAATTCTGCCATTGTTGTCAATATAACATACATTTTTATTGCATACAATTATAACTATTTTCTGAATGTTTGAAATATTTTGAGGAAGAAAAAAATTAATTTTAAGGAAGCTAACTGATAATCTATTGGCGGCGGTTTTTTTATTTTTTAGACATTTTTTACTTAAGCAAATAGTAATTATACCGTGATTGTTGTTATTTATTTTTTTATTTTTATGCAAATTAATTTTAAAATCGAATGTTATATAGAGAAGCAGAAAAATCCGTCTCATATGTATTTAGCTGCTACTATTATCTATCGTTCTGATAACTTTTGACCCCTACATTTCTTACAGACCATTAGAATCTCGTTAAACTAGATCTGAGATTTAAAAAATATTTACACAATAATCTCCATCATTTTCAATAAATGAAGCAGCCCAATTATTTTTAGATTTGGTATTCTAGATTTTATGAAATTATTTATCAGTTTAAACTTTCATTTCCAATAAGTAACTCGATTTCTTTACTATTATCATATCAAGAACAGTGATAATAAAATGATATGTATTTACGAAGGAGGAACTGCAATATTGAATAAAAACAGAAAAACACCATCTTCATTAGCAAACGCCGAAGACTATTCGGCCATTTATTAAGTCTAAAAAGTGTTATAAAAGAGTCTTACTTTTATTAATTATTACAAAAAATTTCACTGCGTGCCGTACTTGTACAGTTTTAGGCTTGACAAATCGACAATCGGAATCCAGCCGATCGCAAACATTAGTAAAAAAAAAAACAAAGACCAACAAAAATACAGATCAATTACATAAATTCATGACTAAAATCAGATCTTGAAGAAGAAGAAAAAACAGAGAGAAACGGAGACAGTCCAGTCGTTCGATCAGCAAAAGCCTCGTCGAACGATATAATTAAGACGGAAGAAGATTACAGAGAAGCGGCTGCTGGATCTATCGGGGCTTGGCGTAGACCTCGACGTTGAAGTAGACTCCGCGCCAGCGCTGGCTCTTGAACTTGAGGGCGACCCAGTCGAGGCCGGGTCCGCCGGCGGTGATGGTCGGCTCGGCCCCGGTGCCGTCCGTCGCCTCGTCCAGGCACCTCACCTGGGTGATCACATGGCCGGCCGGCGCGGTGATGTGGCGGGTGACCACCGCCTTCTGCCCGGTCCACTGGTACGCCTCGTCGATGCGCTCGTGGTGGATGAGGCTGTCGCCGGGCTGGCGCACGCCCACCACCAGGTCGTGCGGTTGGAGCGGGTCCTCGGCGAGGGCCAGGCCGACCACCGCGGCCAGCACCAGAAGCGCCGTCACTCTCGGGCTACTCGTAGATCTGGACATGTCGGAGGCTGAGTGCGTACTGCTCGCGATGAGAAGCGCGTCGGAGCGGCCAGTGCGACGCGCGCGGTGGATTCGTCATGCGACGGCGCGGCCGCCTTAGTACCCTTGACACATCTTTTATCGCGACGAGGATGGGGAATACGAGTGACGCGGCCTGTTTGCGACACGGTGATCTCTATCTAAATCTGGTCTCTTAGGCGTTTAGTAAATTTAATGTGCAGCGTGCCGTCGAAACCTGAAAGTTTGAATTTAATTTAGAAAATGTGAATATAGTGATAGATTACTATGTGAACAGTCGTTCATATATTGAATAAGGATAATATGTCATTATATTCACATTTTCTAAAATAATTTAATATTATCAAATTTAGAGAGTAAAGCAAAGTTTAAGTATGTTTACTTGTTTTGAAATTCTTTGGTGAGATCTTAAATTTAAAATGATACTCTTTATATCAGTTTTGATAATAGCTTCAAATTTTTTACAGAAATATTATTATAGATATGTGGGGAAATCAAAGACTTGCTGCGGCAGGAAAAAGAAGTATTGAGCTGCTATATAGCAAAGCGCTCTTCTGCGAAACTATGTGCGCAGTTAGTGTTTGTGAATAAATAAATTGATATGTTTACGAAAGATTGTTAGAGGAGAGTTAGGATAACTAGTGTACATCTAGCATCTCTCATTCATGCAGATTTGCATATAATGAATAGACGGTAATTTTAAAGTTTAAGACTGCCAATGAAATAATAACCTTCTATATCAAATCTGCCCAAGCAATAGAAAGATCAATTAACAGTTTTCTTCCATTGTTGAAATCATATTTCGGATGCATTGAATGCTGGGAGAAAACTAGAACAGTAAACAAATATATTCCTAACAACAATTAGTTAAAGATAATTTATGAAATGAAATATATTTTTTTACTATTTATCAGATATATTTTTTACTATGTCAGATTTGAACAAAAAACTTAAAGTTTGTAATTTTGTCTATCGACCTTAGACCGTCAAGGATAGAAATGGTGAGTCGTGCACATTGAAATTCCAGCAACGCGATAATAAAGTTGTTAAAATTCTTCAGGTGACAATTCGAAGCCATGTTTATTTTTATATTGCGCTCATGGAAACATCCGCATATGTCACCGATTTAAAAAGATATATAGAAATTCTCGAATGAATCAATCTTTATCAGCTGAGTAGACGTAGCTGCGATACTTTTAATCTGAATTAATAAAGTTTTATTAAACTCGCATTGGGGTCAGCGAGTGAAAAATAAAAGCAAATTCTGAGAATAATGAACCCACTGTTACTCTCGCACGTACTATGATAATAGAACGGGCGAATTAGCAGTTGACTGAACGATAATTTCTAGCTATTGGCAAATTATGCAAATTATTGTCGGATATGACATCACTACTTGCGACAATAGAGCGAACACTCGCGAATATGTA
Source organism: Eurytoma adleriae (assembly GCA_900480045.1). Taxonomy (NCBI): domain Eukaryota; kingdom Metazoa; phylum Arthropoda; class Insecta; order Hymenoptera; family Eurytomidae; genus Eurytoma; species Eurytoma adleriae. The sequence continues at coordinate 154,659 of UXGC01000197.1, forward strand.
CCTGTCGATGAATTTATATCTTTTATTTTTATATTTAATATATAACTGTAAGACCGTAAAGAACATGAAGTGACATTGTATTATCTGATCTAAGATGCTTGATTTATGACGCTATTGGCACACATAATAAAGTTTTTATTACTTAAAAGAAAAAGGTGCTTAAAAATAATGTAATACAAATAAATTCAAAAGAGCAAAAAAATTTTTAAAAGCATGAATATAATGTTATATTGAAGCGTGATAATTAAAAAATTAATTTCATAATTTTATCATAATGCAACTAAGAATTTGATAATACAATAATAATGAATTTATAACTTTTTAAATTACTTTTAAAACTGAGATAAATATTATTATTATACAGAATCGTTTGTTATAAGAAAAGTAATATCTTTGCAATGCGTGATAGCACACTTATCAATGAGATGATCCTAATTACATTTATCCTGGGTTAATCCAACAACAAACACTTCAGTGACTAATCAAACTCAATAAGTCTGTTTTGTAAACTTTCATGTTCTGTTAGAAATCTTTCGATATTTCCAGAAGTGAACCAATTTTACAATCCATTAAATTAATAAAATTATAATTTATTAAACTAGCGTGTAATTCACAACAGTAATTAATTAATAAAGTAACTTGATCGTTAACAAACAATTGCGCTATTCTACAAAACGACGTCTCCATAAAAAAAAACGGAACAAACTTTGCAGAATATAAAATTTTAAATAAATCACTCAGCAAAGCCATTGCAAAAACAAGGAAAAGCACATCTAAAATTCAAATTAAACAAAAAAAATTATTTCAAGGAATCACTTTTACCTCGTAACGGCACATTCATACTTAACAAACACGCAACAAAAGGTCAACGGAATAAAAAAATAAAAGTACACTGTAGTATAAAATTTAAACGATGCTTCATTTATTCTTCGTAAAATCGAAAATTAAAAGTCGTAAAAATTAAAAGTTTCAAATACGCAGCTGCAGTCGAACTCGAAGTTTAAGTACATAATAAAAAATCGAAGTGACGAAAGGGAAATTATCTCCTCTTAGCGTAGACCTCGACGTTGAAGTAGATGCCGTGCCACCTCTGGCTCTTGAATCTCAAACTAACGGCGTTGAGTCCGGGTCCGCCGGCTGTGACGGTAGCCTCGGCGCCGGTGCCGTCGGTCATCTGGTCCAGGCACCTCACCTGCGTGATCACGTGGTCGTAGGGCACTGTGATGTCGCGGGTGATGACGAGCTTCTGCCCGGTCCACTGGTACTTCTCCTCGATCTTCTCCTGGTGCATGAGGCGGTCGCCGTTCTGCCGGACGCCGACCACCAGGTCGTGGGACTCGCGGGCCTCGCGCTTCTCGACCTCCGCCACCGGCGAGGAGCTTACGCTGAGGAGCGTCGCGGAGAGCGCGACGGCTACGACGAGGAGGGTCTTGAGGGATGCCATGGTTGGTTCGAGGTGCTACGATCTCGATCGACTGTGATTAGCCGAGGGAGGCGCGGTACTTTTATAACGATCGCTGTCTTGGCCTTTTCCTTATCAGCTGTTTTCGCAGAGGTGTCGCTAATTAAGCCTGATAATGCGAGCGATTCTAGATTTCTAGAATGTGTAAAGTCTTATTACGAGGAATATTGAGATCATCGGCGGGCTATCGTTTTGGAATTCGTTGGGTGTACTGTTCGAAAGCGCAAAGGTTGCAGGTATAATTATTAAAAAAGTAAACGAAAATTTAGATTATTGAAAGTATGTGTTAACTGTTGTTCAAATTTAAGTACGTAAATTATATTTCTATTAAATGATAAACTTATATTAAATTACTTTATATAGAGTAAAAAAAGAGTAATTTTTAATTCTAAACAAGTATCATCTCGGTAATTCAATTTTTCAGTTATTTTTTTTCTACGAGAATAAAACCCACAGTAATACACAATGATTTGTAGACAAAAGCTATCTTTCTCCACACAGAAATTTTTATTGCCATTTATTCTAGAAGATTAAAAAGCAAAACATCAAATTAAGTCATTTTTCCAGAAACAAATACAAAAATGTATTTTTATGTTTTTTCATAATGAAATTGATCTTTTACAGTACATATTTAAATGGTAAATTTTTAGCCCTTTAGCCAAATTTTCGCAAAAAATGGAATTATGCCCTTTCGTCGAAAGACCACACATGCGGATATTAATTAAAACCTAGTAGTAGTGTCAATATTTGCATTCGGTGCACAATATTGCAACTGAATTTCCCAGTCAAGGAGGACAATCGCGCATTTCATATTCATCGCTAAAAATAGCCCGTAGCGTCATACAATATTTAGCTTATTATCAAAGGAGATCAACACCTGAGTTTTCACGAATCTTGATTCCACTTTTTTCGATGTAAGTAAGTCAAGTTACTTTAAAATTGGTTATCTAATAATTAGGTGACTCATACATCTTTTGCACAGTGATTAAATAAAGTAGATAACACTTTCAATCAATTTTATTTGAGTTTTCTCACGGTTACTTTGCAAAGAACATTACGTATCATTTTACTGACAGTTTATAAATGCTTCAGTGTAATTGCGCTTTTAACGGAACTTATTTGAAAAAACATTTCTTAGTAACAATATAAAATTATGGATTAACGATATAAATGCTCTGAAAAAAATAAAGTACAAAATCATCAACTTCTTAAATTGATCTATATAGTTAAAAAACAATAGTGAGAAAGGTTAGAGCAATTTTCACATTACTGCATGAAAGACTTAATAGGTCATTCGAAAATTGAACGAATGGTTTGCAAGAGATAAAAAGGTCGTGAATTAGCCAAATATGAGTCACACTCCTACTGACCAATTGACAGACTAAGCTAAAACAGATCATCCACAATCGTCGTGTTGTAAGTATATTATAAACTACAAAGATATAGATTAAACAGATATAAGACAGTATTTACAGAGTAAATTGTGCGAAATTTTATTAGCCCTTTTGTAAACGCAAGTTACGCTTGCGCTATTGTGGTTTACGCGTAGGACGTATGTATATTCCTATGTAGATATATGATACAGGTAGACCTATTAGCCTCTGCGTAAAGAATTATATTCTTATATAAGTACATCGAAAACTATTAGAAATTTTTTGTACGGTTTGATGTTGAAACTGTAAAAAAGTTTCATAATAATTTTTTAATTTTGTTAATTCGTAATAAAATGAAAATTTTCGATTGCTAAATTCTGAACTTGTAACGTCAAAAATCATTCAAAAGTCATTCGTTGATTGATTAAAAGATTACACTGATTAGTCATCCGTTAGATACATTTCCTAATTTATTACCTTGAATTTTCGTATAGAGAAAACAAACATTTTCATATTACTTTTTATAAAAGAATACGCAAAGTAACTACTTCGAGAAGATTTTCTTGTTATTTACTTTTCTAATTATTTATTTATTTTAATTTGCTTACTAATTGATATTATTTGATTAATAATTGACCGTTTCGAAAAAATTAAATTTTCAAATAATTTTTTTCTTGGCAATATGATTTATTTAATGTTACAAGTATTGATTATTATTAGCAAAAAAATACTTATTGAAAACTTTTTGAAACTCTAGATCTGCATAATTTCGCCTTTATTAACAATCGATAATGTAGAAGACCAAGTTGCACTTAACAGGTGATTAGTAATCACAAAGCTGCAGATACGTCATTATCGTAAAAAGTTATTACGTATTGTAATCATGTATATGTAATATCGGTGTGATAAATCGTCGCATCCGCTTGTTGTTAAAACTATTGTCATAAAAAGTAGCTAACGTCCCTTTTTTAATAAAAAAATACTATTAATATAACTAATTCCTGAAATCCGTAATTATTAATCGTACTAACATATGGATATATCATTACATGGTATACATATTATGTCTCTTTATTTTTCTTTTTAGTTTAAAATAACGAAATGTGGCATGTTGTGTTTGTATAGAATGCTGCGTACACGAATATAATAACTTTACGTTTTATAACATGTTTGTTTAAATGACATATACATTTCAATTCACTTTCTTCTATTTATAAATATTGAGAGAATAAATCATTATTAAAGATAACAAATTAGTTAATGAATAACCAAATGAAGCGTTAATTGATTAATGATCGAACATATGTTTGATAAATATTGTAAGAATAATGCAAATGAATTTCAATAAATTTCATTGAATTTCTACAAATGAATATTTATTAGTTTAAATTATCTGTTATTCTTACGTAAATCTTGTATATATAGAAATAAGATGAAAGCACAGCAATTCGTCACATGATTTTTTTATGCGATCTATCTTATTACTTAACTGTATAACAACCGGTTAATTGTCCTGATGTAATAAATAAAAAGTGATTAAGTTTTCATGTGCAATAATCAACTTAAAAATTATCTGATATAGATATAGGATTTTATTGCTACAATAATGCGCAATTTTCCTGATAAATATATCTTATCTTTAATAAAATTCTGTGTATAAGCAGTAATTAAAAAATTCGGACAAACATGTCGATTTTTTCAAAATGTAGTACAATTGATTTATATAACATTAAATCCGAGTGTAAATAACTTTTCTTGTTTTTTATTAATCACTATTTTCATATTTGTCAAACACTTAATTAATAATTATACTTTGCATGAAGAAGGTATTATTGCATAAATATTTTTAATTTCATTTATCAAAACTATTATAATTTATTAATTCACTGTCAGTCATTTTGAATATTATTAAATAATTAATTTTAAAAACATCGTTACATCCACCGAGAAAAACACTGTAAAAAATGCAACAGTCAACATTACTAAAAAAAGTACAATAGTTTCAGTAAATTTACCAAAAAAAAAAACTATTATTTTCTCTAAAGTCAACCAGTGAGAACAATAAAATTGTCTATAGCGTTTGTATACTATTAATTGTAATTTGAATGTAAATTAAGTATAAATTTGTTGAATGAAAAATTTCATAATTCCTGCTTTAAACACTCAATTGTTTACTATATAGGGTTACACTTCCGTGCGTAAATAATATTTAATTTCAGCAATCAATGTCAAAATAAACATGTACAAGTTTTTCTAAAAACATATGCAAAGTTTCAACAGCTATAGGCATGTAACTAGCGCTGCATTTAAGACGTCCGGAAAAATCAGTTAATATTAAGAATAACAAAAATTCTCGCAGCACGCCGCAAACACGAAGTCGCTCGTAATCTGTAATCGCGCACATGTTGTTCGCGGACACTAGCCCTTATCAACGCTTTCGATCCAAGGAATCTATCGGCTCATCCTCGAGTTTCGCGCGCTCGACAGCTTGTACCCCGCGCTAATTGCACGTACATCTCGGAAAATTTTGAGCTATTCTCACGCAGGAAACTATCACGAATTTCACGGATGCACCACTGAGGTGAGACCGGCGAAGGGAAAAAAAAGGTGGCGCTGAAGTAATAAATAAGATAAAATATCATATTTAAAAAGGCGATAATAGCGATTAGTGCACTCTGCCGTTTATCGGGCGCCTATCGGTGCTCGATTACCGCTCGGACAATTCAGAAGGCTTTATAAAATCAAACGAGAAGCTCGGAACTGCTAGTTCACAACTAATTGCAAAATGAAGCTGCTGTTGCTCTGCGGTAAGTTCTCAGCTATTATTTGCGAAAGTACATATTTTATTAGTTTGAATTTAGTTTAAATAAAAATAAGGGCCGTCGTTATTTTGTTCTTACATTCATTTAATTGCCCTGATTAACAGCGGATTATAGAAAAGTCTTATTGCGATATTTGGTGAATAGACCATTGAATGACTTTTTTTTTTAACCCTTTAAGATTTTTTCTATTTTTTGTTTAAGAGTTTCTAATCTATTTATTAAAAATAAAATAAATTTGATTTTAGAAATTTCAAAGAAGTGATAATTTCTTATTAAATAAATATTGAAACGACTATTTCACAAAGATAATCGGAAAGGAAGGCCCGTATTATTGTTATGTTTACTTTTATACAATGTCTTGCATAAAGTACATACTTTATATCAACCGTAAATAATATTATGTTTATTGTTCATTATTTTTAGCGTTTTTAGTCCTGATATCAACGATTGGCCTTTGCTGTCAAACAAAAGAAACTAATAACTATGTTACCCACAAATTTAAAACTGGAAACATGGACATTCGTCTCAAGAACAACAAAGTGGTCATAAGTATTCGGAAAAATGGTAAGTATCGCGAATCTTACTTTGTCATTAGAAAATCACAGTTGTCAATTATAATAATTTCCTCGCTCCAAAACTAGCGAACTTCATTTTTCCCTATAAAAGAAAAAAGCACATTTTATTTTTTTGTAAAGAAAACTACCACAAAATGAATCTATCAAAAAATAATTTACGTTTTTAAACACCGTCCAATCGTCTCTTTGATATCCATTTATATCATCTATATCTTTCCAGACGGAGGCACCATAGACATGCAATTGGTGACAAAAAACAAAAAATCCTCGGGCGACGCCGCGCTGAAAATCGAGAAGGACTGCGAGCTGCTGACCACCTGCATCCTGAGCGGCAACGTGACGCACACGAAGATCAACGCAGATCCGGACCACGAGATCATCAAGATCACCCGAAGCATCGACGGTCCGGAGGGCGAGATCGTGGATTGCTTGGACTTCGGTGACTACGAGTGGTTCGGCGGGCCGCAGATTCGCTACCAGCGCTGGCCTATCCAGTCCATGTACTTCGAGGAGGAGCCGTACATCCCGTCGCACCCGACGAACATGGCCGTCACCGAGCGCTACTGGCTCTCGAGCAAGGGCATCTACGTGTACGTCGACGAGCGGGAGCCGCTCTTCCTCGACCAGAACAACTACAGGGACCGGGCCCTCTGCCTCGTCGCCAAGAACAAGGCGCCGTACGTGAAGCGCGACTCGCTCAGCCTGAGGTACGAGGTGGGCGTCTTCGGCGACCCGCGGCTGGCCCATGAGCACGTGATCGAAGCGCACTTCGACAAGCCCAAGGCCCATCCCGACGAGCGCATGGTCCAGCATCCAATCTGGTCCACTTGGGCCAAGTACAAGGTGGACGTGAGTGACGCCGTGGTGAGAGAGTTCGCCAAGGAGATCGTGGACAACGGCTTCACCAACAGCCAGCTGGAGATCGACGACAACTGGGAGACCTGCTACGGCTCGGCCAACTTCGACAAAAGCAAGTTCCCCGACGTCAAGCAGCTCACGCAGGACTTGAAGAAGATGGGATTCCGGGTCACCCTGTGGATTCATCCGTTTATTAATGAGAAGTGCAACGACGGAGAGGCTTACGATTATGCGCTTAAAAATAATTATCTCGTCAAGAATTTAAACGGCGAAGTGCACATGACTTGGTGGCAAGGTGAGCAAATTTAAAATCATTATTTACTTTACTTAGATCAATAAAAAAGTTAAAAGGTTTCGAAAATTTAGTTATTTTACTAAAACAATATCCGAAATTTATTAAGTCTTCTGAATAAATTATTTTTAGAATCAGAATTCAAAATTACTGTGCGCGATTTAAATAACGTTTCAATAATTGAAAAATTGATATCCGTAATGACGATAATACTATAACATTACTATTGTAAAATAACCAAGTCTTAAATATTCAAAGCACGCACAATAACTTAAATTGTTGCAAATGCGGGACCTGAATCTCAGTTGCTTCATTTCTGCTTGTAGACAATTGCGTCAGACATTTACATTAAATTATAAATTCAAGCAGATGCAACGACATATAATGTTTGATTGTGACAGAATTAAATATGAGGTTACAATGGACGTGTGTCGTCAAAAAAGTAAGATAAATTTGTGTCTGCATTTTAAAATTTCTAGTGCTCAACCTAATAACATGTTAAAAAATATATAATTAATTATATTTTTACATGTTTCTAATAAATACATTCCTACACATGCATAATAATTCGTTAAACAGAAGCTTTTATAATAATAAAAAATGAATAATTAAATACTGTCCTTAACAAAAATCACAATTAAAAAAAATTTACAAAAAATGTTTCACCAGGTACAAACGGAGCCGCGGCGATTGACTTCACGAATCCCAAGGCCGTCGCATGGTGGGTCGGTCGACTGAAGAAGCTGCAGGATCTGGGTATCGACAGCTTTAAGTTCGATGCGGGTGAGGTGTCCTGGCTGCCACAAGTGCCGCGTTTGACGGGGCCGACGGATCTGCAGCCGGGCATCTATACCTTGAACTACACGTCGACCCTGGCAAATAACTTCGACCTGAGCATCGAGGCTCGCGTGGGCTGGCGCTCCCAGGGCCTGCCGATCTTCATCCGGATGATCGACAAGGACACCAGGTGGTCCTGGAATAACGGGCTGCCGACCCTCATCACGACCCTCCTGCAGATGAACCTCAACGGATATGTCTTCGTGTTGCCCGACATGATCGGCGGCAACGGCTACGTCAACAACTCCTTCAACGACACGGAACTGCCTTCCAAGGAGCTCTTCATCAGGTGGCTGCAGGCTAACGTATTCATGCCGTCGTTGCAGTATTCCTTCGTTCCTTGGCAGTATGACAAGGAGGTAAAATCAGTCATGTTCCTTTATTGGATTCGTTGCTTTTTTTCATTAAATTTCTTGTAAATTTTCTGCGGGTCCTGGCCTTCGCCTGGCAGTAGCAGTGCGAATGCGTTGCTAAAAAGAAAAAAAAATTATTAAAATCTTTTTTATTATAATTTTTTTATATTTTTCGTCCATTAAGCAAATGTCAGTATATGATATTATTATACTATAACAAAAATAATTTGAGAATCAACGGCTAGTAACATAAAAATTTAATTTCATTTAACGTTTCCTCGACAGACCATAGAAATCTGCCAAAAATTCACGAAAATTCACATTGATAACTCACCAAAAATAGTGGAACTTATGAAAAAGGCTATAAAAACTGGAGCACCCGTGAATCCTCCAATTTGGTGGGTGGATCCTTTGAACGTACAAGCTCATAAAATTAACGATGGTAAGTTACTTTACTTTCTTTATTACACTAAATTTTGAATTTTTAATGAAAACTATTTCCAACTCTATTACTACGTTTCTATTAAGACTGATGCTACTAATTCTTCAAATTTTATTTCACAATACATATGTATCATACGTACAATTTGTTTTAGAGTACTTACTCGGAGAGAGTATCTTGGTAGCTCCGGTAATCGAAGAAAACGCTGATACACGTGATGTTTACCTTCCCGCTGGAAAGTGGAAAGATGGGAATAAGGACACGGTTTACGCTGGACCGATGTGGCTAAGAGATCACCCAGCTCCCCTGGACACTCTTCCTTACTTCTTGAAAGTCTGAAGAAGACATTACGACAAAAATATAAATTTGCAACGCTATTTTCACTCTTTGAATCTTAGTATATTTATGTACAAAAGTATAAAAATGAATTCGTTAATATATGTACACTCGATTATGATTTCAAAGCGAATGAATTTTATATACAAATGATTTGTATAAAAATGAGTATATTTGTCGAGGTCCGTGATAATTAGGGTCAGCTGCTCATCAATAAAGATCTTATTTCCGCATTCAATTTGATGATGACGTCATTTTCGCTGGTGCAGGTGCCCGATTTCAAAAGCGAATCGCGCTCGTCTATGAGCATCTGCAACCTTCTGTCGCTTCCACTGGAACTAACAGACGAATCAGATTTCGTAAAATTCTGATCTAAATTTATGGATAAATTTGACTTTGGGGCAAATAATTGATTATCCGTGTTTGTTCTAAAAACTGACAATGTGGACTCTGGATTCAGAGTGTCTATCTCGCGCTGTATTTCATTTAAAGCTAAACGATCATAGGTTAATGCTGCTGAATCGGCATGTAATATTTCTTCAAGGCTGTAATCAAATAAAAAGAATTGTATTAAAAACATAAGAAGAATCTATGAATATATTGAAATAAAATAAATATATTAAAACAAACTTACTCTAAATTATTCAACTCCTCTTTACTGCTTTTGATCTGCGTTTTCAAAGCATGCTGGCTTTCCATTTTTATCCTATGAATTTCTTTCACTGCGTTGCCCCATTGTTCTTTGAAAAATGACTTACTTTTTTGGGCACTGTCCAACTTCTCTTCGAGAATTTTCAATTGTTGTAAAACAGAAGTAGTTTGATCCTGAGATAGTGACATTTTCTTATTAGCTTGCAATTGTTCAGTTTGTTCTATTCTAATTTTTTCCAATGCTATATTTTTCTCATGTAATACTTCCACTTGAGTAATCAAATTTCGATTTTGCTCTTCCAAATGAATTAACTAAGAAAAAAAAGAAATATTTAATAATTACATAATCGCAATATTTAAAGAATTACGTGAATTTAAGGTACAAACTTTTGCTGTGTATTCAGACTGCATTTTTTGTAGCGCCTCCTGCAATTGATGCAGTTTTCGATCATATTTCCACTGCAATTCTTCGTTTTCCTTTATCAGTTTTGTTTCTTTTTCAAGACTTTGTATTTTTCGCATACGTAAATTTTCCGTAGTTTTATTCAAATTGTCGGCGAGTAGTTTGCATTGTTGGACACTGCAGGCCAATTTAGATTCTAAACATTCTCGACGCCGCTGCCATTCTTCATTCAGCAACGTCAGATGTGCCTGCTCCTTTTTCCGTAGCTAAATTTAGTGTAATAAACAAGATAAATAACAATGAATTAAATTATACTAATGATTACTTTTTTTTAAAACGAATGTTACCTCATTTTTAAAAATTTCTTTCTGTCGTTCTTTCCACGTTTCCAGTTCGTCCACAATTTTATAAATTAAACCATTGTCTAGTATTGTTTCTAAATATTGGAAAGACAGGATTTTAGAGCAAAGTTTAGAAATAAAGTGACCATTATACATTTTTAATGTATTTTTTATAGCATTGATATATACCAGGTATTTTATCCTGAGGTTGATTTGATGATTTAGATTCATTGCGATTTTCGAGTGCTATGCTGACATCTGCGTTACCAATTTCTTCACTACTTTGACAATCCGTAAGAGGAGATTTGTATTGATATTCCATCTATAATAAATAATTATTATTTTTAATATACATAATGTTACATGTATTTGATATTGTTTAAATTAGATAAGTTTATTATGTTTACCTTATCTTGACAAAGTAACTGTTTTATGTTTAATGAAATCTGAGAGATACATTTTATTTCTTCACTAGTTGCATCGCAAATATTAATCTTTGGAGTAAACAAAGTTAAAAGACGTTCGATTTCATCAGCAGTCGAGATAAAATGTATCTTGCATTTTACATCTTTAAGTTTTATCGTCTGACCTGCCACAATTGTAACACTGTTACTAAATGCAGTCAGTAGTTCACCTTGTGGATGATAAAATCTATTGTTTAATAGATACAATTTAATTATTTTATATTTGCATGATTTAAATGATGAATTAAAGTGAAATATTGTATCTTACCTAATCTCTACATCTTTTATGTCTGGCTTGCTTTCTACGAATTCAATGGCATATAAATTTACTGTCAAAGTATAATTTTTATAAGCATCAGTTATCTTTGAAGGAGTTTCTTTACTATGATGTAAAATATTGCACAGCGTTGATTTAGAATTACAAGTTTGATAATTTTCATTAAAATGAACGAGTTTTTCCCAATTTTGTGTTTTACCATTATTTTTATCTGAATCTCCATCGCTCCTCTGAGTGTTTAATGGCAAATGTTTCTGAATTTTTAATAAACAATAAAAAAATTTATATTACTGTTAAATTTCTTTTCATACCAGTATAATATAAATTAATATAAATTGATTTTGAAAATAATATAAATTATTTTTGACAATATTACTTACATTGCAATTATTAACTTGTCCTTCTAAATAATTGTGTTGATTTGTTAATAACATATTATCACACTTTATGGATTTAAAAGTTAAACCTTTTTCGTTACTATAGCCTTTTGATTCTACGTACTGAAACTTGATAAGCATTTTCAGGTTGCAACATTTCGTAATTTCTTCATCTAAAATGTAAATTACATATGTGTAATTCAATACATTAATAAATTAACACTTAATACTACATTAATTTTAATTTTGAAAAACATTTTTACCTCTGTTATAGTCTCCTCTAAATTCTTTGGAGAGCCCATTTTTTAAAATACAATCATGATCCATTGTCGAAGTTGCATTTTTATTCATTTTTGTGAATTCTTGAACAGTATTGGCATTGATTAATGAACTTAAATTAACTTCTGATTGACTTATTGTGATATTGTTATTTTTCAATCTTACAAAAAAATGAGGGTATACATTCATATAATTTTTTAAAAGCGGTAAAGCAGTTCTTATTGATAAAAATGTTTTTTCATTTAAAATCATACTGTCTGAATCAATTCTGAACGGCTTAAGTCTAATAAGGTTATCAAAAATATTATAAACAATGCTAAAGTTATTGCTCCCATTTTCTTTAAATTCTTGAACTATTTGATTTAGATTTTCAAATGCAAATGCATTGACGGTCAAAAGAAAAATATCACAGCATGTATCTAGAGGTCCTAACTGTATTAAATGCTCTTCTTGTAATCTCACTGGTTTTATTTTAGGACGTACATATGTTGTGTTATGTAAATTTTCATACTAAAACAAACAAAAGGTAATTTGAATAATCATTTGAAATATTAAAAATCATGTTACAAAAAAAACTTTAAAAATATGTACCTCTAATTCTTTGATAACTTCTTTGTCTTCTTTTTCCCTAATGATTAGATACAGTAGTAATTTGGGCTTGCAGCTGCTAAAGTCATTTCTTACTCCTAATATATTATGCCAATTTGTTTTGATGCTCGACTCTTTATCTTTGTGAATGATTTGTGCACAACGCACGCTCAATAAAATATAACCCAGTTTCTCCCTGCTTCCATTTTCATTAACAGCATAACATTCCACTTTTATGGGAGTTTGATTACATCGCATTCTATAAGTTAATTAAATAAAATTGTTAAAGTTGCTTAAAACAGGATTTAAAATACAATTTAAATAAGACATACTTTCTCAAAGCACTTTTATCCGTGTCCCATATTAAGTCTGTAGTGTACTGTGGACTGCTATCTGGTTGAATTTTTTTGGATTCAAGAGAATGTCCATTCAAAGTTGCTATAATTATTGTTGGTTTCTGAACTCTGTCAAAATTAGTTCCTAAAACATAGAAACATTTCAGCGTACAAATATTTAAAGTTTTTTGAAAAAATCAGAATAAGTAGTAAATTAAGAAAAATTATTAGTTTAAAATCAAAATGCTGTGATGTAAGTACACTAACAGAAAAAATCAGTAAAACATAGTTACTGAACTTTCTTACGTTTATGTTTTGCTATATTTTTCCCTCAATTCTAAGGATATCAACAAGTGATTGAGGTTATAGCTTTGTCAACTCACTCGAAATAAGTATTTTAACTATTACCTTCTTTCACTCCAAGAACCAGTTCGAGATTTGGGCTGCTAAACTCTTCCATTTTAACAAAACTTACTTAAAATAACAAAAAAAAAATAAAAAAAATCAAAAAAACTTGTAATATTACAAAAAGCCGTAACGGACGGCTATAGCATAACTGAACCGCCGCGTTACCATGGAAACGGTCAAAATTAAGTAGGTAACGCAGAATTCTGCGGTTTTAGTCATGTTATCGTGTTCAAAATTCAAGTGATGTTTTCGGGTACAGAAGAGTAATGTTTAATTAAGAAAAATCGACGGGATACTCTCCTCTGAATGCTTTTATAATTTTCGTAATTAACAAGTCTTCGTTCACCGCTACAAAGTAAGTTAATATATTGCTATCGATGTATGCGTACCTATGACCTATGTATTATGTATTATTATTGTTGTATATATACAAACGTGTACACTATATGTACATAATGTGTATGTACATAGTATATGTATATTAAATTAAATCGGAAAATTGAATAGAAAATATCTATTGGAAGATATCGCATTCAAATCTATTCAATCTGAATTTACATTTACAATTTACAATATTTCTAGATGGTTGATTTTTTTTTACTTGACTTTATTTACTTAAATATAATATACTTTTTTGAACACATATATATCATTACACTTAATTATACTTTTTAATTAATAAAATATTTAAGAATCATTGATAAAATCTTCTAATATTGCTAACATAGTGTAGGGATTATCTGATGGTACCTGCAAAAATAATTACAAATAATAATATTATTTAATAATAATTTCAGATTTTCTCTGTTATTTTAATATTTAACTTATGTTACCATATGCCCTGATCTATTAATCCAAAACATTTTCAAATTGCCAAGATGTTTACTGTAACCTTGAATAACACTATCTACAACCACTGGTGTTCTTTGAGCGGAATACCATTTAGTTGAATTTTCCCATTTTAAGTTGTTTATCCACTTTTCGGCCCCTTGATCGTTAATTAATATATTGAATATAAATTATTTATAAAAAGTATAATGAATAATTATTATTAAAAAAATTTTTTAAAGAGCTACCTGTCGTTGGGACTACAGCGTCAAATTGGCCATTATAAACACATACTTTAATATCCGTGTTATTTAGCAAATATTCAACTATAATAATAAAATAATACTTATATGTCATTACAGCGCTAAATTTATAAGAAAATTTTCTAAAATTTTTAATTCATTAAAACCGGTTACCTGATTCAGTTACGGGCTTCATAAAATCTTCACTCAGAGCGTCGAAAACTTTGAAATTAAACGGGGTAAACGTTGAATTTAACGCCAACGTTTTCTTTACCTGGTGGTTCATAAGATAATAAAATTCTGTACTCATAAGCTGCGATAGAGCCGAATCTAAAAGCACACGTTAGTATTGAATTTTATTATTATAATAAAAGTTAATCTGTGTTTAATATTTATATTGTGTAATTTACATGGATTTTTTTTTCATTACCTTTTCCAACAACCTTTTCATTTGCAATATTGTACAAGTTAATATGTTTTGATGCATCCGAAACTGTTCTCATAATATTCATTTGGACCGTATGCGCGTCTAACCATTTTTCTGTTTCTATATCTAACTTCAATTTTTCGTTAAATTGTTTAACAAACCCTAAATCGTTTTCGTCAATGGAACCCTGAAAGTTAATACATTTAATTTAGCTTTATCTTGATAAAATAAAGTATTTTTACGGCACAGACCGTTTGAAACATGTAGTCTCCAATAGCGGCGACAATGTCCACAGGTGATATAAACGCGTCTCCAAGTGCTACTCCTTTCAAGTTGCTACTGATTTTTCCATTTTTTTGTTCCTACAAGTGGACAAGAAGTTTTTTTACAATTCGTTGTTTCTATCTAATGTACACTTGCATTAAGCATTGTTTCCATTGCAAAATGATTACTTCGTAATACTTACTTCGTACCAAACTTTTGCCAATTCGACGGTGTATTTTCCACCGTAAGATTCACCCACGATGTATGTTGGGGTAAGTGAAAATTCGGGAAATTTTTGGTAAAAGTTCTTCATGCATTCTTTCAGATCTAGTGCTATTTGTTCAATGCCTTTTGCCAATAAATTATCATTATGGACGTAACTGAACCCAGTACCCACTGGATTGTCAATGAATAACAAATTGTAATATTTAACCTACAACGTTAAATATTCATACGAATTTATTCTTTTTTATTAGACTGAATAAAAATTTCAGTGATAAATATAATTTTAAAGTAATTGTTTGCTTTCTCATTTTCTAATTTATTTTTCAGTAGACTGAAATTTTTTAAACAAATTTAATGTTACGTTACCAATTTCCTATTTTATTAAAGTTGAACCAATAATAAAAAGGAATATACTTTTGCGAAAATATTTTAAGGACTATATTACCCATGTGTAATTTCGTGGTTTTAAATTTTCATCTATCGGTCCAATTTCCATAAAATTGCCGAATCCTGTGGATGAAACACCAGGACCACCTTGGAGCCATATGATTAAAGGTTTTTCGTAATAATTTGTTTCGACGCTCGCAGTCGTGTAATAAAGCCACCAAAAGGTGTAAGCTCCTGGTCGTACAGTGAAGTATCCCCATTCTTGTTCGCCGGGTCCGATACCTTCTTTTCCTAAAACTAATGTCACTGCTATATTTTAATGAAAAAATATAGAAAGTTTAGTACTGTTTTATAAGGGTGTAGTAAAACAATTACAATTTAGAAGTTTTTTTTTAATTTATTTTTATTTTACTTTTATAAATAATTTTACGTTACCTACAACAAAATGAATTGAAACTACGAAGATGTTGATGAATTTCATTTTTGTATCTTCAATGTACTTGTTGGTTTATAAACATTAAATAACGAAAAAGACGAAGTGTTTGTCACTAAGAATCTTCTATCTACATTACTGTACTAGTACAGCGCTTACGCAAAGCGCAAAGAAAATGATCATCACTAAAAAAAACTACAAAATGAACGCAAACTAAAATTAAAAATACTATATTGTAAAACTAAAGAATAGAGCGTTAAAATTACTTCATTTTGTTTCAATATAAATTTATTGTATTATAATGACACTGTAATTGCGCGGTTAAGCGCTTTTCTGTGACAATGACGTGAAGTACACTATATACATAATTATCATCACATGTTTGAAATTGAATAATCTCATTGTCAGGCTCGCGCATGGATTGCATAATATCCATAACTAAAGCAAAATAATTTTGTTTTACAAATGAAAAATACGAATGAATGAACAGTTAACATTTGTTATTAAAAATGAAACATAATAACAATAATTAATAGTACAAAATTATAAATATTATTGATAGTAGTTATTTATAAATTGGAGTGTAGAAATTAAATAAATAATCAGCACAGCTACAAATTAAGGCGCAAATAATGTCTAATATAGACACTAAACTTTTAAAAAAATATTTTCTCTTCGCTGTTACGGAAGTTAATTGTTAAATTTATCTACAATTGTTACAACCTCAAAATATTCTTTTTACATTGAGTATGATCTTCAAATTCACAAGTCGCTAGTCAAATCCTTCAAAACTGCATTTACTGCAATCAGATTATCCGCAGTGGCCTGAAAAAGTTATTCAAGTTAGCAAATCCAAAAGAAATTACAAATAAATCATTATATCTGACCATGTGTCCTGCTCGACTGATCCAAAACATTTTCAATTTGTCGAATTGTTTTGAGAAACCTTCGATGGCACCGTTGACCACCATAGGCCGACGAACGGCACTCTTCCAATTTTCTCTGCCGCGCCATTGTAATTCATCTATCCACTTTAGCGTTCCTGCAGATATGGAATATGTTTTATTTGTTTTTATAAATATTTTAGCTTGTAGACCTCAGAAATCCTTACCAACTGTATTCACTGCGATATCCAACTGGCCGTTGAAAATGTACACGTAGATGTCGGTTTCATTTAATAAAAATTCCACTGTAATAATAAGCATAAAAAATTTTTATGTTATATAAAAGAAAAAATACTTCGAAGGTATGCGATTCACGTATTTTTCATCCTTGCAAAGAGCGAAATTGTAAAACTTTTTCTCATTCTAAAAGTTAAGACGTACCTTGCCTCGTAGTTGGTTTCATAAACTCTTCCGATAAATTGTTGCTGACCAGTCCCGACGTTTCTCCCCAAAAGCGCCTCTCGTCTATATTCAACATTTTCTTCACCTCTAGATTCATAAAGTAAGCCAGCCTATTGACTGCTTCGCCATAATTTCCGTAAACATTTTTATGTTGACTCGGCTGCAGTCTAGTCAGTATGTTGAACAAATCCGCGCTGTTGGTCTCGTTGAAGATTGCCGTCTCCACCTCGGTCAAAAGATCGGACGCCGCGATCCACCTTTCTTCCTCGATCGCCTTTTTTGTCAAAAGAGCAAGTTCCTCGATTTTGTCGTGACCGGTTTTATCGATCATCCCCTGAAGGTGCAGAGCGAAAACTTAATATCTATATGTCTCTAATCCAAATTTTTTAAACATTCGCGCCAAATCGGCTGGAATTAAAATTCAATTTCAATTCAAGTTTAGACAAGAAAAACACACTATAATAAAACTTTAGAATAAAAGTGAAAATTCACTCCAGCCGATTTAATGGGTTCGTTTAAAGGAACTAAATGAGTACCGTGTACAACAAGTAAGGGGCGTACTCCATAACGGAATGGATCGGAGATATCCATGGGCTACCCAGAGCTATGCCTTTAAGATTGCTTTTTATGTTGCCTCTTTGTTGTTCCTAAAATTTTTGTGCGTTTATGAATAAAAAGAGCATTCGGATTACCGCTGATGAGCTGCGGTACGTAATATTGAAATATCGGGTTTACCTTGCACCAGAGACCCGCGAATTCAACCGTCATTTTACCCCCGTAAGATTCGCTGATGATGTACGTCGGCGTATCGACGAATTGGGGAAACATTTTGTAAAATTCTTTCATGAACGTTACAAGGTCGATCGCTATTTCGATGTTGGTGCTGGCGAAGTGCTGATAATTGCCAACGTAACTGAACCCGGTACCAACAGGATTATCGATGAACAGCACGTTATAATCATTTACCTGAAATGGTATACCTCATGTAATCCCGATCAGATGATGACTAGTAAAAGAAAATTAGGATAAAAATTAAAGTATTAATTTATTTATTTATTTTATTCTTCATTGCAGACTTGAATTATTTGTTTGCAATTTTAGTTGCGAGGTTTAATATAAAAAAGTAAAATGTGTAACAATTTATTAATTTATACTTTTTATATTTTACAAAGTGATGATGGCTTTATCAAGAAGTTTGATTAAAAGTTGAAATCTCGGTCTAGACATTTTTCCATACGGTACTTATACTTAGTGATACATCCTTATTGAAAAATATAAGGTTATCGCTAATTTGATAACTCTTTCGACAATTCGAACTCTGTAGAGCTAATTATAATCTTTTTTTATACATCTTGCATATAATTAGAAAAGGATTTTGTCGCAGAATCGATCATGACTGCAGAGTTCATACAATTGTTTTTCAATAAACACAGATTTAAAACTGTATTAAAACAATATAAATAATTGCTTTGCAAATTGTTATAACTTATTGCTAATTGCACATAAAATACTAATAAATATTTCATTGGACGATAATAAAATGTGATTAGAGAAGTTCAATATTAAAGGAACAAAAAATTTATAAAATTCCTAATATAAAAAGCAATTTTCAATAGCTAAAAATCATGAATAAAAACGTGCCCCATACTTAGCCAAGAATTTGCTTACCCAGGTATGATTTCGCGGTTTGAGGTCCATATCAACAGGTCCTAATTCCATAAAGTTTCCAACTCCGCTGGAAGATTCGCCCGGTCCGCCCTGCAGCCAAATCATCAAGGGTCTGTCGTGATGCTTCCCCATTACTTCCGCCGTTGTGTAGTAAAGCCACCAAAACGTTTCCACGTGCTCGCGTATCTTCACGTAACCCCATTCTTGTTCTCCGTCGCCTACACCCTTTCGGCCTTGAATCAAAAAATGGAAAAAATTTGAACAATTAGTTAAATTATTAAATACACAAAGTTTCTGGTAATCTGATGAAAAATGCTTTTTTATCATTATTAACAATTAGTACCGAATATTTTTATTTATGTTTGGCCTAAAAATTATAGAGGGTGTACTTTTTCCCGCACTACTCTAGTACAGACGGTAAAATTTAAATAGATAAAAAGAACCGAATTATTTTGAATTTGTTAAAAAAATTGATTTTTTTGTGTAAGATAAGTTCCAAACAATAGTTTTTTTTTAAC
Organism: Eurytoma adleriae; assembly: GCA_900480045.1. NCBI lineage: Eukaryota > Metazoa > Arthropoda > Insecta > Hymenoptera > Eurytomidae > Eurytoma > Eurytoma adleriae. The sequence continues at coordinate 174,470 of UXGC01000197.1, forward strand.
CAACCTACTTATTCTATTTAATTATTTATTTTATTAACAAGATTAAATTTGAGCTACTCAAAAACGATTTACATACCGCTGACGAGCGAAACGAAAGCGAAGAGTAAAATCACTAAGGCGAGTTTCATGGTTGCACCGCAGCGCGCGATTATAGAGTACCGAACTGAGAAACATTGTATATTCGTTTAACATATATCCTTCGTTTATCTTATCGGCGCAGTTATTCAGGTGCAAATGTTAAAATGCAATTAAAAATTACACAATGCTGGTGGCGCGCGTCAATCCACTTTACGGTGAGCGCGTCCCTTGTCCCCCAGTCAAACGGCGATAATTCAATTACTGATTGAACTCGGCTTAATTTCGAGCAATTTGAATCCTATAAATTAGCGTCGAGAAGTCAGTGGATAAAAGAAAAGGAGAGATCTCATATCGATGCTCCAAATACAATGGCGTAAGATGTTTGAGTAAAAATTCAGAAAATTAATGGGCGGATCATTAATATCTTCGGACTTTTGTGTGTTTGCTTTCTAAAGAAATGTTTGATCTGATATTTTATCCACTTTGTAGCACACAGAGATGATGAAATTAAACTTCTTTTTCGCACACGATAAATTATCTTTCGTTTAATTTGATTTAGTAATCAAAAGTTTAATTTCGAGTCAGTTTGAAAGAAGGTGTCATTTAAATTTTCACGCGACAATTTTTGTTAAAAATTACCGGAGCGATGATTAAATCTAAAAAATCATACATATCGGATATTTCTTTGTATATTATTAGCTCGTTAATTCTTGTACAGTTACGTTTCAGCAATAAGTTAAATTGTTAAAATTAGGTTTTTATAAACACATCGTTAAATGTCTGCAATAGATAAGATAGTTCTGTATCAGAAAACAATTACAAGCAGCAGAAATCCGCAATATATTCCTTCAAGTTTGCCCACATCATCAATTATAATTATGTCTGTTTAAATATAATTATTGGAGATAAATCGATAAATAATCGAAGGTTTTTACCATTTATTATTTCTGTATACTTATAAATAAGATTACCTTTTTCTAAATACTACAGATAGCGCAGCTGCTCTTGAATAAAGTCTGTAATAATTAGATTAGTTCAAATAAAACTACCTTTTCTATTAAACCGGTTCTTCTAAAAGTAAATCTTTTCGTCTCTTCAACATTTCATTAAATAATTTCACAAAATATTTAAGAGAGTCAACTCAATTTTTCACGTTTTTGATGTATATCCATTTGTTATGAATATATAATAATAGATTAACATATTATGTTAAAAATTTGTGGCATCTACTTTGTAAATTTCAATTTTGCGATAGTTATTACATAAAAACCCTTATTTATACCGAGATATATTTTGTTACGGAGTGAATACTACTGCTTGTTTTTTGCAAACCGTCTAAGTGTCTGCAAAGATAATTGATAATTTAAACGAGGTTAATTAAATAACAAATAAAAAGGAATACAGAAATGACGCATGAATCTTGTATCTTTCTTTATATAACAAGCACGCTTCCTCTTGTAAATAAACATTATTATTTTCAGGTATACGTATTATTTAATCTAAAATAGATAGATTATAAATTAAAGCGAAATAATTTTTCACAACTGGTTTGCAAGCTGTTTTTAGTCTTATAAAACTTATAGTAACGCGTCTTCAAAATAAATGTTACGTATACCTATTACAATAAAATCTTATATTAAAAATGTCGCTATGATTCACGTGTATTTATTTTCAAATTAATAATCGTTATTAACAATTACAATTTAAAAAAAAAATACTAATTTTTTAACGGATGTTAAGTTTGTAAACTGTAGTATAGGTAACTGTAGCAAAATCTGTTATTTAACTTATCTAAAAAATAGTTATCTAATCTATGCTTTAAAAAAAATACCAATTGTCATAATTAGTAAGCAATTTATTGAATATATTACATGCAACTCGCTAAGCAAAGGAAGTGGAACGGTTTTTGGAGCTATACTTAGGGTGCGTAGATTTAAAAAATTTTATTGTACAAAAATTACTTTCTTTAACTTAAAAGTTGGAAGCGTAAAATAGTACAAGAGAAAAGGTATTTATATGATTTACTGAAGCCAGAAGGTAGCTATAATTACTTACGCTAAGTGAAAGCAAAGGAAGTAAAAAGGAATTTGAAAGCTTACCGCCGCACATGCAGCGGTGCGGCAACTCACGCGCGGGTTCTTCACAGCTGATTTTGAATTTAAAGCGGGATTATCTTATTGATTTTAATGTATAAAATGAAAACAAAAAGAATTTTATATTTTATAAACTTTCATACTAACTATAAATTATAATTGAAGGACAATTGCGTAGATGACTTACGAGAAAGTTTGCTATAAATATTAAAAATTTGAATTGTAAAACATTGGAAACCTTAGGAAAACCAAGTCGTACGTATGACGATAGTATGCTCTTTTTGGAGCACCGGCGCTCCAGATATATCACTTTCGGTAAATCTATTGTCATTCCTGCCACCGCGCGGACGCCGCGGTCCCGCGGCGCCGTACGTATATGCGGACTAGATTCAGACATCGATTTTATTGTTGTTCGAGCACTCCTCCACTAAAGTGGCGTAAGTTCCTTTAATTTTCTTTACCTCGAAAAATGCATTAACTTCTTTTCCTCTTCAAAACAATAGCTGCAGGTATACAAGTTGACACCTCCGATTGTCATAACCTGCAAACTCCCGATTGTTGCACTGTGAGTGCATAGAACGTAAGCTTGCAGGCGATGGCAACCGAACGTCAAAACAAAAATTTCGTTCACTTTTATAGGTACGCGATACGCCCCTTTTGAAATTTTATTGATTCGTTGTCCGCTGATGCAAGACGAACGATCGTTCGTTTTCGCAAAAAATGATTTGTGTTAACATTGAAGTGCATTTTTTACCAAAACGTAAGTCGTACGATATGCAAAAGAGGGGAAAAAAGTGCAAATCCCGAGGGTCAGGTGGTGATGTGGCAGAAAAGCGGCATTAGCGCTTGCGCGACTGAACGCGACGCAGAAGAAAAAACGCATAAATGTGCGCCGAATCCGATAGTGACGTCCGTAGTCAAACTACCAGCCCAAACATTCGTCGGCCCCTCGCTCCCCGCCAGTGACTTACGGGCGCGATTATAAGCTTTATCAGCGAAATTATAATGCAACCACTTGCTAATTTATGCTCGAGTGACTGACTAATGACTCAGTTGTCTTCCGCAGCCAGACGGTGAACAGTCATGTAGATTTGAGCTTCTCCATCTGCCAAGGAGAGAGCAAGCGAGTGCTGAGCTTCCAGACTGACAGCCTAGCAGCAATACAAAATGTCAAAAGAAGAAGAAGATACATCAGAGGGGGGCTGCCAGCAGCCAGATTCCGAGCCTTCTTCATGGGAAGTTTTGCGAGACCTTTGCAGGTGTAACTTGGAAAGCTTTAATACGCATCAAGATGAAAATAGTCTAAGGATTAAAGGTGCACTGTCGGTGATATTGGATACCTTGGAGGAACTCAAACCCCTTTATAAAGAAATAACTGAAATTGCTCCTCTCTTTGATTTTGACGAGAATGTACCTGGAAATGGATATAGGAGTTTCCTTATTCTTGTGGACAGATGTATTGAGCGGACTATAAATGCATGTCGAGAGTTGAACACCCAAAAGGATTCGGTACTTTTTAGGAAGAGTTATCATGCAAAGTTCGTTTTATTGATTATTAAATTAATATATATTCAAAGAAGAATTATTAAATTATGTCTTATATTATTATTTTTTGTATTATCTACAGAGAAATTGAAGCCTATTCGCAATTAATATCATCACTATGTACCTTCTTCCATCACTTGAAAACTTTATATTCATGGAGTGAACGTATGGAAGATGGCACATATTCTTTGTTTCCTGCAGAAGAACATAGTCCGCAGGAGCTTTTCAAACAAGCTGAGAATATTAATCAGTATTGTTTTTATGGTAGATGTATAGGATTTCAGGTAAACATTGATTTGATTAGGCTGCAATTAAATTGTTCAAAACAACATTTATTTCTATTTAATAGTTCTTTTTCATCTTTATTTTTAGTTCTGTGAAGGTTTGAGAACTATTTTAAAGGTGGTCACGGTTGGAATGGCATCATTTAGTGAACTTTATTATGCGAATGGGTCTTTATTGGGAAGGTGTTCTAATTCTCTCAAATATGTAATGGATCCTGAAGCTAGAGCTCGCCGGATAGTTACTGTATCTCAGTATGCAGATATTTCTTTTTGTCAAACATTTTGGCAATTATCTGAACATGGTATGTTACCAATATTGAAAGAATAATCATTTATTTGTAGAAATTTAATAGAAAATGCTTAGTCAACATACTTTTAGAAACATATTTTAGAGAAAAACTTACATTTTATAATAATTTATTAAATTGATTCGTATATTATTTTAGATTTACTTCATAGTCTGCCACAAATAGTCAGGCCAAATTTAGCTATAAATCAATTAATATCTATACCACCAGAGGAATTGGAATATCCAACAGTGACTGGTTCAATTGTTAAAATTCCCATTCCTAACAGTCATATCGGTAAAAAGCCAGTCCATGTGAGGTTGCTAAGCTCCAAACGGAGGATAGGCATGGCAAGTCTAATCTGTCAATTGCTTGGTTAAAATATTTTAATTTTAGCTTTATGCAATTAAATTAACGAGGTAATAATCAACTATTTTACGACTATTTTACTACTATTTTAGGTAGGCTCGGGCAGCGCAAAGGGTCAGCTGGCAGAGCAAAGCGATTGCCTGCTGTTCCACTGTCACGGTGGTGGCTTCGTTGCACAAAGTTCGCGTTCGCACGAGGCCTACTTACGCACATGGACCACTGAACTCGATATACCGATAATCAGTGTTGACTATAGTTTGGCTCCCGAGGCACCTTATCCACGTGCTATCGAGGAGATCTTCTATGTTTATGTCTGGGCTCTGAAGCATGCTTCTTCGCTTCTTGGCAGCACCGCCAAGAAAGTCATATTTATCGGTACGTCTTGTTTTAAACATCATTCATAAACACGTCGTCCAAACTGATAAAAACTTTTAATAATTATACTGTTACGATCGAACCCTCCAGCTTCGATTATCTAGTGCTTAACGATTAAAAAGACTGAGAAAATATTTACATATGTGGTTCCGGTTATCACTTTTATAGACATGGGTGACGTTGATGCGATCGGAAATAAATACTACACATGAAGATGTGTAATAATCCCGTTGACTGTACTTTATTTCGTAATTGCAAGTCAGCATGTGGAGACGGTATCAATTATTCCGTATCCTCATATTTCTGAATTCGCAAACTTTGTTATATAATTTGAATTAATGTCTATACACGGGACGAAACAGCACAGATTCTGACTAATTTACATTACTTATTTCATGCCATATTAATAATGTTGATTATGTCATTATAATATTTAACTCATATAATTATTGTATTAAAGGTGACTCGGCTGGTGCAAATTTAAATTTAGTGGTAGCAATAAGATGTATAGAAATGGATATTAGACCGCCTGATGGAATGTTCGCGGCCTATATCCCAACACTCGTTGAATATGTTCCATCTCCGGCTCGTTTACTCTGCCTTGGAGATCCTATATTACCTTTTGGTTTTATGATGCGGTGTCTAAAAGCCTACGCTGTCACCGATCCTGAAAAAGACCCGTGGTAAATATTTATTTCGCATTAATATTTCGCATTAATATTTCGATATCGATATTTTTTCTATATTTTCGATTGGAAAATGTTTTAAGGGAAGATGCAACAGATGCACTTTTCGAAATGGAAAAATCCGACACTGAATCGTTTGCAGAAGTAAGCGAAAGTGACTTAATAGCCTTAGCTCTGAGCCCTACGGGTGACGAAGATCAAAATGCTCGGAAGTTGGCTTCTTTGCCTTCTGATTCTACTTTGAATTCCGTTAGCTTAACCGAGGTGGACGCGGTTCAAGGTTGGTATCTCTATTTAAAATCTTTATTATTGCACTGCAACTTGCTTAGATTTTTGCCGCCACATTCATTACTCACACTTTATTATTCATATAAGGTACTGAAAATTCATTAGAGGAATCTAAATCTCAAGAGTACATAAAACGATTTCTAGATATGTACAGAAATTCAAGGCTTGGATCGTCTGTACCAATTTTAAGTAGTGCCAAAGATGCGGAGACAAATGGAATAAACAATACTAAATCCTGGTCATTCTTTGGCTGGAATTCACGAAAAGACAATAATAACACTGCATCACGGCATTTAGAATTGCCGAGCGATAAAAGTCCTGTCGAACAATTTGTATTTACCGTACCCAAAGATCCTTATTTAAGTCCATATAGAACTTCCTGTACATTATTAAAGAAGCTTCCACCGATAAAAATATTAGTAAGAATTTACCTAATAATTTTATAATTATTTATTAAGATTAATGAAATTTTAATGCTCACTAAAAATATATATATTTGTAGACTGTAGAATTAGATCCGTGTTTAGATGATTGTATCATGTTTGCGAAGAAACTTAAACGTTTGGGCAATTCCATTGACTTAGATATAATCAGCGATTTACCTCACGGTTTTCTTAATTTAGTAGCTGTAAGTATTACAGTTTCGTACATTTCTCAATTGTTTATCTTTAAATTGATGTTTTCAAGATTTTAATTCTTTTCTACTTTTTAGGTTTCAAAAGAAGCGCATGAAGCTTCGATGCTTTGCGTAAAAAGAATACGCGAATTATTGGAAGCATAACAAGAATAACGTTAAAGACAAACCTGCAAATAAAGAATCATTGTTAATTAATGCAAATATAAAAGAAGAAGAAAATATATGTAAAAGTGTGAAATTCGACGTATATATATATAGTCGATTACGTGACAAAACGAAATTCGTCCAATTAATACAGATCTTGATTCATGAAAATTTTTTTGCATTATATCTCAAACATTTTTTATGATGTACAAATTTCGCTTTTTACTAATCTACAATAATTGTAATATGGACTTTTGCACAAGACAGGAATGTATTATCTTTGTTACAGCACTGACGCAAAATGATCATGTACACTGATTAACGGGGGTCCAATGACACTTGTAATTTGTATTGCGACGCTTTCGCTTTTAGATACCTTTTGCAACGAATTTCAACAATATACTTTTCTTGCACGATTTTATATTTTTGTGAGTTAGGTTTATTCTTAATTTTTATAAACTTAAGAAGTTTTTGTGGTGTTTTCAATCAAGGTGCTTCATTGTAACGGTATCGACTTACAATTAAAAGATTATAAAGTAATTTTAAATTAGAGTTTATAAAGGAGGAACGGATTTTCTTAAGTTTCAAGACTGAAGCAAAAATAATCGTTTTAAATTATGTTTCGCTTATGTAGTGACGTTATTTTTTGAAAACTAAAATTCAAAACAATTTATTTTAGAAATTCAAATTTAATATAGTGCACGAGAAGCCGACGAGTAATGTACATTAATGAAGATTGTAAATGCAATGATATTTAGATATATACGTAGGCAATTCATATATAAATTAATTTTTTTATTCCCTTATATGTACATAAGAATATGATCTTATAGATTTTTTATTAAATTTGCACGAAAGATGTAAATCCGTTTAATGAACATCGAACGGTTTAATAAAAAGAAAACGAATCTTAATATGTCCATAAACAATCGCAAAGGCCTTTTGTTTAGTACCTGTCGTTCGATAAAACGAAAGAAAATACATGAATTTCACACTTCTGTGAATATACCAATCAATGTAAATGGTTTATTGTTTATCGCAATTATTTTCATCCAAATAAAAAATTTACTGATTTTTATATATATAAAAAAAAGAAAAAAGGAATGAGTAAAAAAGCTTGCTAACGACCTGTTCCAAAGGAAATGTATTTAAATCTTTGCAGTGATTTTATATATAGTCTTGCCCTTTTGTTATTTTTCTGAATTGTGTTGCATAGAAAGGCCTCTAGTACCAATTTGTCTTTATTGTTTAGACAATGATTGGTGCGGTAAACAGTAGTATATTCTGGATGCTTTATATTCTACTTACTCCTTTCTTTTCCAAGGATCTCAATGATAAATTTTGTCATGGAATTTATTTATGTTAATAAACAAAACATTTGTTTGATAATTGCTCTTTCTTTGTTAAATTTATATATATTTCTTGCGTGGTGTTATAAAAAAATTAAATGTTTTATAACGTCCGCATGCGATTTTTTTTTTGCTGAAAATGTTTTCGATTTCTACAAGAGTGGTACTTTATATGTTGATCATGTTTCTTATAAATTTATTAAAAATCATGATGCCTTACTTCGTTTAATTATTCTATAAGTAAGTGTAATGTTAAATTCTGTGAAGCCAATATACCCCATAGTCTTCAGTAAAATAATTTGCATATTTGAAAACGGAGGAAAATCAAGTCAAATAAATATTTCAATATTTATGCATCAAGCTCTAATGAAATATTTTAAAAACAAAAATACATTTTCTAGACTGTATTCTTTTTTTAGTAATTGAACATTTGATAAAGCAATTTCATTTTTACTGCTGAATGTAAGATAGAAAAAATACCTATGTAAATAAAGGATTTATTCAGATGATGTTTTGCATATGAATTATTGAATACCTACAAACTGTGGATCATTAGGCAAAATGTGAAAGGGTGTAATTGTTAAGGTGAAATAATGTATTCTGATATTAATTGATGAATGTTGGTCAGTTGAAGTGCGCAATTCTGATCTAATGATAAAGGAATCTACTTGATAAAACGTTTGAATCACTTTTAATGCAGTTAACTTTTTTCGTTTCTACAGGTGTTTTTGTTTCTATTATGCTTATGTTACACGTTGATACGCAATGAACAACAACGCCGGTTGCAGGACTAAAAGGCGTAAGTTTCAAGCTTTATTTTTAGTACAAGCTAGAAAATACTTTTATTGAATACTTCTTTATGCGTTGTCTCTTTTTTACACGTTACAATACATTTTTCATACTAATTAGTATACTTCGCTGTATTCGAGTGCGCAACTGCAAACGACAATTAAAGAATTATGATACTCGAACGATTGGAGTCTCATCGAAGCGCAATTATTTTTTACAATAAGTAGATTTTGTCATGACAATGGCATCTTTTGCTAACATTTTTGGAATGAACACGATTCTATGATGAAAATTTTCTTTTTCTTTGTTACTTTGTTCTCTTATTATCTATACACAAGCTGTACACGCATCGAATTCGTAAGGCTCACTAAATATCGCACTTATTTCAGTTGTGGTAATGTTGCAAATCGACTCACGCGTAACGCTATCACAGGCTACTGCTTAAAAGAATCCCATAAATAATTAAATTGCAAATGGTCTTGGATTTTCTACGTCGTGGAGAAGACTAGATTTTTGAAAATTCGATAACAATACATCACAAATAAAAAGGAATTCGTTAATAATATAATGGTAGAAATAATCATAGGAGCTGGAATAAAAAAATCATTATTTAAATAATCTTAGTAAAGATTACTGTTAAATTTATATCCATATTTGTATCAATGTTTCTTCGAAAATATTTAAAAATTATTGTAGCAATGGAAAAAGTATTTCGGAATTTTTCTCTTAACTTGTTTATGCTCTTTAAAAAAACTGTACAATTTGAATTTTTATTTCATTAGCTGATGTATAATTATTAACAGGATTCTCTTTAAATCTCACGAAATTATAAAAAATTAACAATAAGTTACGAAACATCCTATGACAATATATCAATTGTAAAACCTGCACGATATGTTTCAAACGAAGAAACACGGTAAATAAAAATTGGCTAAAAAATTGTTCCTAATTACGTACTTGACGATGCTTTTTCTACTATTCATCTACTCACTACAGATAGTCCTTATATTTACATAATTGACTACCGGCTTTCACTCCTATTATGTTTTTTTTTCTTCCAACGCAGAAACATTCCTGTCCGTTAACGGACGTACAATTTTAGGGACAGTAATACTTTGGTGCTTGACGTGTGCACTACTACACGTAGAAAAACGAAAACAAGCCACATTAATGATTCGACCTATACAAAAAATATACACATCAATTACAATATGTGTCATGAATAAATTTCAAAACTATTTCAGTATAATTCACTAATAAAAAAATCATGATTAACACGCGATCGATACTTTTTTCTTACACTATTGCATTTTAAACACGCGAAATCGATTCTCCGCGTTGAATTAGCTTCTGTAATTGTTTTCTGTAGATGCACCATACGAGCGAGTTCGCACCAACATTTACATTTTAAATTCGTGCGTTCAATATTCTTTTAACGCGTCGATTAAAATTTCAACATTAATTGCAATATGCAGTGTCAGTGTCATTATTCTCTTGTAAATTTGTAGTTATTATTTCTCAAAAAGCATTTGAAACAAAAATTGCTACCGTTAAAATATCGATTGACAATCTTGTACTTTCGGGTAGACATATTTAAAAAGCGATCAACTTGTCAAAAAACTTTCAAACTCTTATTCGTTTGGATCAGCAACGTGATATTATAAATCATGTTCGAAATCTTTATAAGGGAGTTTACTTAAGATGAATAATAACATTAAAATCCATTGATTTTTCATTTATCTCTGACGATTTATATAAATTATATCTTTCATGAATTTAAAAAATATTGTATTCCAACAGTAAACAATTAAAATTAGACACTGAAAAATTATAAAAAATTTTTTCATTACCATAGCGATTTTTTTCTGCGTTATAAATATTTAACATGCAAATAAAATTGGCTTCAAATATAAAAGAAGTAAAAAATTATCCGATATTTCTTTTACAAAATCGATATCTAACATCTAAAATAAGTCTCAGTCAAGAATTCTGAAACTTATTTTTTCATATTTTGAAAATTCTGATAAAATTGATTATGATACAAATAAATAATTTGTTAAGAAACTTCCCTAATTTGGTATTTCATAAGGTGCCGCAAAATTAATATATTTAATCATTTTACTATTTACAGATTTTGTTCTAGTAGATTAAATTGATTTTGCTTTACATCTGGTAAAATTTAAGTAGAATAAATTTGAATATTATAAAAAAATAATTGATTTTTTTTATAAATTTACTTCAAATTTTTCGATCAATTTTGTTATTCTGAATAAATTTCCATTATATAATATTTTCTTGAAATAAAATTAATCGTAGAGCATAGATCCAATAAATTAATAAAATTGTATAATTTAAGTATCATCTAAAATGTGCACGCAAGCTTCGCTTATTCAGACCAAAAATTCGAGACATAGAATTAAACCTCAATAGGATATAAAAATCTCAGCTCCTAACCGCAAGAATAATCAGGACACCATAGGAAAAGCTCGGCGCGGCCCACCCATGCATATCACGTTGCTGCGCAGTGATAAATGTAAAGGAGCGAGATAAAGAGAAAAATGAAGACGGGAGCTCTACAGAGCTATCAACCTCGATCTGCACTTGGACCAGCGCTCCAGCAACTTTTGCCTTTCCTCGAGCTGCTGATCCGAGAGATTCCTGGGCAATCCGCCGGTTCCGGCCTGGCCGGACTTGAGTTTGCGCGGGTCGAGATTTGCTCCAAGATTCTGTACGCCCTTGGCGAATTTGGAAAACGGCGATAGTATTTCCTTGGCCGTCGACGTTACTGGTGATGTGACGTTAGCGATATTCGACTTTATCGATTTAAGAGCGGACTCGCTTTGCGATGAGCTAATCGACAAAGTCAGGTCCTGTTCTGATGTTGAACGCTTCTGTGATCGCGCTCCACTCTCGGTTTGCAGTGTATTATTCTATTAAAAGACAGCATATCAAATAAATTATGCATTTTCTTTCTTAGTACTATGGGTGATTATTAATATTATTTTATTATATTATTTTATTAGTATTATCAAAATTAATTTAAAAAGGAAAGAACTGGAAAATCTTACTTTAGATAAATTACCGCCGTCAGGTACTGTCTGACTATCAACTTCGCCTGAAGAGTGGCTAATATTTTTTGGTAAATTCAGGGATGACGGTGGAATCATCTTATCATTTGAAATCGCGCTGAAACTTTCTACAGTCTGGATTGTGATTTCAGGTGTCGTTGCTACATTTTTCTGCGACGACGTGTCTGAACCGTTGAGCCTTGAATTCGATGATATCTATGAAGAATGTCGTAGACAAAATTAATGACAATCTTGTAAGGAAAACAAAATATTTATATGTTAAACTAAATGAGAATTTAGTCAATCGATTATCCAATTTCCTTACTTCTTGATTGGATCCATTGACACTGGAGCCAGCTACATCGAGGTGCCCCTCGATCTCCTTACCCTCCTCGTCGACGTCATTATTTACGCCCATAATAATACCGATCGTAGGAGTGTATGTGTCCATGATTTTCTTGTGATGATGATAGTCCACAGGTTGCTCAGTCTGAATGGGGATCATGTCGACGTTCTCCTCAGTGTCGGTGCTGCTGTCGTCATCGCCACTGCTCTCAGCTGTTTTTCCGTGCTTTTTACCTGATATTTCACGCTTGCCTAACGTGAAAGTCGGCTTGATACCATCGACGATCTCCGATTTCCTGCCGATGCTTTTCGCTAGGTCCATTGGCCTCTTTGACGCTAGGCTGTGACTCAGCTTGTTTAGTTTGCTGAACTGCTCTGTCATGTTGCTTAAAGCTTTCGTACCTATGAAAAAATACTTATTTTTAGTGTCTGATAGAATTATGCACAAAGTAATATAAATTTTAATGCAACTTTGGAAAAGCTAAATTTTTCCGAAATGCATTAATATTACAGGTAAACCATCAATATTACAGGTAGTCGTTTATTATAAAAAAAGTATTTAATTATATAATTTACCTGCGCTTTTTAAGGCGTGCAACTGCGTTTCAGATACATTTCTTGTCAATGAAGGAAATGATGCTATATCTAAAAGGCCAGTGTGTCCTTTATCGTTGACAACTTTACTCTTTCGTTTGTCAAGAGTTACATTCATGGCTATTGGGACTTTTTGCATACCCATAATTTCCATCGCCACGGAAATGGCTTCAGCTATTGCTTTTAATGATTCTTAAATAAAAAAAATTAATTAATACAACATAAAATAAAAGTATTTTATGCAACTCTGCTAATAATAATTCTATTCTTTTACCGATGGTTTCTTCTTCTGTTTTAATGACTATTGCCATATTATTGAAAAAGCGTAAATTTGTACTGCGGAACATGTGGAAGTATCCATATTCGTTTCCTACTTTATAATTTATCCTTATGCAGTAATAATTTTTATTTTTGAACAAGGACACTGTGCTTTCCGGCTGTCCACATTCAATCAAGACAATGTCCGAAAGTAATACTCTTTGGTAGTTAGTCACTTTGTCAATCTGTTCATCGTAGTCAGCTACATAATAACTATCTTTTGTCAAAATTAAAATACTGTCCATTTCTGTCTCGGTAGGATCTCCAGTTCTGTAAATTGCAAATATTTTTATAAGGTAAAGAAAATAATTCTGTAATAAAAAAAAACGTAAGTTTTAATAACAATTGTAATGCCTTACACTGGATCTGCATCGATTAATCCCCAGCTGTTCAGAATATGTTCAGGATTAGGAATAAGCAATTTTTTACAGTCTTCAATTAACAGTTTCACGTGAACAGCTGTTGCAGCATTATCCTCTTCTTCTGTTTTCTCTTGGAACATTTCTTCGCTTACAAGATTACCCAGCATAAGATCAATGGTGGCTTGTCGATAAACATCTTTGAATCGATTTAAGTAATACCTGCAATAAATAATAAGATAAAAGATATCCATCATAAATATCCAATGCAATTAATAAAATAAGAACATGATAATTAATCAAAATTTTATTAACACAGTTAATAAGAGTATGTGAAAAATCTATCTAACTATTGTTCTATCCAACAATTACGCATTGCATGTGCTAACATAAAAAAAGCCATGCCTGTAGCTTTGCAAGTGTTTTATATTCAATTCCAACTCATTTGTTAGCCTGGTTAATTGAAACTCTTCATTTTTAATTCAATAAAAAAAAACTGCTGCTTATTCAATAAACTAGCAAATTACGTAAGGCCGCAATCGACGCTGAAAAAACATAGAACGAAAAAAAAAGATTTTTTTTTCTGAAAAAGCTCAAAGCATTCAAACGAACCTTGCTAAATCAAACATGATATTGGCGTAAATAAATTCGGGATGTGTTGTAAGTTGGAGCTCTATGTTTGGTGGTTTCGCGGGTATAAGTTCTAGGCAGCAATTATCGAGAACATTTAAATAGTGCGACCAATCATCGTTCAGTTGTTCAAGGTCGATCGGATACCCTAGCAAGACATCGATCGCCGCCTGACGCATATCATCCAAAAAATGCTGCTGAATGTATCTACGATAAAATTAGAACACCTCTTTCAAGATTCGCGTCTTGCCAATTATTCTTTTTATCGATTGTTTGAGTAACTTTAAGTCGAGAAAAAAATGCTTGCTTTAATAATTAGACATTGAGAAAACGACCCACGAGTGTGTATAAATTGACTATCGAAATTGACTATCGAAGTTCAAAAGACACTCGATTTTTTATGGCATGTGTACAATCGTATAGAAGCATTTGATGCAATATGGCATTTTCGCTACTTTAAAGAGAAATTACCTATTAGCCGAATTCATTCCGTCTTTCATAAGTCCAGTGAATTTTCTTTCTCCTGTCCTTGTGTAGTCTCCCTAGAATAAAAATGACATGCAGTCACATTGTCGTTCAAACCCCAATTTTTAGAAATAAATATTTAGTAATGATATTTTAGAAATAGATTTTGAGCGAATTTCTATACCTTTAAAGCATTGGTGCCGGCATACTGTTTGCTGATTATATCGCCGTTGTTGGCCCAGAGTTGCTGGAAGGTCTGACGGATGTTGGCAGGCAGAGTACCGTCGGGTGGTATGAGACCGAGCTTCGAGAACTGTATTTCCATAACGGCCTTGCCCAGTGCCGTCTGTACGACGTTCGTCCGATCGAGGCAGTCGATGCAGTTTACGCGGAACACACCCTTTTGCATGCATATCGCGCCCTGTTTGTCGTGCCAGCAGTAGCCCATCTCCGCAATCACAGGCGCCAGCGCAGAGACCAAGAGAGTGACGTTCTCGAAGTGCATGCCACGACTGAAATCAAATGCATTGATGAAGAAATCTAATTTACAAAGTCAAATTTTACGGATTATGTTTTTCTTTTAATATTGCATAATTGTACAAAGAGTCTTTCATAAATGCTTACCAATATTCATGGAAATCAAATGTAGTGTAAGTAATATCGGGATTATTATAATTGAAAACATGATTACTGTAAGCTTCCCAAATTACACTTTCTTTTCCACTTTGCTCTACAAGATTCACGATACAGACAGGTCCGTAACAATCCAGTTCTTCTGCAAAGTGCTTTTCAAATGCAACTTGAGTTTCAGCTTCATCTGCAAAAAATATTTGTAAATATTTCTGTAATTTTGAGAATTCAATTTTTGAGACAACTTTAGTTTTGATTAAATATTGGTTACCCCGATCTATTCTAGGAGGTGGTTTGTATTTGTAGCCTGGCTGAGACCAATAAACTGGAACACTTCCGCGAACTTGAACAAAGGAGACTTGATGATCGTGATACCAAACTAATTGTTCTGTCTCAACATAATTAGCACATTTGCCATCTTCATCAACGCCTCGTCTTTTATACCTAAAATTATAGTTATATTAGAATTTCATAAAAACTATGTCAGTTATAGTTTTTTTCATTTTGCAAAAAAATTAATTCATCTCATACTGCTTATATTATTTTAAGAAATTACCTGGTTCCTGCACGAAATCGACTTCTTCTTGATATGATGGCTAGATTAAAAATTTCATGTAAAGGTTGACCATCAAATCCTACTTCTACTTGACATTTTTCAATTTGAACATAGCCTTGTATTATCGGTAAAATCCAACAATCGGCCTTTTCAGTCTGAAATTAAAAAATGTAAATAAGAAAAATAAAAATAAAAGTAATTAGACGATTATTTTTAGATATTTACATTTAAATTAATGACATCCTGTAACATATACTTGTTCCAAAAGAATCTGTCATCAACCGTTTTCCAGATGGCCAATTTTTTGCTAGTTTCCTCCTTTTGAGATTCCTTTTCACATAGCCTTTGCAAACTATTAGTGATATCTTTAGTCCGGCAGAAGAAAAATGAATCTGTCTCAGTAAAGATCTTATTCAGTTCTTCGAGTAATCGCCTATCAAACCTTTCTTTATCCTTGACACCAGTTCTTTTAGTAACTGTTGATTTGACCTGAGATGTGGCAAGTGCAGCAGCCTGTTGAGTTGTATTCTTGATTGTGTTTGTAGCACTTTTAATAGATCCCCAAGTTTTGGCAAAACCAACTCTTTGGGAGTCGAACAGACCACCGCTACTTGGCTTTTTCTTGGGAGCACCATACTGATGCTTTGCACAAGGCAGGAGGCCGATGTCAAAGTTTTCTGAGCCAAGGTGAAGAAAAGCAACTGATTTTATTTTAAAAACTTCATGTCCACCTTGAAGTTCCCCAGCTGATGCTACTTCCTTAATGAGCATCAAACGAGTCTCCAAAACACTGGCCTGCTCGATTTTTCCAACGATTCCATAGAATAGGCCAAGGCATTCCAGATCGTTTGCACTTGCCCATTCCCAATCTGAAAAATTATACATTATTAATATAATAAATAAACAAAATATAGATTTATCAAATAGTTCTATTTAAATAAAAATAAGCATAGAAACATGTCTATTCTTTATCATTAAATATTTTTGTAAATTAAAATGTTTCTAAATAATTATTGGGTAAAAACATTAATGACGTAGTTTTTAAAAAAATTTTAGTGTCAATTTTTTTTGCGAAAAAGAGCGTACAAATTATAATTTTTTGTTTATTTTGCACTAAATTTTATTGCATAAAAGTACGGGACTAAAAAGAGTACGTTGACTTATTTATCGAATCTTCCCGACAGTTCACTTAGTCACTGGAATTCCATCAAATTTTTATCAGCCACGATGCTGAATTATCAAACAGCGGCCCATTGACAAAAAAATTTACCGGGTTCGATAGAGGACGTGTGAATTTACCCGCTGTTGGATTACGACAAGAAAAACAACTCGTACGTACATTGCAAGGATATTGATTGACCCAATTGTACTTAATCACGATCGAAGAGCGTCGCGCGCGTTTTCTCTTATGTCAAAAGGATCCCCATTCATGAAATAGGCGGTGGGCGGCCGCGCGTGGTTGTACGCGCGCCTTCGCGTCTTCCATCCCGCGAATTTTTTTCGATGAATGAATACATCTTTCTTTCAAATATTTTTCTCAAGAATTGCGATATGCGGTGATGCAATACTGTGAGTACAATTTTTAAAAATACTTAATTTCTTTTTTAAACAATGGCTTTTATTGAAGAAAATTTTTAAATGAAAATTTTAAATGTCGCACAGTTGTTCAATATTGAAAATTGCTTAAAAGGAAAAACTGAAAATAATACGTTATTAAAAGTATTGTTATAATTTTCGCCAATTACATTTAAATATAGGTTCTTATCGTTCAAATTAACCAGAATAATTTAGATAAACTGTAAAGTATTTATAAATAATAAAAAAGCTAAAAGTAAATAGTAAACGCATTTCGTAAACTAAAGTACATATCGATTAGAGACAATAATTTATTAATAATCTATATTATTAAGTGCAGGAAGAAAGTAAATCGAGCATTTAATTGTTTATGTAATTAATATAATCCAATTAGGCATAAATAAAACAAAAAGCATTGTTTATAATAAATGTGACAAGGTTTAGCAGTTGGTGGAAGATAATTGCCGACGCTAATGAAAATTGATTTTTCGTTTGTCCAATTATCTATTTTTCCGAATGTCGATTTGACTAAAATATGTAGAACATTATTATCGCTTTTGCGTAAAGAAGATCGAAGTTCTTTAACAAAAATAGAAATAAATGAGGCGAGTCTATACCTAGACAATTGCGACTGAGCAAAGGTGAAGGACCTAGATTTAATTTTTTATTTAACACTATACGCTATTACTTTGTATGTAGCTTTCAGTTTGTTGCTATTTGCGCAACGCATTAAAGACGTTCGTAATAGTAAAGATTTTTTTTAGAATTTTTCACGTATTTTTATACATTTTATAATAGACTTTTCTTTTTTGTCGAAACACTATACGGCTAGACGTAAAAGTCCATCAGTGTAAGATTAAAAGGTATAGCTTATAATCGTGTCAGGCACTTGTAGGACGTCTAAACGATAAAGAGAGAGCATAAGATTGCATTTTTTTAAACACGTCCTTTTTTTGTCGAGTTCAATTATTTTTTATCATTCAATTTTCCAACCGTGTTTTTAATTAACACTTAATATAAAAAAATAGAAAGAAATACTATTATTATATTATTATCATTATTATTGATTGGCTAATGTTAAATTTATTAAAGATTTTTAAATTTTGCATTTCATTATTAAGAATTAATTTTAAGATTTCGTTATTATGAAAAATTCAAATTGTACCCTTTGTAATTGTTTTGTTAGCAGTACAACTCCATTTTTAGCGGTACAGTTTCATTCCTGCCTCGAATTATCATAATTGCTTTTGCTAATTACGCTAATATATACATATACATGTAAATGGCAACACTCATGCCATGCATTTAAGCTATTCAATTTATCTCCTGAATAAAAAATCAATAAAAAGGAAAACACGTTCAATTGATAATGACAATTAATTAATAACATTATTTGTTATTTAATAATTCTAGAAAAAAAAATAAAATTATTAAAATATTAATGTTAATTTTAACAAATATTCGAAAAATAACAAATTAATAAAAGTTTTTAAATTACATTGGTCCTTACACAATAAAATACCCGTAACAATATTTTTAAGTAATGTTTAATTGAGAAACATGAAGGTGAAATTATTAATGTTGTTACTCAGGATTCTTAGAAAAAAATCTATAAAACAATAGTATATATAAGTACTTATAATATCTTCTCTTCTCTTAATAAATAAATATTAATTTATAAAAGTAAATTTAATAAGTTAATTGTACAATTTTCGTGGCCACTGTAAATATCACAAAAATTTGTATTTAATTATGCAACTCCAAATGCATTCAATATTTATAGATTCGCTCTACATATAACTTACCAGCAAAGTTATAAAACGAGACAAGAATAAGTTGTAAAATAAAGAGGAAAAGCCCGCACCAGTGTCAGACACGGTGTAAACATTGATTTTCAGTTCAACTCCTTTCACAACATTAAGAAAGAGTGAACGTCCCGCGAGCGCGCAACTCCTCTTTTTTAAAAAAAAAAAATCTAAACCCTGTCGTGACTAAACAGCATCAATTCTGAATCATCGTCGCTTAGCATTTCGATCCACCGAAAGAATGAAAACATTTTTGCTTAGGATTCACTGGCGCGCGGGACTGCACTCGCGAATTCTAGGTCAGTTTTAGGCCGAGAGTGACAACCCTAACCCCGGTATAAACAAAGGGTCCGCCCCCTCACGCCTCGATCCCGATAAAACGAGAGAGAGAATAAAAAGAAAAGGCAGCGGTCGAGAAAATAACACAGAGGAAGGTGGCGGAGCGGTAAAGCGGTGTATTGACAGCTCGTCGGAGCGTGCAAGTAGCAGACAGCAAATAGAGAGGCGGAGCGTAACAAGTATGAAAGGTGTGTATCAGCGCGATGTTGCGCGACGATGATGTTGATGATGACGATCGTTACCCGACTTGGCGGCGAACTCGCCCGTCTGCTTGTCCCACCAGAGGCTGTGGCTCTCCTTCACGAAGATGAAGTGGGTGTCGCTGCGGAAGAGCTCCATTCGGTGGCTGGTACACGGGCCCGCGACATGAGACGCCTCGCCGCGCCAGCTCGCCTGTACACACCGTACCTCCTTGGTCTACTCGGGTAAGGTTCGCACTGATGCCAGCAGCCCGCGAAGAGACGACAAAGGAGAGAGAGCACGGCCCGCGATTGATATCGTCCCTCCGCTAAAGCTGCGCGCGCATGTATATACCAAGACTGACCGTCACTCACTGCCTTCTCGCGCCGATGTGTATGTATATAAATATATTATTGGAGATTTGGAGTGTTCTGTATAATGTAGACTCATCATATTCATAGGGGGCAGCGGCTGACGTAAATGTACGGCATTTTATATCGCTTCTTGTGGGTGGGTACGCTGACCGTCAGCAAAAGTGACATTTAAACTCTTTCAGTGCGATGTACTTTATAAACTGATACATTTATTAGTAAAAATAATAATTTAGATGTATTTTATACGTTTAATTTAGTTTGTTAAATAATAAACATAATTTGGTTAATTTCGTGTTATTTTTTATTTAATCAGTTACTAATAACAGTGCACTTATTTTTTTACAATTGTTTCAGTTTACTTCCGATTGCTCCAAAAATTTTGACCTGCACCTGCGGGGGGTGCTATATAACCTTGAAGTCCTCCCTCCAGTGCTTAGTCTAGTGTCAATTGATGCAGCTGCAAGGCGTCAGGTCAGGTAGTTGGCAGACGTTTACAAACGTAACCTCTAAAAATCGTAAGTAAACAAAGCGAAAAAAAAACAAATACTTTGTGCGTGAAAATAAATAACAATATTCTAAAAATTTCAGTGTTGAAAAAAAAGAAGAACCGATTTAACAATGACAACTTCGAAAGAATTGAATATTGCAAGAAAAACGCTCGTCGCATCGTTAGGAGACAATGCCAAATTGTATTTTGATAAGATGAAGTTGTGGTTTCAAATGAAAACCACGAAAGAAGAGTTTGATTTAGAAGCTAGAAGTATAATGACAGAAGATCAAGTGCATTTGCATAATGAATTTTTACTGTGTCTGTTCAATAAAGTAAGAGGTTTGGTAGTGTCTGCTCCACCAAGAATAACAAAAATGAACAGCACTCAGAGCAATGCACAAAGTACCAAAGAGAAGAGACTAAGATTAAAAAGAAAGTATAGATCTGACAAATCGAACTTTGAACCTGCCGATGTGTATGCAGAAGTTTTGAGTCAAGCATCTTCACCAGTGGGAGATGAACCTATAGGTGCTAATCGTTCGAGTGCTCAGGAGCTAGTGCTTCCCGATCGAACTTTTGTCCTAGCCAGATTGATGTTAGCTGCTTGGGAAAATAATATGGATGGAGCTGAAGACAATACTGCACACATTATCATAGCTGCTACTCATATTTTCTTGAAAAATATTTTGACAGCTATGATCACTAGAAGGAAAGGATTTTGTGTTAGAGATGAATCTTTTATTTTCAACATTGGAGAGACAGTACCAAGTTCATGGAAAAGAAACACATCGTCCATAATTGAAGAAGCTAGGTTTAACAACCCAACAATGGTTGCAGATCCTGCTGGACAGATGCCTTGTCCAAAAATGAGCATTGAAGATGCTGAACAGGCAATGGCTTATGCCTTAGCTTGCTCTACGCAAACTTTGGTACCAGTTCCTCCTTCTATAAGTATATTTGATTTACAACAAACTTTAAAAGTGCATAAGAATCTTGTTAGTAATCATACAATTTATGCAACTAATAAGGAACGACTCTTCACATATAATACACATTCAACAAGAGAAGATTTAGAAGCACAGAAACTGTTATCATAATTTTAAGATATTTTTGCAATAAGTAATGTAATTAGTTTATTATTTAAAAGAATCATTATTGTATTATATTTTTTCTAAATAAATTGTTATTTTTAAAAATCTTGTATTGCTTTATATTTCCTACCTCAAATAAAATTTTATTTATGAATTTACAATATATTCAGAAGTGTATTAAATATATTTTATTTCCATTTTACAGTTTTTTAAAAGATTTGAAATAGATTTTGATATTGAATATCTATGTATGTATATCCATGTAATGATATAGATGTTCATATTAGTTTTTTAATAATTTATGGAATAATTGTAAAAAAGTGAATCTTACTATGAAGATCACGTTTTTTAATTAATGTGCAACATTTTTATGCTTCTGATACCAATATAATGTAATTCAAAATATAAGAATATAATTATTTTTATTTTTTTTATAAATATGAAAGTACAATATTATCTTAAATTATATTATACAGAAATTGTAAAAAAATATACAGTTTAAAAATGAATTTGCACTAAATTTTAAATGTACCAATTTAAATACTACATTAATTTAAAGAGGGTATTTAGTAGCAAATGAATCTTTCATCAACTTATTTACGTTCATTGTCAGCGTAGTACACAAAATTAATAAAACTTTTTCTTTTTAATCTAAAACTATTATCAAAATCAAGTTGTTTCGCTTATATTCATGGGTTTAATCACTGTTTTATGATGTTCACTGAAGCTTTAATATAGTAAACATTCATTGTACTTAAAATCCCTTTGTAATTGTTATTTATCGATGTATCCATTATTTTACACTTAGTCGTTTATTTATCAGTAAATTTTAAAAATTAAAAAATAACATTATTTCATAAATAACTTCCTATATCAGTTATGCTTGATGAACATGAGCATCATCAGTTTCACTTCGTTTAATGCTTTTATTTTTTTTAGGTCTGTATGCTTCCCACTTTCTATGGTTGAGAGTTTGGAAGTCATCTACAGAAGCAATAGATTCTAAATATTTTGACAGCTTCAGTAATTCTCTATCTTTATGTCTATTCAAATGCGCTTGTTTAAATGCTCTTATTCGAAGACCAGATTGTGGATTCATTATGAAATTCCTTCTAATATCATCAAACATAATAGTATTTTTGGCAGAAAATTGTTTGTATTTTCCCCAAATAATTCCTAAGGGTTTGACATCTACAACACCATATTTTGGCGTATGAACAGAAATCATTGCAAGAGAGTCCAAGTGAAAAGCTATTTTATAATCTGGATGATTTGTAACTCCCAAAAGTTTCATTTTCTCATTGATCCATTTCATGCTTGTTGCAGACCAGATGACTATATCATAATGTTTGTAAGCACTAGTTAAAAATTCATGTAAGTACGGCCTCATTAGCTCTATTCCTGTTTCAGCCACGGATCTATGATCGAAAAGGGTGTAATCAATATCAAGTACTAATAATTTTTTTCCCTCTCTAAGCGGATTTAATTCCTGAATCTTGTAGGTTTCAATTCTTTTTTGTATTTTAGCAAGATAAATTTCTGCTTTTTCAATTTCTACTTCTTCCTCTTCGATGTCCAAATCATTTATCACATCAGGCATGTTTTCCGGAGCCTGGCTTACTTCTGCGATATCTTCCTCTCTAGAGCCCATCATCATTAATTTAAAGCCTTGCTTCAATCCTAGTTTACTTATGATATCAGTGTCTTGTGCTGGCTTTCCTGCAGATCAAATTTAATAAACATTTAACGTTAAAACATGTACTATGCGTTAATATTTATTAATTTAATTAAAAATATTAAAGAAATACAAAGGAATTATCTGACTTAAATTTATGGAAAAAATAATCATTTGTAAAAATAGATTATCAAATTAGTTTTTCCAATTAACTTAATTTCATGAAAGCAGAAAAGTAATAAACAAAATGTAGATCAACATTAAACAAGCTGCTGTGAAAATTTTGCAAATATTCAAATTTCATTTATTGTTTAGAGGAAAAAATATAACCTTTAAACTTGAGATTGAGCAATTTTTGCCTCTCGGGCCTGACGCCGGTGAGCTTGTGAATTTTTTCCTTGAGCGAGAGGACCGTGTCGTTCTCCTCTATGTCCGTGATGGGATACTCCTCCCCGCTCCATTTCACCGTGATTTTTATTTCGTTCTCCATTTGGATAAACTTTTCGGGATGACAGACAAACAGCTACACGAAAGCTTTATCTCGGACGCTGCGAGGTCTCCGTGGGGGTCTGCTCTTGCTGGTAAAGAAGGTCGCCATTTGCAAAGTTTCGCCAGAGCCAGATTGGTGCTGCCTCTGCGAAAGGTAACACCTGCGCGCAAAATGCACAGACTGCACTTTTTTTTGCATAAGGAAGATAAAATGCAATTTAATATTGCATCAAGTTTTCGCATTTAACTTTTTATTTTTTTTTGTTTTGATTTGTTGTAAAAATTAATATATTTAATTACGGAATTAATATTTATTTTCATTAACACTTTATCTAATTATTATTATATTTTTCTATCCGAGGTCTCCAAAAAATTTTATTTAAAATAATTGTTTCTTTTTGCACAGGCGTATAACTAACCAAGAAAAAGTTTGTAGTATATTTTCTTTTTCAAACAATGTTTTATAAAAAAGGCATACACAAAAGTTAAATTTCACGGTATTCTACGTGCCACATTCATCAAAGAAAAAATACAATGAAAAAACTTTTATGAAATATGTCTTATAAACAACTTTCTTCAAATTAATGCTTTCAAACAAAAGAAATAAATTATTCACTTGTGCGGTGTGTATACCTCATAAGAAAGTGACCGAACTAATATAAAACTTTCCCAAAGAATACACGTTATTGCAAATAAAATTAAATAATAAAAGTATGCGGAACTCCATATAAAACGAACTTACGACCGTATCTCAAAAATCGCCTCTTCTAAAATTTAAGCATCTTCGAAAAACGGCCCCAGCCTCAATGCCAGCCTACATTATACATATAAGTACAGGTAGCCGCGAAAGCGTAAGCCGCGAGCGGACGTCAGTCATTAACGCGGTTATCATCCTTATATGGGCCCCGGGAGCGGGGTGTTGCGTGCCAGCAGCGCGCGGCCGCGATGGCGATGCGCCGTAACGAAATTACGACTGGCCGTCGCCGCTTCTCATTTTCCCCCGGCGAAAGTGTAAGTTAATGGACTTTGGCACGCCGCGCACGTGTCCCGGCCGAGGGAAGGGGGGAGCGCGAAAAGCCGCACACCGATCGCGGGGGAGGGGGCCCAAGAATTTACGCGGCGGATGTACGTATATACATCCGGCGCAGCCGAAGATTAATAAAAACTGACCATTGATGGATGAGCCTTTGCCCGGGATGAATTTCTCGTGATTTATGGGCATGTAAAAATAATTTATCAGGGGGGTTCGGGACTTTAGAATAGCGTAAGGTATAAGGTATTTGTAATCTATGATTATGGTATATGTGAATAATCAGGGGAGAAGAGATGAAATGGGAAATTGCATTTAGCAAAGTATGAGAAAATCTTTTTTTCAATACAAACGTAATTTTAATATCGTAAATATAATGGGTATTTCAATAAAAAAGGGAAGTTTTTTTTACTATAAGTAGAGTATGTATAAAAATGTAGATTGTATTAAAATGATTTGATGATGAGACATTTTTTAAAATTGATGTTTTCTACTTTTACCTATTATCTAAATTTATTATCAGGAAAGAAGTTGGCATTTTTTAAATTATATGTATTTCACGGATTCATGCCGTATTTATTATGACAAAAATCGGATTGCCTTGCATGAAATAAATTTATGAAATTTTTCGAAACTTGCCCTTAATAAGCGGTTTCCGAAGCATCACAAGAGTAGGTATGGCTTTTCTGCTGAAGAAGCTTATTACTGAGCGGCTGATTTTGCTAATTTTAGAGCTCTAACTTTCTTCGTTATAGTTCGCTGCACACAACTACAGTCGCGCCAGTTTCTATTCAAAATTTTGTGTGCTTCTTGTTTTTCTTTTAAACTTTCTTTACGCCATTAATAACATTTTATAATTTAAAAAAAAAAGAAACGCAAATTTTAAATGATCGTCCAAATTCCGGACATATCAAACTATGTTTATGCGCTAATTGATGCAGTCAAATGCAACAATTGTGTCAGAGTGAAGAAAAATTGTAACTAAGACACGAGGGTCCAAAAAAAGAAAAAAAAATGCGGCGGCGAAAAAGTAAGAAAGTAAAAAAGAGAAGAATTAAAGAAAGTAGAAATTGAATCTCGAAGTGGTTGAAATTCTGAAAGCGAAGATCGCGAAATTCTTCCCTTATTAGAAAATCTCCGTCCTTCGTTTCCTCTTTCATTGCTCTAATTGAAGCCGGGGGGGCTCTTTCGATTCTCGCACGTCCACTTAGTGCGCCTTATGCAGGTCAAAGGGGTAATTCCCAAAAGCTCAAGAGGGCAGATATAAAGCAGCATAAAAGCTTGTTTTCCTTCTGGCTGCGTTTTTTCGTTGTAAACTCACTTAGGATTGTTTCATTTTAATGGCAAACTTTCGCCACGAAGAAACGTACACTTCGCGCACTGCGTTATTACTTTGAACTTGTGTACGACTTTCAACATGTTCCTTTATTGTTTCAAATTGAATCTTCAATTTTTTTACCTTGTTTATCACTTTTTCTCAGCGAAATCCTCGTTTTTATTTTATTTTATTTTAGTACTATATTTTAGTAAATTGTTGATGAATAAAGTAAAAATTTTAATTTTTTCTTAGTGGATACCATAATAGTTCAAGGTGGTTCGTAAAAATACACGTTATTTATGTTATAACATGTATACGTATAAAAAATTAATTTCAAAAAAGAATTTTTTTTCATTTTTTTTCGTAAAAAAATCTCAACTAATGTAAAATAAATTTGTGGTTGTTAAAATCTTAATTATTAGATTTATACGTTTGTAGTAAATTTTATCAGAAAGACAATCAATAAAAGAATGATAAACCCAGAAAATTTTGCAAAAATAAATGTCTTGACGAAAGGATTAACAAAATCTCAAAACAGTCAATTGAACCTTATTTTTCAAGGAAAATTCAGACTTAAATTGAGAAATACTTACTTACAAACCGTAGATATAAAAATGTTGCAACCTCATCTAATCGACAAGCCGCTCGAAGAGAGTCAATGTCCGGCTAAACTAAGATAACGTCAAAACAACGGGGGCGTTTCGTTTAATCGAAAGAAGTCGGTCAATCCGGCTCCCCTTAAAGGGAAAGTGGCCGGACGAAGGCGCAATTTCCCAAGGAAATGGAAAGTCACATGAGCCGGCCGCTCGTTTATACTCGTCGGCGGCCGCGTCGCGCCTACGAGCGGAAAATCATTTCTGACGCGGGTTCAAAGGGGTGGCTTTTATATACAGGGCGGCGCGCCGGGCAAACGAGGCCGCGGGCATAGGCCGCGCGCTGCTCTCGCCCGGCCAACTTCCCTCATCCAACTTGGACAAGAAGCGAAGGTGTGTGTAGGTAGTTGGCACTAACCCCCCACCCGGCTCTCCGACGAACTTTCGCATAATGGGGAAGGTCTATCCTGCTATCAGGCGTCGACGAGTAATTGTCTCAATTACCGGAAATTATCGACGGCCAGCGGGGGAGGGGGTGGATGCAGGGAAAGCCCTCGGACAATCCGTCCTAATTAATCATTGCGGCCGGAAGTTTCTTCGCGCCGAGTTTTTTTTTCTTTTTTTTTTCTTTTGCTTCGAGACTTTTGATTTGGACCGGCGGATAATACTCTTGTTCTTTGTTCCTGTTCACACTTTTTTTTAAAGACAGGTAATTAGAAGGAGGTCGAATAATTGTCGAACTTTTTTTCTACGAGTGAGCTGGTTTTGTGTCGTTCGATGATAAATGAAATAGAACGTATTCAAATTTGGGTAGATTTTTTTTTTTCAATAAATTATATTAATTTTAAGAGAGGGTGATCCGATTTTATTTGAAAAAGGAAAAACTTCTAAAAAAGAAATGTGCAAAGACGCAGAAAAATAAGTTAGCCTACGAACATTAAATTTATTCTAAATATAATCGAATTGTAAGGAGGTTCTCGTTTTTTAAAATTCTATCTATATAAAAAGAATAGGATAACATAAACTGTTATTTTAAGAAAAATTACAAATATCTTGAAGATTCGTCCAAAAATGTAGTAAATTTTACAAGAAACAATTGCAATTTTTTTATAAGGCTAGTTTGTCAAAAAATTTAATACACACTACAGTACGTAATTTATAAAGAGAAGCTTCTTTTGTAAAATAAATTTAATAGCGCAATATAAATCATGAAGTACCAACATGTACAGCTTCACAGACTCCGTTTTATATAAGTATAGAAAAATTGACTGGTCAGTTGGACCCTTGTCCCATAAGACCTTTTTTCTTCAGAAACTTTGGACTACCCCATCACCAGAGTGTCAACTAATTTGATCTTTATAGAGTTTCTTCCAATAAACGTGAGGTAGGTACTCCCACGTAATAATTATTATTCCTCGAAAAAACATTTCCTCGCACAAAAAATAATAATTTCCAACAAAATCAACTTACCCGAATCACAACAAAACTTAATTAATACTTAATTGATCCTTACCTTCTCCATCCTCAACTTCGAAAATTTTCCCCGAAAACTATGCAATTAAACAGCCCCGTACGAATACCTATTACGGTGCGCGGGGGAACATCAGCGCGGAAACTATGTAAACTGCAGCGTAATCAAGGCCGGCAAAATCCAAAGTAATGCATCGCTCGTTCGCGTCGAACAATGGCACGAGGCTGGCAGGGGGGAGGCTGTAAGCGGATGCCCGCGAAATTCCTTCGCGCGAAAATCATCGGCGCGCAATCGGAGGTTTCGCGCTCGAGCGGCGCGAGCGTTACACATTGCGCCCACGCGCGCAAACAGCGCGGCGCGCGCGCATATGTTTAAGCGCGGCCGCGGGATTACTCGGCCCACGGCCCCGGCGAAATCCCTTGATCGATGCCCGGTGTGCCGCGCGACGATAAAGGTGCATTATCGCGACAATGTCTGCCCCTGCGAGCCGCGGGCCATTTGCTTCGCAGGCGCCTCCGCGGCGTATTTGGTGCCTTTTTGCGGTTCGCTGCGGCGAGAAGTTGTTAGTCTTCGACTGGGATGATGTGTTTTTGTGATGGCTTATTGTACGGGTGCACTTGCTCTGTTGTAGAGAAAGTTGAGATAATATATTTTTTGTGAATAGTGAAATATTCTATGGGAAAAGTTGTTTACTCATTTAATACTAGGGTGACTTTTTATATGTAATTTTTCACTTAATTTACATTTTCGAAATTAAGATTACATTTTCACGTTTGTTTGGGGGTGTTTGAAAAATTAAAAAATTTATACGCATTATTTTCGATTCCAAATATTTGTTTTTTACATTGCTAAGTATTTATCAATTTAATGAATAAATTTAAATCCGAGAAGAGTGGCGCAGTGGTAGTACTATTTAAAAATTCATTGATCTCCTTACAATAATAAACTTATAATAATAAAAAGAAGTAATTCATAAATAGCGACGTAAGGAACGCCGGACATATAATTCGTCCAAGGCAATATTTTTTTCGTCGCAAGATTGATGGGAACTATTAAGGGCGAATGCCCTCTTGATTTCCAGGCTGCTTTATTTGTCTCAAGCTGGATGCTGGAACGAGGCGGCCGGGGAATAGGAGTCACTTAAACGGGCAGTCGGTATAAGGGTGAGGGATCAGCCCGAAAAAAAAAAATCCGAGACAAGCCGACCCAGAAGGGAAATCGAGTGGCAAGATCGGCTGATATCGGGAATAACTCGTTGCTGCTGTGGAGCCTTGCGTTTCACACCTGATACAAGCGCCTGATAAATGACTCCTACCACTCGGGAAACTGTGAGGACGGGCATTATTTCGCGGTTAGACTCGGGGTCAAACTGTCGGGCTACTTATTCCCTCGAATTGTCGCTGATTTTTCTTCATCCCCGGCACTGATTAACATATATTTCACCAAGTTTCTCGGTAATGTTTCTTGGGAATCATTAAAACTTCGGGGGCAAAGCCGAGGGACGTTAGAACTTTTGAAATTATGGCACCGAGGTGTTAAATAATAATAAATTGACTTATTTCGGAAAATTAACATTACAATGACTTAGAACTTCTTGAAATTATTTTGTTACATCTATATATTTTTGAACATTTTTATGTTTTGAAAGTTTACATTAATTAAAAATATATATTTGATTATCACTAATGCGAATCTATATTAATTTTCTTGCTAATGGTGAGGTTTTTAAATTGAATTCATTTATTACATCTCCAGTTGTCATCGTAACCTTTGATCCTGCTGATAATATGCAAAACACAAAATTTATAGGTACGCCAATGGCACACATATAAAAAACCATATCTATAACTATAAAATTAACGATGTTGTTGAAAAAAAAATATGTTTACTTCGTCTCATCCCTTGAGGGTGAATTAATGAACCTGAAATCCGGAATGTAATATTTAGATATTTTTATAAACAATCTTTATGAATAGATTCACGTAACTTCCATATAACTTTACTTACTTTTCACACCCATAGGGCTAAATTGAGGTATAATCCTTTCTTATCTATCTGATCCATTATAATAATGTCTAGATCCTATGCTTTGATCGGGGTATTGCTGAGTAGTGCACCGATTGTCTTCATTCATATGTAAATAATTTGGTCTAAAAGTTTTAGAATATCGATTATCAAGAATTATTATGAAAATCCCTTACATTGTACTAATGAATAAGAATATTTTGTAAGTTATTTTATATATAAAAAAAACTTTGCATAGTGAGAAAATTAATAATGAGAAAAAAACTAACGTCTCTTTCAGTTTTTAGTTTAAAAAAAACAGTAATAATAAAAAATTTATACAGCAACCCATTGTGAAAATAAAAATGGAAATACCATGATTATTAAAAAGATCGCGGATTTTTTATTGAGACAATTTATGATTCAAAATTTTTCATAATCCACCCAACCACGAAACATATTGCAAACCAATAACAACAAACAAAGGCCAGTCCCAGCCACAAAGCACCGCCCACATCCCCCTTACCACCCCAGCGATCTCCCTCACCTCTGCATCACCACCCCAAAGCAACCGCTGTAAGTTTAAACGCGGCCTATCGGCCATCCTCCCCCCGGAACCCCCGCTCGCTTTCCACCCCCCAAAAAAAACCGAAGAAAGAGTCGCGAGAGGCACAGCCAAGATCAAAATCCGGCGGAGAGGGCCGCCGCTGCATGCAACATTGCAACGCGCGGGGGGCGAAAAAGGGGGGCACGCTTGCGCGCGCGCGGGCGTAAGAGCGAGAGGGAGATTCGTCGGCGGCGACGGCGCAGGCGGAGCCTCGGCGCGCGCGTTTCGGCCGCCGTGCACGCGGCCCCCGGCCGTGTCAGTCCAACGACGAGCCGCGGCCCTCGCAGACGCGACGCGACGCGAACCTCCTCGCATCATACACCCCCCCTCGTCGCAGCAGTGTGTGCACGTAACACGCGTCAGCCGCGCCACCCCCCCGGCACCTCCCTCCTCTCGCTCGTCCCGCGCGTCAGCGACGACGTCGAGGCTGCAGGGCCGATCGATCGATCACGGATCGGATGTGACTCGCGCGCCCGCTCGAATCGGCAGGAATCGCGGACTCGCCGCACCGCTGACAGGTTCTTTGTTCGCACGCGGAGGAGGCTCGAGCTCGGGAAAGAAGGCGAGGATGGCTGCCGGAGCTGCTGCCGTGGCGGAGGCGAGAGCGAGGCTCGCCACCCCCGCGATGCTCATCGTCGCTCTGCTCGCCTGCGTCGGTAAGGGACACTCGATTTTTGAGATTGCGGTTTTGAGATGCGCCGGTGGCGGGGCGAGGGATTTTCTTCGCGATGGTTTTGGTTCGAGAGTGTGGGTGGGGTGGTGGTTGCAGGTGATTGGGGAATTTGGGGGTGGAAGCTGGATTGGGGATGGTATTTTAATGAAAGGATCGATGATCGGTTTTAGGAAAGGCACTCGCAAAATGTGAAAGAGTGAAAAACCAGTCGATTTCAGTGAAAATTGAGACAATCGAATTTAGACAACCAAAGTTTTTCTCTGACAAATTAGGTTGATTTTTTCAATTTTTTACTGTGAGAGCAGTTTTTCGATTACGGTTGTTTATTGGTAGAATCGTTTTTCTGGGAGTACCTATATGCAAAGTCGCAGAAGACATTGTGTAACGTTACGCGTTTAAAAACTAAAAGTTTCAAAACAATTTCATTTCCAACATAAAAAATGCTTTAAAGTTATAAAACGTATAAAAAATGGACATAGTGAATAAATTTTATTTTAAAAAATATATTTTGTTCAAATAATATATAAAACTTACATACATCCATTTTTTACGAAAAACTTTTTATTAAAACTTTACAAATTTTTTTCAGGCATGTTAAACGCGAAATGAGTAATTGATAGATTATTAATTAACGTTCTTTTGTTATGTATTTGATGTGATAAATTATATTGAATAGCGCAGCCAATTTTGACCTTTGATTGCATTGTCAAACGGATGCTACCTTATCGTGGTCATATTGCCTTACTTTTTATTAATTATTTTTTTTCCTTTTATTAAATAATCTCTTATTTTTTATCGCTAATGACACTGACTGTTAGCGAATAGGAATATTTTTTCATTATAAACAAATAAAGTAACTGAATGATTTAAACAGTTGCCTATAAATTAACACAATAGTAATATTATATATTTAAAAGGAATATTATATTATTTAAAAGAATTTTTTTGTACTCGAAAAAAGCGACTTTAATCTGTCAAAACAGTGCAAAAGCAACTAAATTTCAAAAAGTTTCGCTGTATAGGGATTTCGTACTTAAATTCAATCCACATAAAAAATGAGCAGATAAGTCGACAGGCAGAATTATTAAATCGGAAGTCTTACACTCATACATCCGCCTGAACTTTTCGCAAAAGGAAACCGGCAAAAATCGATGCCCACCCGCAGTATCAGCAGCTTATTTTCATCCCCCGCGCGAATTTCGCAAACTTTATGAATTATGCACAACGCGCACGGCCGCGCGACATTGTGTCAAAAGAAAGACATGTTAATTCAGCGCGCGAAAAAAAAATAAGCAAGAAGGCTCCCTTTAATTAAGCCGCGACTCGCGAAGAGGCTCGTCTTCGGCGGGAAATTGAATTAGCCTTTGGCCGGAGCGGCGCGTACAAAGCCCCCACCTCCCCTCCCTTCGGTTCTAATTATTTCGCCGGATAAGTCCATGCATTATGCAGTAGTTCGCGCGATCGCGTGACCCTCGGGAGGGCGAAAAAAAGCGACGCCCTTGCGCGTCGATTGCGCGACGGGCCGCCGCGGCGCGCACCCCCGGACGGACGTTGCTTCTTGCGAAATTGGGTTGAATTTTCACGAGGGAGCGGAGCCGTACCGCTGTGCCGCCCCCCGAGTGTATAATTGTCGAAATTGTTTTGTCCGGAAACGAGTTTTCGGCGTAATGAAAATTTTTCGATACTTTCGCTAATTGAATATTTCGGCTACGTCGCTATACTGCGGCAACTTTTTGAGGGGGCAAAAAATTTCTGGATACTATATTTGCTTTAATCTAGTTTTTGATTGCTCTCATTTTTGTTATATTGATTATTTTTCTTGTATATCGTATCCGTATCGACTATAGGTCATAATGTGGAAACGGAAATGACGGCAAAAAGTAAAATTCAAAATTTCATCGATTTTTGAGTAAAAAACGTAACTGCAAGTGTATCTCCAAGTGTATCTTCTTAAAAGTAAACATGCATCTGTCTACCCCGCGCTCCGAGAGAAAAGTATTTCGCAAGCGCGAGTGTACGACTTAGCCGACAGCAGCAAACGTCGTGCCGAAGTAGTTTCCGAAGTGGCGCTCATTATAAAAAGTAATCGGGGAGCAATCAAACTTGGGAGGCGAGAATAATTAAAGCCGTATCGATTCGCCGTCCGATCTCCCTCATAACTTTGCCGTCGTCGCGTCCGCCGTGTTTTTCCTGGAAATCAGCATATTACAGTAAGAGACGCGTACAGCCCTCGGCCCCGGGCTATAATCCGCGGGGCTCTCGAATTGGCCGATTTCTGGGGGGGAGGAGGGCCAATTGTGATAGTCTTATGGGATTAACGTGATTAGAGTCCCGACGGGGCGGCCTCCGAGGATCGGGAAGATCGACGGCCGAGGCAGGGTCCAAGTTATATTATCGCGCGACGATGGGAAAAGAACGGACGCTGCATTCGAGATAGTGCGCGAGCGGATGAATATAAATCGAGGCGATAAGAGCTGGCAAAAATTTTCGGGGTATCGGCCCTTTCGCTGCCACCGGTGGACGGTTTATATTGAGATGCTCGCTCGTATAATCGGGCCTTCGGCCGGACTGCGTTTACGGGTGGGGAGTAAAAATTTATTGTCCTATTCAATAATTTTTACGGGATATGTTGAGACGCGAAATTTATTACTGTTGATAATTTGATAGTGCAGGGTAAATGCATCATTTCAAATTTCGATGTTATTGGTTTTCTATATTAGATTACAAAAGTGACAGTAAATATTTTTTTATCTATAGGACGTAAATATTCATTTCATAAAAAAAGTAAATGAAATTTAATTTGTGAATTAAGCTTCACTTTTTTTTTGTATAGACAATAAATACAGATTGTGTGTTATAAATGTGAATAATCGTGTAATTAATGTTAAAGTTTAAGTTATATCCACAGTAAATATCTCAAAGAAATTATTTAGTTCAAACTATACTAATTTCTTTTAATGAAGAAAATATACTATTTATTTAACAAAATAACGTATACTAAAAGAAAAAAAAATAGAAAAAAGTTACTTAACAATAAATAAAATACACGTCTGATTACATTCATCTAATACTACTGATACGTAAGCCGTAATCGATCCAGTATTTTTTACAACGAGTAAGCGGCTCAAAATATTATGCAATTTATTATACCCAAGCACCCCCTTTAAAAATTACGCGATATATCTCATAATTTATAGACTACAAATTTTTCATCGAATAAACCAGATTCCAATACAGATACATCGAAAAATCCCCCCTCCGCGAGGTATGCACTCGTCGAAAAAAAAAAGTTATAAGCGCACCGTCGAACAATGCAAATCAGGCCGTTCGGTCCGCGCGGTATCCAATAAGGAAGAAAAATCAGCGGGAATTTTTCAGCCGTCATCCTAGCCCGCGCGCGCTCGCGAGCAAACAGACGAGCCGAGGAGGCGCGTCTCGGCATAAACGATTGCTATTTGCGGCACGTAAACAGGCGGGGGTTGGGGAATCGTACAGGAAGGAGCTGAGGGGAGGGGGTTGATAGGGGCACAGAGGCTTATGCAGATCGAGGCCTTCCTTGATAATTCACGATCTCCGTACGGGATTACGAGGAGCGGGCTCCAAGATACACGGGGATTAGGCGGCGTCAAACGGAGCTTAAAATTCGGCCTGAGTTATCGCCGCGAATTTCCATTTTCCGCTCGCGCCCTAATTGTTCCCCGCGACTTTCCGGCCAATTATATCGCCGGGGGGAGCTCGCGCGCAACGCTGTGTTATTAGCGCGCGGCTGTGCCGTTTGCCGCGCGGCGTTACACTGCGCGAGTAGCGTATTGTGAGAAAGTTAAGCCGGTTCGTAAGGAGAGCACAGTGGCGCCGGTTTACGGAGGGGAGGCGATGTTTTTTTTTAGTGTGCGATTCTTTCGGTTATAATTGGAGTCGTGAAAATTCGCGGCGAGGCCGTAAGCGAATTGTTAATTTTACCGCTTCGGGGATGGGACAGATGGGAATTATGCTAATTTTATTTAACGATTTCATTTCGTTGGGTTTAAGCCGCGTTTTAATGAATACTTGCATTCGATTAATTTTGATTCTAAAGGGTTTTTTAAAGAATCTTTCGCCCGTTTAATTTTGCATGAAAGTGGATCCAGAAGGACCGTTTGAAAGATTAATTAACCGACTATTTTTTTTCGTAATCTGCATATCGCGCACTAGCATAGATTTGATGATAAAAGTTACAATTTGCTCTATTTTTAGCAATATTTTTAAATAATATTTTACTAGTTTAAATATCTATCTTTAAATCTGCACTAAAAGATTATTTATTTCAAAAACTGTACAACTCTATTATTAGGCAACTTTACCAATTAATCTACTATGTTAATAAGTATGCTAGGATTGCAGTAAAGTTTTATTTATTCTTTGTAAGTATTAATAAAATTTTATGTTTCATAAATGTAGATTTCATTCTGTTTGTATTTCGATGTGTGTTCCAGGAAATATATTATTAGATTCATTAATTTATATTAGAAATTGAAGTTTCAGTTCGTTCGGATCCGGCAGCACGAAGAAATCTGATATTTAATTTGATTTGATTTGACTTGAGTAAAAGTTATGTGACATAGAAAAACTTCAGAAGAATCACATAAACTTATTATTGGAATGCACGGTGATTTAATAAAATCCTTACAGCGATTAATAAAATCAAACACTTCAGTAGTATAAGTGCGGTTACAGTCAGACTAAAGTGACAAGCTTCGTAAACTACTGTCAAGTGATAAAAGGCAGCTCCTTTTTGAGCACTTTGAACTCGGAAAATATTAACATCATTGACATAAATCTGCAATTTTTATAAAGTGAACAGTACAAATCTTAGGGTACATCTTTGATAAAGCACTTAAGTAGCGTATGTACGATTATGGTCAGACCAAACTGGAAAGCTACGCCGTTAATAAACTGCTGCCAAATAAACGAGAATAATAAAACTAAAAAAACGAAAAACACTACCAAAATGGAAAAGGTCATGCAATTTTTATAAAGGGAGAAACGTACGACACAAATTCTATAGTGAATCACTTATAAAAAATTTAAGTAGTACATGCATGTTTGTGGTCAGACTAAAGTGCAAAATCTACATCGTTTTTAATGAATTATGCGGTCAAATAAACAATAATAATAAAAATAATAAAAGGCAGTCAGAAAACGTGAAATATTAAGGACATTGACAAGGGAATGTCACTTTTATAAAAGAATTGAATTTACGTCGCGCACGTTTTGACTGATTAAGTTTTTTCGCATTTTATGAAAATTTAAACAGAACGTCACTCAAAGTGTACTTCATATTTAAAATATTAAATCAATTCGATTAATAATTGCATTATCGAATTTATTTAACCATTTAATTAAATTCGTGACCCGATGTAAATTATTATTCGTCATAAATTAATTACACTGAAATACTACGAGGAGATTTAATATGGAATTAAATAAACTCTTTCAATTCTTTTGTCAAATAGGACGCTCTATATTCGGAAAGACTTTAATTATAGAACTCGTACCTGTCTGAAAAAAGTGAACAATGACATAATCTATGTACGTCATAATATGATTTATTCTTTTTGGGTCAGTGTAAGTGCTATTTGCTTAGGTAACCGGGTAAAAATTAACTATAATGCGATTAAATCTCAATTTGACTAATTCGCGACTCAATTATCTTTCTTCGTAACTTTTCGTTTGTTTATTTAGGAAAACAAGAAAATGTTTCAGGAAAATTAAATGAAGCCGAAAGAGTAGGAGAAATAATATTTGCTTAGGTTGACGGAGAGATAGAAAAATCTACAAAGTCATTGAGAAATAGGCTTTCAAAATATTTCCACGTTGAAATGTTCGAAAGATTTTAATGAGACTCTCCCGCCAATTAAAATTCAAGTACTTTATCCTTCTTCCCTCCAAAATATTATCTTTCCGTTAAAAAAAACTATTCTTATTCACATCGTCTCATCGTTTGTACCCTTTGAAACATTAAAAACAAAATCTAATATTCGCGCAAGAAGACAAATGTAAACAACGCCGGCCAACGCAAAATCGATCGATAATTCAATATCTTCCGTTCGCCGAACGCGAAAAAAGGAGAGGCGCGACGAAAATTAAAAAAATTCCCCGCTGTAGCAAAAGCGCGGGGATTTTAATTAGTAGCCCGGGGGGAGGATCGTGGCGGCGGTGAAACGAAAGGAAAAAATCCGTAGCCGACGCGGGGGAGGCCCGGCCGCGGCTCCAACTCCGCGGCGTGGATATTCGATTATTTTTTCCGCAACACTTTGGCGGCGCCGTCCCCGCGACGATCGTCGGCCCCAATTAGCGCACGGGCCTCGCGCAGTTGACCTTAATTAGAGCGTGACCAAATTAGATTTTTATCGAATGGGAAAACGCGCGCTCGCACGAGGCCGAGACGTAGGCCCGACGGATTGTTACGCTAATGCGGAGTATCGATTCCCCGCGTGCGCCTCCCCGCGCAAAAGTAGGGGGGTCAGAGCCGCGCCGATAATGTGCATTTTCGCTCTGCAGCTATGCCCGAAGAATACCGAGGGTCCGAGAATCTCAGGGGAGTCTCGGCCGCTCGGCTTATTGATTCCGGCCGATCGCCGAGTGCGTTCGGAGGCATTGCTATGCGCGCGGGCCGCTTCCTTCGAGGGGATATACCTACCTGATGGCTGGAGCTCTTGTCTTGTTTGGAGTGCATTGGGTTTATGGTGCTCCGCGCCTAACAAGTTTGATTGTGTCTGGGATTTTTTAATTTAAGCCTTGCGCTCCCAGTGCATTTTTCAAGCGTTACGTTTTGTTGATAGGAAAGCTATTGTAAAATAAAGGGACTAGTCGATAAAATAGAGTATAGATATTAACATTAAATACAATTTAATTTACATTAAAAATATTTGTTTTTGGAGATGGGAAAATAAATATTTGTACGAATATAGTGAAAAAAAGTTAATTAAAAATTTAATAAATTTCGACTCTCCAAACACGAATCTTTTTTTCATCTTGCAACACCTAATATTTTCTTAAGAGAAAATTCAATTGAACGGGGAAGTTCAATCTTTTATGAAGATGAATTGAACGTCAGTCACACCGAGAGAATTTCATAACGTTCGAACGCTGAAATCATATCTGAGAGTAAGGAACTAACAAGTAAAAACGAATTGACTATATGTTAAATGCATTCATGTCGATAAAACATGGATATATTTGATAGTTTATGGTTAAATCATTTATTTGGAATTCAATGTTTAACGAAAAATTAAAAAAAAATCATTATGGGTTGTAATTTATAGCAAATATTCCAGAACAAAACATATCCTCGTCAAAATACAATCGTTAATTGCAGTTGAGTAAAATAGCTACTAGAACTAATTAAATTAAAAGTCTAAACCTCGAGCATATAATAACATTGTATACACCTTGCACTAATTTACATAAAATTACGTACTCCAGTGAAGTAGATGAGACGCGACCCTCCAGCATCTACCTCAAGTACCTTCCACCCGCTAAATCACCCCGGCTATTCTCTAAAAAAACTTCATTCCACGCCCAACCCAATTAAAAGAAAAATTAAATCCCTCCCTTCAGATCCCGGAATGAAATCGCACAATCGCCGACGCAGTTGGTCATGTTGCCGAATATCACCTAACCGCAATATCAGTGTGGCCATTATTCACGTATATCGCAGTAAACCACCACATCCCGCGCGGGCCCGGTATCAATAACCAATTAATGCCGAAACGGCGCGGTTACGCGTCTCGGGGCGGCCTCCCCCGCACAACACGCGCAAGTCGATCGCCGATCGCGTCTGAAAGAACAATAGCGCGAGCGGAAGCGCTGGACTACTACGCTTTCGGGTGTAGGTGCGACGAGGCGCCCGGGAGGCATTTACCGGTGGGGAGGCGATTACCGGGGGGCCGATCGTTCTTGCTTTGTAATCAGCGGCGCACTTGTCATCGGGAAATCGTAAAATTGTAATTTACGTCTCGCCGGCCGATCGCCGCTGATTATCTGTGAGTTAATCTTGAGTATTAAATTAATCACGAGGGTTAGGTATGTGCTGTATGAATATATGTTCGTGTTGTGTGTCGAATTTATTTTAAGTGCTGGGCTGTCTACTAAGATGAGTGAATTTATGTTAGGTAGGTGATCGATTGATATGAACTTCGAGAGAATCTGTTATGTAAGAAATTAATTCATTGAATGTAATAGCGAGAGGTGTGTGTGTATTTATTTATAACCTACATTTTTCCATAAAAATTATTACCTTTTTTTTATAAATAGATCTAAAAGATATCCTTCTATCTAAAAAAGCGCTGATGCATCGTGGAAAGGTCTCTCAAGGAATGAACCTGACTTAATTTTCTAAAAGTAAGTCGATAGCATACTTATAATTTCAAAACTCAGAACAAAACTGTACACTAATAATTCATTACGCCAATTGAAATAAACAAATTATAAAAATAATTTTGATAAAAATAAAGCATTTTTGAAAGTTTAACTTGAATATGATATTTTAAAGATGATTTTTTGTATACTTTTTTAATAAATAGCATAAAATTTCAAAATCGCGTGAATTTCTGATATTAACTGACTATCGTAAATGAAAATAACAAAGGAAATTTTCGCTAAATCGACGCAGGTTCTTCACAATATTATCTTCCTCGACTTACCTTTCAGAAAACATTTTCGCTTCTCCGGAAAATTCCAGTCTCTTAATACGCTACGGTTCGGGGCTCCGCTTTTTGTCTCTCGCGTTCAATTTCTTTTCTCACATTTTATCTCCTCCACTCAGGGACTCGCAGTCGATTCGGTGCCGCGTCTTCGATCGCGGTGTCACCCACATTCTGTCTAATCTTTAACCCTTTCAAACGGATGCTCCGAAGCTCTTGAATTCCCTTTCTGCAACTGCAACTTCCTTTTATATCCCCTATAAAACAATAATGGCTTTATCGGCGCAAAGTAAACGACCAGCGCTTCGCGATTCTCGATCGCTTTTTTTTCAATCGCGACACAAAGAGAATTTTTATAGAAATTAATACGACTTTTTTGCAAAAATTATGTGATTAGTAATTCTGTGATCAA
Source organism: Eurytoma adleriae (assembly GCA_900480045.1). NCBI lineage: Eukaryota > Metazoa > Arthropoda > Insecta > Hymenoptera > Eurytomidae > Eurytoma > Eurytoma adleriae. The sequence continues at coordinate 215,169 of UXGC01000197.1, forward strand.
GCAATTTACCTGTTTGATAAAAAAATATCTACTACTTGCAAAGCGGACGAATTTTCTGACAATTTTTAATCACCCGATCCGATGATTGCTAATCGTAACAATTTTCGTCAGAAATTTCTCTCCGCGAAGTATTTTAATAAACGAGTATAGATTTTAAATTACAATGGGCCGAGCTGCTCGTTGAGTTCTGCGCTATTTTTAAAAATGTGCGGATGATAAAAACTTAAACGTGTCTGTATTATTAATCCGCAACGTGTGCGACCTGGTTCTCCGCCTGTATCACAATAAACAATTGTCCTCGTACAATTTTTTATTCGGTTTAAAATATCCTTGAAATGAATATGAAGGATGAGTGATTACTCGACATTTGAAAATGTTTTTCAATGCCTACATTTTAAACTCTTTTATAGCTCACGTTGTATGTACACGTTCATCAATATTTGAAATTTGCACATTTAGTCAATTTATTTATTTTTACTTTTTCGTTGTTATTGTCTTCAGGAATATTTATAAGTTAATTAAGGCAAAAAAAAATATTTGGGAATATAGTTAAGTAAATTGAATATACATTAGAAAATATTAATTTTTAAATACTTTTTTTTAAACAATTAGGTACCTAAATATTTTCTTTACATATGAATATTACAAGCTTTTACGCAAAATCATTTTGTATTCCTAACTATTTTATAGTATATTTCTCATGAAATCTTTATTATTATTTTATTTCTTTTTTTTACACTACAATGAAACCACGATCACACATAACAGATTGACAACAAATTTTTTAAAGTCACCTATCACTCATACGTCAGATTTTTAAGCACCGATCTCCGTTTTGCTAATTAGATTTCACTTAGCAAAACAGCGTACCCCTTTTAGCAGCCATTCGTAGTTCGACGAGCACCGCTGTAAACGCAAAAACTACCCGATTCCAAAAACTGCAACAGCGGTGCCCTCGAATAGCGCTAAAAGGATCGCCCGCATAAAGCCTGTACCATCCATCCATTCCCTCGCTCGCAGCACTAAAAAAAGAGCGAGGAGCGGCCAGCTCGGCGCTGTATACGGATAATGAGTGCGTGCGTTATGCATCATCGCCGGATCACCGGCGGGAGAGGCTCGCCGGTAAATCCGCTCGGGGGGGTCCGGCGCGAGTTATGCATGCGGCCAGGGACGCCGCGCCGAATCCATTCTCATTATGCCGAGTGGCCGTGTAACGCATTTACGAGCAGCCGCGACGCGACCACCAGTCTCCTCCTCCCACTCTCCACCTCCGTCGAAGAGTCGAAGTTTTATCGGTTTTCGAGGAAGCCGATAAATCGGGGATCTGTCGCTACCTGCTTCGGGATTGTCTCGTCGTCGGATCGGGCCTAAGTTTCGAACGTGTCACGGGCGCGACGCGGCCGGAGTGGGGAAAGTCGCTGATTTACTTTTATCGCTTTCGGATTAAGTTGTTTGGCCGGGAATTCGATGACGGGGCGAGGAGGGATGAGCGATTTTTTTTTTGCGATTGATACTTTACGGTGATAAAGTTGAATGAAAAAAGTTTTGTACGGTATTTTGTTGGATGGTAGGATTATATTGTAAAGCACACGTTTATGATGATTGGGCAGTTACAATTGTTATTGGAAAGCGTAAAAACAGCTGCTTCGTAAATCCACTGACGAGTTTCAATAAACTGATTTGCTGAAAGCACAGTGGTAATAAAAAATATGGGGGGAACATTAAAGCGAAATAATTTGGCTCTTTAATTGAATTTTATTTTAATTGTTCGTGGTATACAGTACGTTTGTATGGCTTCCTATTTCATGAAGCTGGTAGTAAATTACTTGTTTTTTTTTTTTTTAAATGCTCGTTTTGCTTTAAAAATTACGACTTTTCAGAGTAATTTTTAAATAGCTGTGTGGTTATTGCCAAACTTGTTTATGAAATAAATGTGAGTAGTCACTTTGTTGCTCCTTTACTAGATGCAGTAATGAATAAAATATTACAGAAGTAGATTTGCATTAAATTCCTAAGTAATAAAACTACATGTCAATATCTCTATCGAAAAAAGCAAAATTTAGTTTTTTGTAACGTAAACTAGCGCGATTTGAATATACCATGAACAAAAGCTCATTTATCGCTAAGAAAATCTCATTTTTGAATGTGCTTTTGTTCTTTCCAACCCTATAAAATGAACTACTCTGAGCGAAGATCTGTGTTCCTTTTCACTTATAAATTCAAAAGTTCCTTTTTCTTCTTAAAGAGTGACAAATTCAAGCTCTAAATAAAGTTATCAAAATTAATAATGAAAAGAATTAAGCATTAAAAGCTCCGCAAGTTCCAGAGCAGCAGAACACATCCGTCACTCCCCTTAGCTATTAATCGGGGCGAATCTCGCCCCCTCCATTTATCTCGCCACCCCCGCAACTAAAAAACAACTCGACGCTGAGCGAGGGCGGGAAGATCCGTCGGGTATTTGTTTCTTTTTTACAGACGGGGTACGACCCTCAACCCCCGTCGCCGCGGAAACTTTCGCGAAGACGCGCGCCGCGCTAATTAAGCCGTCGATCGGGAGCCGCGTGGGCCAAATCAAGACAACGCGTACGATTGCTCCTCGATACTTTCTAATTTCCCGGAGACGCGCCGGCGTTGACTGCGCGGCCCGGCGGCTCGCGAAACTTCTATCGATTAGGCGGGGCTTTTGTATGCCTCCGCGGGCCGCCGCTGCGCCAGACTCGCACGCCTGCCCCTTCCTCGCCCCTTTGAGTTCTCCCACTTTTTTGCGCGGACTGTACACTGCTCTAACTTTTGCCGGGGTCCGTGATACGGCTCGCTCGGAGTTTAACAGTGTCCGACGGGGAATTAATTCCGTTGCGATTGGGGCGAAGTTTCGTCATTTCTTTTGCGCCGAAATTAATTCGACCGATCGATGGTAGATCCGCTTTTTTTTCAACTGTTGCGCATTGCAGTTACAAGACTGTATTAAAATATTTGTTATTGTTATTTTATTGACATTTCTTTTTAAAGGAGAGTAATGTGGTTTAAAAATATCAAGATGTTGATAACGATTTCTGTTCCTGTTTAAAAAGTTTTAAAATATTGTGAAAAATTTTTTTTGATTCGTGTGTTATAATGAATTTTTATTATCTACATGCCAAGCAAGTATTTTGATAAATGATAAACTGTTCATATTTTTATAGTACAAAATTCGAAGTTTGCCAAAGAAAATAGTAAAATATGCGTATACATCATATGCGTATTCAATCTTCTTAAAATTTTCAGAAAAACCTTGGCTTCAAGTTTTCAAAAATTTCATGAAAGTACATACATTTTCCAGACATGTTAAAGATGAACATATATTAAAGAAATTGCTTTCGAAATTTCGTTTCGGACATTTTGATTTATATCTACATTTATTTGCTCTTCAATATTCGTTATTTGATGTACAGGAAAAAACGACTTATATTCTCGCGGACGAACTGTACGAAAGGTTTTCGATAATTTTTTTACTGCACTCGACTTCACCGCCTTTCTGCGATTTCTCAGCAGATTAGAAAAGAGTAATCGAAATGGTGACAAAGGAAAATTCGTTTTTAACAGTCGTTAGCGGTCTCAGCTTGTCCGATTGAGTAGAAAAAGAAAGGTGAAGAAAAAGATCGAGCTCGACCCTTCGGTGGTTAGACATTTGAGGAAATTTCCAGTACTCCGAATCGAACGATTTTTTTGTCGGGATACTTTGTCTTACGGTTAGATCCTGTGCTACTTCAACTGCCATTTGTTCCCCAATTTTTCGTTCTATCACATATGTCAGCGTTAAATTTATGTTCGTCAACGATTTCACTGCAAATGAATTATCCTTGATGCCTGACTATAATCGACTATTACTACTGAGCTTATCTTTTCTTACCAGATGGAATTGTGTATGATCATTTAACAAGTAAAAATCATTTCGTAATCAACTTATAAATCTACGTTCGTCAATGATTTCATGTTTAATGGATTGTATTTTATGTTCGACTTAAATGGACTGTTACTACTTACAATGTGTTTTCTTTCGATACGGAATTGTATAAGACCATTTCTTTAGTTTATAAGACTTATATTATAATAAATTTATTTTTATGATTGTCGCAATCAATTTATAAATTTATTTTTGTCAAATATTTCATTTTTAATGAATGATGCGGTATGTCTGACTATAATCGGATGTTACTACTTATATTATATTTCCTTACCTAATGGAATCATACACGGTCATTTAACAAGTGAGGATCATTTTTTTTATTTATAAGACTTTTATTATAGTTATTTTATTTTTATAATTGTTTCATTCAATATATAGAAAATTAATTATTGTAATAATAACAGACATAGATTTCTTTTAAATGTAGAGATAGGTAGAGATCTACGTTTGAAACACTTTGCATGTACTCGCGTTTTACATTCTAAAATATTTTATTCATTTCATATTCTAATCAGGCCACTTACAAAAGTGACGTATTAAAAAAAATGTAAATTTTATACACTATTTTGTACCCGTGATAAATATAAGTCTAATAATAACTCTGCAATGCAGCGCATCAACAAAAAAAAAGTGAATGAATAACTGAACTAGTCGCAGAGAATTCAGCTCGCAACTACCTTAATAAAAATAAATCGTACACTCTGATTGTCACTATTCTGCTACTCCGGTCTTCTGCCATCCCGCGAATAATGGAATTTATCCAGTTTTCATTTAAAACCCGCTACGTCCCTGACGGACACGTTCATTTCGCGAGCGCAGAAAAAGACCCCCCTCCCCGCCCTCTGGGCAGATAACCAAAAAGAGAGAGCGTCGCTCGGGGTAAATTTTTTTGCCGAAAGCTCGCGAAAAAGCTCGCGTCAAATCACGCGCGCGCGAGCGAGGAGAGAGACAATTATATCGAGGATCTGCACGTAAGCCGGGAGGAGCGTGAATCATCCCGGGCGGGCGGCGCGGCAGATGTCCCGCGCAATATACTCCCCGCGCGCATCCGCAGGCTCGTTAATTATCGGCCCCTTGCGCGCGCTCTCGAGTTCGTGCCCGCCTCGGAATGCGATTTCGCGCGGCAAAGTCGCTTTATGATCGTCGCCGGGGCGGTGTTTCTTTTTGATGAGGTCGAGGATGGTTTGTCGCTAATCATCGGGTATAATAAACGCGATGCTTTAGGATGGGTTGTGGCTCGATGATGACAATTTAACGATGCTGTTTCGCTTGTTTCACTGCAATGATGAGTAGCGGATATAGGGCGGGGAGGTTGAGGCTCTTAAAATGACCCACTAAACTCTAAATTGCTTATTATTGACCTGATTAGTACCGCGGTTACCTGTCTACAGTTGAATTAATGAAAATCCATCACACTACTATTTAGAGATTAGTGGAGCAATTTCTACTAATTTCAGTTGTTTCTTACTAATTCAATTTTAAAGGGAAGGTTAATGGGGTTAATAATAAACAATTTAGGATTTTCCATTCAAATATTCGAAAATTTAAATAATCCATAATGTACGTATAAATGTACAAGTGCAGTTAATAAAGAAAATCCGTCAGAATTGAAAACAAGATACACAAAGTTGTAATATTCATAAATTTTGCTAGGCTATTTGATTTAAATAGTTATGCTTAAAGACTAGCAAAGTAAAATTTATTTATATACTTCCAAGGAAATAGGGGAATCCCCTATTTCTGAGTATTTCTTGATTTCCACGATTTCTTGACTTGCGTCCGATTAATTACTTTTAAAAGAAGTGTGTATTAAACAGTTATGATATTAAATGGCTTGATTACATTTAATTGATTTTAGAATCAGATTAAAATGTGCCGTACTCATTTTAATAAGTTATTACCAGGCGTTGAAATAATTAATATTCATTTGTTGTAAGAATTTTGTACATAATTTTCCATTGGTGTTATCTAAATTACCAAAGCATGATTTATATTCTAATTTTCCACATAATTTGAACAATATAACATGGCTGGTGTTTTATTAAACCTCAAAATGGTTAAATTTCTAACTAAAATTAATTCATCAATTATATGATCAATATCGTTACACAATTTCAGGAATTTATTAGATTGGCAAATGTTATGCAATTAATCACGATTGAATACCTACGTCTCAAATAAAATTTTAATGGATTTAGATTAGTTTATACGCTTTATAAATCGCTCTAATCCCATTACTATAATCAATGCAAAGGGTACAAATTTATTTTAAAAAGATAATCAGCTTTAGAAACTAACTCCATCACACGAAAATAAAGAACTTTATATTTAAAAAAATACGATAGTGTACCGCACCCGAAAATAAACCGTAAAATATTATCTCTCCTCCAACACGCAGATCTCTTCCCCGCCGAAAACAGACCCGACGTTTCGCGAAATTAAACCTCTATCACCCACGACCCGCTTGAATTACCGCGGCGCACATACATCACACTCGCGGTAAGATACCGTTTCCGCGCGATCTGGCGAATTCAATTTCATTCTCCTCGTACAAAAAAGCTCGATAAACACGTCTTCGTTTCGTTAAGAAAAAAAAAAATCGCGCGGCGATAACTGCCGGACAAGATTTATTCCCGGCGGGGCTGTCGATCGCGGTAAATGCCATTTCGCCTCTGTGCCCCCCTCCTCTTTCGCTTCCTGCGCTGGAGAGCGGGCCTTCGGGACGGCGTCTCGGCCGAGATTTTATAGCTTGTTTACATAGAGGAGCCGGATCTCGGCCAGTGCTCTCTCCCTCGAAACAAATTCGAGCGGCGGAAAAAGTCGAGTTTTGATAGTGGGTCGCGTGATTTACGAGCGCCGCGCGCACCACCTACAGTGCGGGAGGAATTTATCGAAAATTATATAGCGCCGCGAGCGCCGGTTTTGCTTTGATTGAATTTCCTTTTAACTCGATATTATTGGCGCGATATTTCACCGGGACGCGCGGGCGGCGGGTCTAACTTGTTTGCTGGAGCGGGCGACGCCTTTTCTCGCTCGTTTGTTATCTTCGCGCGGCTGCGTGCTTTTCACCTTGCGCCGTTAATTGCGAGAGATATGGAGAGTCGGTGTACCTTACGAGGGTCGTGAAGAGGTAACTGCTTGTTTTTAGCGAGGCTAGTTTGTATTCACTTTGTTGGAATTAGGTAATACTATTAAAATTAAGTTTGCGAATTAATGCTACCTAGTGTACAGGATTTGCGGCGGTATCGGAAGACTTATGGTTTAGTGCGTTTTTAACTTCTTTGCAAAAAGTGGAACCTTTTAGAATATATGAGAATGGTTTAATTTTTATTTTAATAATTTATCTAAGGCCCCACGGTAAAGTTATATTATAGAATTACAGATATTTAGCCGCATGAAAAGCGTTGTCTGACTATACCGTTACCTTTACTACTTACACATTTATAATTTTTTCGATATTTCCTTTATAATAAACAGATAAATTCAAATGCAGATACTTATTGTGCATGTTTTTATCAGTTTTATTAAAAAGTAAATATTAGAAAATTCATTTTTCGTGATTATTTCTACTCAATGTCGCATGAAATCTCTGTTTTACTACTTATTTTAGCAAAATGAATCCTTATTTTTATCAACTTTCTCTTCAACTTCGCGCGTTAATTATTTTTCAATTTTTTATTTCTGAAAGCTTTAAAAATCCCTGCCACTTTTTATTTTACTGCTAATCTGTAGACAATCTCTTTGGATTTATCAAAGCTATAAGTTCATAAAGTTCTTATATTCATAGTATCAAATAGATATCTATTTTCTTAATTAAATTTTTAAATCAAAATATTTTATGTATCTGCTCCACGAGTGGATAACCACTCCATTGGGAAATTCCATTGGAATATTCGTAGAAGTATGGAATTAAAGCATCGATAACTTTAGAACGAGTATTATTAGAAATTAACCCGCAGCTGCCGTCTTCATAACTCATAAAATGTTGGTATCGAGCAAACGTCGTTCATAAAAAAAAATTATTACCGTGATTAAAATGACTAATTATATTAATACAAATGACAAGCTAACGAACGGTGAGATTCAACGCGAAATTGAATTCTTAATTAATTAGACCCCCGGTCCACTGCGGGCTCTCGTTCCTTTCAGCTCCGCGCACTCCGGAGGAGCGCAAAAAAAAAGCAGCGGGCCGCGGAATGGATCGCGGAAATTCCCGCGAGTAATCAGCGGCGGGCTTTTAACGGCCGATAATTTCCTCCGCAGAGTGACCCGCGCCCTCCATTCCCTTTTTTCCCGGCCGAATCTCATTCTTACGCTTCTGGAGCCCGGCTCTCGCTTTGCCGCGAAAAAAAGGGAGGCGACCCCTTCGGCCGCGCCGTAAAAATTTTTCCGAGGGGGGGAAAAAAATAGGGCGGCGCGCCGAGGATGACCGTAGAGCTTATTATCGGGATTATCGGCTCGGAGGCAATATCCCGTTTAATTTCGAGGCCGTACGTATGGGGTGAGTGGAAGACTCCGTTTTCACAGCCCCGAGGGGCAAAAAGGGTGCCCGCTAGCGTAGCGGGACTTTAATGCGGCTGCAAAGACTTTAAAGTGCCTACTTGCACTTTGCCATCTTGGTGTGAACAAATGGCATTTGGGGCTTTCGTCACTAGAGGCAGATGAGGTGACGATGGCTATACTAATACCTGCTTGGATGCTGATTGTTCATTTGTGTTGACAATTTGTGTTAAGTTTCATAATTAATTTTTTGAAGAAACATTATGTATTCGTTAAACGGATGATAATTACATCCGTTTTCGTCAAAAGGCATAATCCGTTCCCACTACTAACTTTCCTAACTAATAATAATTCGCGTCTTACCATACTCGCCTGTTTCTACTTAAAATCACTTTTAATATTTCTAGCTTAATAAAAATTTGTGTATTTGTGCCATTTCCATTAAACACAAACTTGACTTATTTCATTGTGCTTTTAGGTTTTGTAATTTATTTTACGAGTAAATTTTAAGCTTTTGCTAATAAATAAAAGCAGCAGTAATATTTTTGTAATAAATAAGATTATTGCGATCAGATATATTTGTTATTTTTCAGATTGTAAATAAGTAATAAACACGTCTATCACTTCCATACTTGAAATAAATTAAATAAACCGCTAAAATTCGAAAATAACCATTTACATTACGTCGTTTTATTACTTGAAAGAGATGAAAATTTATTTGAATATTTCCCACGATAAATGAAAATGATACAGAATTAAACAGCGTCAAACGAATAACTAAAATGCAAATAAGATACATACGTAAAATACCGTGAAATGCGTGGGCTCGTAATGAAAGTAGCTTATATATATCAACGCGCGTCAGGCGAGAAGACACGCACATTAAGGTCCATTTCGGTGTGGTTTTGTAAAACGACCGGAGTGCGTGGTAGGAGAGGGCAGGGAAATTCGAGCCTGACACCGTGTGCGTTGCCTTGTGACGGGCTTATCGATTCAATCCACTCGCGCGGCTAATGACGCGAGTTCGGCGATAATGAGAGCGAGAAGCGATTTTACAGATCATCGCTGACCAACTGTACAATCCCATTTATTGATATTGCTCGATCTTTTTCCCGCAAAATGATTATAATTGTATATTTGGGGCGAAACGAATTTTGATAGCCGATTAGCAATCGTTAATTAGATTAAAATAAAGCTCATCAGAGTTTCAATAAAATTATAAAAATATAGCTATAGAATATACATACGATGGAATAAATAGTGAAGTAGATTAGAATAATTACATTATGTAAATAAAAGGTATACATTAATTATAACAAGCAACTTGTACACATACGAATTGCGATATTTGATATGAACTCACTGCAGTGTAACAAATCAAGTCTTGCAGTACTCGTCTGCTTCTACTTATTCGCGTTTCATTAAAAAACATGACCCATTCTGAATACTAAAATTTTTAACTTTATTACAATTCATGCCTTGCAGTACTCGTCTGATTCTACTTAAAATCATTTTTAATGTTTCTAACTTAATAATAATTTATGTCTGACTGTATTCGTCTGATTCTACTGACTTTCATTTCTTTAAAAGCACCCGATCTCAATACTAACATTGCTAGCTAATAATAATTCGTATAGTGCCGTACTCGTCTGTTATTACTTACAATTATTATTTCTAACGTTTCTAACAATAATAATGTATGTCTTGCCGTACTCGTCTGATTCTACTTACATTCATTTATTTCAATAAAAACAACCCGCTCTGAATTAATACTAACATTTCTAACTAACAATAATAATTTTTTATAAACTAAACTTTCTTAGCGGACAATAAAAAATTGTTGATCAATCAACAATCATTTCACACTACCGTTTACCTTTCGCACGAAAAAAAAGAGGGAATTCATGCGCCACGGAACAATAATTTTTTTAGCAGTTAAAACGAACAAACGAGGCATTGAAATTTGCTGGTTTTTTCACGGGAAATTGAATGCCGAGAGGATTGGTCTTCTAAGCGGTGTAAAATCCCGCGCAAAGCGATATAATACCCGAATTCCCGAAAACGAGAGAGCCGCGCGCCGAGAGAGCGGCGAGCGTGGGTGAGCGAGCGCGCGGAAAGTCGAGATACCGGCCCCGATTGGACGCGGACAATCAATTCTGCCGGGCATCGAGCGGTGTGCACACTTTTGTTTCTGTATGCGCACCGCATCAAATGCCCCCGGAGCGGGGCTCGTGCGCGCCTGTAGCGGGCCGGGAGAAAGAGAAATCGAGCAAGGAATTGAAATGGGTTTCGAGAGAGAGCCCGATGATTTTTTTTCCGCGCCTTCTTTGCTTTCGCCACCGGCGCGCGTATATAAAGCTCGGGAGCTTTTCAGGTGAAATTAAGGCAATTTTTGCACGCTCGATTAGTTTGAAAGTAAGTTGGATCGATTTTTCATTTTACGTCTATTTTCGTGTTGCTAGAGGATTTAGACGAGCTAAGCGCGCTTTAGGGATTTGCCTACATTTAACGTTAAAAAAAAAACAAATAAAATTTTATTTTTCTTGAAAAACAAGATCATTTCGAGATCGATTTCGACCATTAATCAAAATTTGGATGAATCTCGATCGGTAAATTTGTATAAAGGAATCATTATTTATTTTTTGGACTGATCACTTATTTTGTTGGGAGAGGAAGAATGCGTTTACATGCGTTTTACTTTGTCAATTAAATTTTAATGATTAATGAAGTTTTGCGATACGAAGCTTGAAATGGTACTGTGTGATTAGTCAGTTCGCTCCGCACTGATAAAGAAAATCCAATTAGAATTTTAGAAATTATGTAAAGTCACGTCGTAGGACATAACGAATGCAGAACACAGTTACTCCAAATCTCTATCCGCAGCACTGCGATACAATGCTTATGGAGAGAATTACTGATGAGGTCCATTCCATGCTAATGTATTAGCCGATATTACGTACACGTTTCAATTTTTCATTTACCGTTTAAAACTCGAACTATCTGATTTTATAGAAATATGAAGCTTGATAACAGTTTTGATAATACGGTAATAGTCTCTGAGTAATTATTCGAAATCGCATCTTATGCTTTCATCGCATTAGTGCTAAATGTCTAAGCAAGATCTACGGTTCAGAGTTGAATGTAAGCCACTCGAGCGTAGGTGATGTTGGACAGTTGTAAACAATAGACGTTCCAACGTCAGTTTGGCGAAGGCCTGGAATTGAATTGCAGCCCTTTCAATTATTACAGGAGCGATTCTCTAGTGGTCGAAACACCTTTTACAAATGCACAATTTATATTTTAACGAGAAAGAAAATAATACGTGTAGAGTATATTTTACAGATTCACTTGATAATTGCCTTATGTGCTATATATAAATAAATTATCCTTCTTTACTAAAAATTAAAAAGATGCTTCAACTGCTATATAAAATTTTAATTGCAATATTTGATATGCACTCATTGCAGTGACATAATAAGTAAACATGCGAAAAACTATGTCTTGCAGTACTCGTCTGCTTCTACTTACATTCGTTTCATTAAAATATATGACCCACTCTTAATAATAATGCTCCTAACAATTATAATTATGTCTTGTAGTAATCGTCTGATTTTAATTACAATCATTTTCAAGGCATAATAAGTTCATAATAAGTTCGGTCTTACCGTACTCGTCTGTTTCTACTTATAATCTTATCTAACGTTTCTAATGTGGTTATGTAAGCCTTGCCATACTAGATTAATTATATTTGCATTCATTTCTTTATAAGGACAACCCACTCTTTAACGAAACACTTCTAACTAATAATAATGGATGCCTTACCGTACTCGTCTGATTCTACTTAAAATAATTTCTAACGTTTATAGCCTAATAAGAATTCCATTTCCAAAAGGATTTTAAATTTAAAGGAATATTTAACATAAGCCCTGCGGAAACCCCCTTAATAATTCGGCTGTCGTAAAGAAGTGAAACCCTTTGATAAATGGATTTGCCTTTGAACCATCCCCCGATAAATAAATGTATCCCCGGCGGATCGCGTGCAAAAAATCAGATCAGCCGGACGATTAATCGTCGCGCGGCCGCCTGCGGGAGAAAGATCGTGCGGGCCCCGTCAGACTCGGCGAAAACTCCCCTTAATGGAGTTCTCGTCCCCTCGAAAGCGGAGATATCCGCGAGATCGCGTTATAATTGCGTTTGCTCGGCCTCCGGCGTATCGGGATATTCCCGCGCTCGCGTAAATCGCAACGCGCAGGTTTTACTCACTCGGGACTTTTCGTCCTTCATGACTGCCTGCACTCCCTTCTCACCTGGTAAATGGTCATTTGTTGACAGAATGAAGGTTGAGCAGTCATCGTTTACCCGTAATATTTTGATGATGTTTACAATACGATATTTCATTGGTCGTGTAATTGATGGAGATTCGTGTATTTACGGAAATGCTTCCATCGATTGTTTGCTTAATTATCCGCATGATGTTGTTTAATGCATGCCTTTTCTGTGTGCTCCGTTAGCGCGACCGATCATGCAAAAGTTAATTTTTTTTGCGAGGTAATTGATGATAAGGAAGTCTCGGGCGCTCGTGAATTTGCCATCAATCAAAGAAAACGCAGGATTTGAAACGTCCGACGAACCAGGCTTATTTATAAAATTGTTTACGACGTTTCTGCAGCATTTATGATGGCCGTCATCAGGTCTGTAATCACTCCAATGTGTCACTTATGGTAAATGATCTTAAAGGCAATGTGGTACGATCCATTCCATGAACCAACGACTTTGTAACTTGCGCTGCACAATTTTGTTTAAAAGGTATCTGGCACAAAGAATGCCGTATTCAACGGCATAAATAAATCTGCTGCAGAGGACCTTTGAAATCCCGTGTAGTTTTTTTATATTTTCAAAGCCGTTCTATTTGTTCATTTCATCGGGCAAAATAAAGACTGCATTGTAAATGAAAGCGCATAAAGAGAGTAAATGAATAACAAATGGAACATGCGATATGACTGCAAACATGCATCGCCGATGGAATCCCAATCAAGATTCGCGTTTCAATTGTTAATCTTGCAGCTGCCGTTCGTTTAATTTCGCAGCTGTGTGCGTCGGCAACGGGCAGTAATTAAAATAAATGCAGCTTCATTTTAAGCGTTAAAAATGTAACGGCTCTCTTTATTTCAAGCATTAAATTAAAATAATCTCTTTTTCGTCGTTGATGAAAATTATATTAATGCAGGGTAAGGTGTGATGCGATAATAAAGACTTCCGTTTCCTCGTTAGCTGTTTTTATAACAACGTGATGACGTTGGATAATGCTGCTTTATAATTCTATGAAAAATTTATTATTTTTATGCTTTTATGGATTATTAACCGAAAGCCAAGATTTATTTAATATACGAAATAGGTATATCATTGCGTTTCCATCAATATTGACTTGTACTACTGAAAATCTTTACTAATAAGCAATATAATAATGATTAAGTTTTCAACTAAACTGCTCTAAAATTAATGTTTTACCTTTAAATAATATTTCAATAAATTCATACTTTACTAACAGCAAACATTAATTTTAGATTATTTACTTGAAAGCGTACTCATAATAAGATCGCATAACCGTAAGGATCACAGTAGTAAAAGTCAATATTGGTGGAAACACGGTGTAACACATCTGCTTTATATTAAGAAAAGCTTTACATTCGACTACAAAGTAAATTTAGTTGTAGAATGAATTACTATTTAATGTTTAACTTACTCTAATTAGGTTTAATTAATTAAATAAAAAATTTTCAGAATTGAAACTTAATATTTTAATAAGCAGTAGCAATACATCGTCACTATCGTATCAAATAATCAAAATGAACTTGCGATAACCATGAAACCAGACAAACATCTTTATTAAAATTTTCATCAATCTTTCAAGCGGTGGACTTTTTTCCCGGTTCGTTTGCGTGCGTAAGAAGCGATACATCCTCGACGCGCGCTTCTTACGCGGCTGCTTAACTTCTTCGCGTCGCAAGAAGGTGCAGGCGCGTGCGATCAATTACACTCGAGGTTGGAAATCGCTGACTTGTTAACCGAGGAAAAAGGCAGGCTTGCCAGGGCGGCCAAGCTTGAGGCCTTTTTGTCGGCGGTCCGGCTGGCCTTTTTACCTGCGGCTGGCCAAGGAACACCAGCGTCCTCCGATAAGCTGCGAATTTTTTTCTTTTTTTTGGCTAAGGGGGAACTCTCACTGCTGACGGCGACTTCTTGATTTATTGATGGACTTACTATGCGCACATCAAGACGTGGTCGAAACTTCAGTTGAAATTAGAAATTATTATTAAGTTGCAGGGTTTGTTTTTGTTATTTAAATACGTTGTGTTGGTTGAGGTTCTTATTTTCCGATTTCTTCGAAATTTATTACTATATTATACTGTGATCTTTTAAACTTTTTTTGTTAAAATCGTGCTCTTTAAAATTAGGAAAGAGTAGAGAGACACAAATAATGGAACATGATGGAAAAGATTTTCTGAAGAGATAGCTATTTCATTTTCATTTTATTTAATAAAAATCTTGAAATTGTAGTTTTTAATATCATCGTTTCGTTATCATTATATCTACTCCATTAATTTTTATTAAATTTTAAAAGTTATAGTTAAAATTATTTATATGAAACAAGGAAGGGCACATTGATCCATCGATTATCACGCTAACCTGTCTGGATGATTCCTTTTTTATATCCGCCATGTAATAAGTTCGTGACCCCGCCACTTGTCCCCCGTCATCCTCATCCTCGAGTCACTTGAGGTGCAAAAATCTGAAGACATTTATCAAGCGCGTCAAGGCTTACTAGCGCTGGACAACCTCTGAACAACGATCTCAAATCGTGACGCCACGTGTACTCCTTTCGACCAACCTATTTTATTTTGCGTTTTTTTTTTAATTAAGTACTGATTTTTATTTAAGTTTATTGACTTCACTTCATTCATTTATAATAATTTTGTTTATGATAGTAATAAATTTTCTTGTGGATGAAGACAGTAATTCTTGAATGTTTATGTAAAGGGGATGATGATTAAAAACAATGTAGATTAAAATTTTTATTATTCTTTTTTATTTCTTTTCAAATATGACACTAACAGTTTGAATCATTGAAGTAAAAACTGTTCATTGAAATGCGAAGGATAAAATGTAATCATACGGTGCATGAAAAGATTAATTTGAAGGAAAATTGATTACAGGGATGAATAAACACGTTTAAGTAGTTACAGACAAACATGGTCAGACAATAATTTCGAATTACGAAATTACTATTTCTGTTCTACACATGTTAAGTTTGATTGCAAATGAAATGATGCGATTGACTAAGATATAATTGCATCAAAGCACACTTGCATAACACTCATAAAAAAAAACTGACAAAAAAGAAAAAGCGCAGAGAAGCGGAAAGGTTCTCTTTAAAATCCTCCATCGCGCATTTCGACGCGGATGAAATTGAAGCTCGAGGCATTTTCCAGTCATTACACCGCATCCTCATCATCATCATCGTGACTACCCTCATCAGCGGCATAAAAAAAGTCATCGAGGCGCGAGAAGGATAGGCGTTATTTACCGCCCCTAAACAGTCGTGTGCGCGCCGGCCTTTCAACCTCTCTGCGCGCGCATAAAGAGCCCACCCACGCAAGCCCCGGCCCCATACCTTTCGAAGCTCCGGCCCTTTTTTTTGCCCGGCCCCGTCTGCTCATCGAGTCATTAAAGATTGACGTCAGCTTTGTCGGACGCGTCGAGGAGCCGGCTCGACCTTTCGCCGCCGCCTCCCTCCCTTCGATTCACCCCCTCGGCGTTTATCGTTCGTTTCTGCTCGGCGAGGTGTGATGAAAAAGTGGCGCGTGGAAAAAAAAATTTGATTTTTATGCTCAATTATTTGCCGTTAAGCGGGTCGCTCTCGACTTGGAGATTCGTGTGGTTTATTTTTGAAAATTGATTTTCCGGGCTGAAGAGTGACGTATAGAGAGGCAAGGTGATTGTCTGCAGGTTTCCGCTTTTGTGGAGGATTTAACTGTAGTGAATTATTTCTTTGGAGACTGGCATTTGCTTTTCCGAAGAGTTTCTGAACTTAAATTATAGAATATGGTATGAAAATACAAAAAATTTCAAAGCTTCTTAGGATATATACAGGCGCTGTAATTCTTGGAACTAAAACTTTCTTGGGAAATTTTGAAAATACATTTACATTCGAAATTCTGACGTTGAAATAAAAGGTAGCTGTCAGTGTCTGAAGCTCTTTGTTTTAGCATTTTTTAAAATACTAAAAAGAGTATTCCAATTTTGACATATTTTTAATTCTGGTATTCCAAAAGTTTGATGCTTTTTTAGCTAAACAGAGGAAGGTTATTTTCTTTACAAAAAATTGAAACAAATTTTCAATTTAAACAGTTTTCCGAGCAATACTCCGAAAAATAAAAGTTAGTGGTTTCCACTAAATGAATTTTCACTTTGAAGCGATGAAATATTTGTTTTAAACTTATATATATGTTTAGTATCTACAAGAAATATTTAGTTGAAACTTCAGAGTAAAAATACATACAATGTAAAAAGTGCCATTACAGCTGTAAACATAAATTAAGCAGCATCGCGATACAGCGGAACTGGAACAAAAAACATAATCGACAACAAGCAAAAAGCCGGCTGAAAGCGCGTCCGAAAACGCAAAGTCACTCGGGCTCTCTACCGCAAAGTGCATGCATCCGCGAAGACTCTAAAAACGGCGAAAAATGCGCCGAGTGCGTAAAAGACTCGCGCGAAAAAAGCGCGCAATTTCGCGCTTCATTATATCGCGCGCCGTGCCATTTGCAATTCAAAGCTGGCCCCGGTGGGGATCTTTATTAATTATTCCGCAGGAGGCTCGATTCGCCGCTAAATTTCGCGGCGCCGAGAGCGCGAATTTCGAGTTCGTTAAGCAGATTCTCGGACGATCGCCGGCACAATCGTCGGCGCTCTCTGTGGAGGCGCGCGCGAGCCAAGTATGCCCCGCGACTCGTTTCAAAGAGCAAAATCGCCAAAGCTTTGTGAGCGCGCGCCATTAACGTTTTATCTCGGGATCTCGCTCGCGAGCCACGCCTTGATCACCTAGCCACGAGCAACGCGTCTCTGATGTTCCTTCGATACCTTTTCCGGTGTTTACTGAATTAACAACTAGAAATAAATTACTTAGCAATATTTACAAATTTTAACTGTGTATAGTCTATTTAGTCAGTAGTTTACTTTTGTAAAGTGATAACAAATAAATACTATTGTTCGCACGTCCGTTCGTTATTCACTTTTTTCGTGATGTCATTACAAATTACAAAGTGATTAATTGCAAATAATCGATGCATAAATATATTTAATTTGAGGGCTCAAAAATTACACAATAGAAAGTAAATAATATCGCGTAAAGCGACCCTAATAACTATTAAACGGCCTATCCGCGATGCATCGCGAGATGCACAAAAGCGCAACTAACCCATATTTCTCGAAATTATTTTCCTCGACATCCCACACTCTTTTGTTCTTCGCGCTGAGCCATTTTAGGGCTTGTACATAAATCCATCTCATCTTCTCGTTCATCCCGTCATCTTTCCTGCCCGTCTAGGAAAAAAAAGGAGACAAACGCGACCGAGGCCCGACATCCATTGTGTGTCATTGAGTTCCGCCGCGAGAGAGAGGCAAACCATCGGGATATTAATAAAAAAAAACCTCCGAGTATCGCGACTCTTCGTGCATACATGCAAAAAGAGAAGCAAAAGAGAGAGAGAGAGAAAAGAGAGTCGGGTCCGTTCGCGGGGAAAAAAAGTTGGCCGAAACCAAGACAATGTGCGAGGGGGGGTACTGCGAAAATATCTTTTTTCGCGTCGGCCCCACCCCCTCGGCGCGCGCGACATTCCGCGGTCGAAACTTATTCCCTCCCCCTTCGCCCGGCCCGGTCTGCTCTTTGACCTACTACTTTCCGAGCGTTCGACAACAATTCCGGCAGCGCGGAGAGGGAAACCGCAGCCGGGGCGAGTCATAATACCGCCGGGCGGCCGGGGGCTGTGTGCACGCGCAAATACACACACACACACGTATGCATACCGCGCGGAGCCCCTCCCCCTCTGACGCGCGGGCCGTGTCTTATCTGTGTATCGCCCAGTCGTACGTGGTGTAACCAATGCGATTGCGCGCGCGAGGACCCCGCCAGCTATTTTCGACCGACGCTTGTTCTTCGGCTTTTTTTAATTTTTAATATACCACGACCTCGCGACGCAATCGGACGTCGCTTGTTTTTTTACGTCTTGGATCAAGATGAGGGAGAAACAGTTGCTTCGGGTATTTTCGCGAGGCGACGAAACAAATATAAATTTACGACGCTCGTCCTTCGATGGTAGAGTTGTTAACGTTTTATTGGCTATTGATTCGAGCAAAAAGTTTTCACTTAATGAAGTGCGTTTTTTTTATGGAGGATGGATGAATTCGGTGAAATGGGCACTGATTTCTTATGTTAAGTAAATGGAAATGGATTCAAAGGATTGCGGGATAATGCGCAATATCTATACAGATGTTTTTAACTTCATTCGCTTTTGTAATGGTTGACCCATTTTTTTCTAACGTGGAATGGAAGAATATGAAGAAAGAAAGTCAACGATGCATTATTGATAATTTATGATTTTTTCAAATTAATTTTGTTACTGTTAGAATCACATATTATGAATCTTTACTAATGTGCATCTGAAAAATTCATGTAGTGATTGATGTGGTGATAATATACATGACAAATCACCTAACAAGCTTTAATAGGGTGTGTTCCACCAATCAATATTGAATGATAAATCATGCAGTAAGGAAAGCACCCAACAAATTTAATAATTAACGATTTGGTAAATAGTAAACAGCTTATCAAAATGGGCAATTACAATAGTTTAAAAAAATTTGATATATAAATATACTTATTGCGAAATACGAGAAATCGGAAAGACACCTAGTAGGATATATTACGTTTGAGTACATATATTCATGTACAGCATAAACGTAGAAGGATACTGACGGTTAGTCGAAAATTAGCTTCTAATACGACTAATGTAGAGAGACAGTTATTAGCTTTTACATGGAGTAACTAACATTACGTTATGCATGCAGAGCGGAACTGATAAGTACGTTCATCTCTCGGGACTCACAGTGTGCAGGCTGCAATACCTGTGCTTGTCATTCCGTCATCCCATCAAATGGGATCTATCGATAACTTGGTTAAAATGCTCAAACGATTTTAATTCCCTTATTGAATAAAATTCGGGTATTACAATAAATATTCATAGACATTCTGTAAATCGCGTAGGAAAAAAGTTCACAACGAATTTTTATTAAATTATCGTTATTTCTGTTTTTTAATTTAACAAAAATGTATATTCAGTTACCATAAAAATAAATATTCTTTTGAATTTCCGTAACCTGAAATCGAAAAATATGCAATAGATATATTCAATTCAGTAAATGTAACATATATATTAACTAAAAAAGACTTTTATTAGGCAAACATTACGGTAAAACTTATTAAAAACAAAAAAAAAATAAAAGGGAAAAGAAAACGCGATACAAAGCGAGATGGAAAAAAATGCGAGTGAGCGTCGAGGTAGAAAAGAAAAGTGCCGCGGGCAATCGCGTTCGCGCACTGAAAATCAGCTGTATACGTACTCGGATAAAGGAAGAGGGGAAGAGGGGGGAGGGGAGGTACAAAACATTTTATCCGATCGCTTACCGAGTCGCGCAAATATCCCCCGTAGCCGCGCAAAAGCATTAGGGTAACTTCCGGACAATGGGCGCTTTTCACTTTTTCCATTCGCTATACCGGGAAAAACAAACACCGGACGTAACACGGGGGTAACGACGCACGCCATTGTGTCGGTGGTGACGCGCACGAGGATTTTTAAATTTCACCGCTTCGTCACTTTTTTTCCGGTTTAACGAGGGAACAATATTGATGCGGGATCGGGAAATCCAATGAATACTGACCTTAATTTAGTGAAGGGATTGATTTTTTTGGGATTTGTAATAGGAAATCATTTCTACAGGAAACTTTGAAAAAATTAAATTAAATTCGTTTTACCCCCTGTTCCATATTACCCTGCTTTCCACTACAGTAAATTTAGATTATTTATAATAAGGTGAACAGCGCCTTAAATTATTGGCGATAGTTGTAACAAAAACGTACTCTTTAGAGTAATAAATTGATTATATGAATTTGTCTGACTGTACTCGACT